>JADRCH010000010.1:21231737-21289530 GCA_019843965.1 Rhynchomys soricoides
ATATATATATATATATATATATATATATATATATATATATATATACACACACACAACACACACACACACACACACACACATAGTGGTTTATGGTACCATGTGATACTTGCTATTGTTTGATAATATTACTTTCTTATCAAGTGTTTCTCACAAATTTCCACATAAAAGTTGAATAAAAAAGTGGAACCATTTCTTTTTCTGTTTGGAAGGATTTGTATAGGTAACAAAGAAGTAAATGCACAGCTGGAAGGCAGACATTCCTCAATATACATTTAATAAGTCGCAATATCTTCTCTATTTCTGTTAGGCAACTGTCCCACGATTAATTTAGTCATTTACACTTTTTTCAAAAATGAATATACTCTGGAATTTTTAAAGATTTTACTAAAAAATTGGGTTAATTTTTAGAAAAAAAAATGGTCATTCACATGTACTGAATGCTTTGATAATCACACCATTTGCCCATCTTATGTTGTCTTGCTTAATTCTGTAATTTTTTAAACATTTTATTGTTATTCATCTGACAGTGAATAGTGTCTCTTGGGAGGATTTTTTCGTATGTATTTTCAGTTGATTTCAGTTTAATGGGGAGCATATTAGTTGATCCTTGAACCTTAAATGACATTTTAACCCAAAAGGCATATAGCTTTGCTAATTAAATTTCACTGGCCTCTCTTAACTTTTGCATGTATTAATCCAATTTTACTATACATTATTTTTCAGGATCTCATTCAGTTCCATATGCGTCTTTTGGCATAGTTATACAAACTCTGTGATTAAAATACATACTTATATTTCTAATAGGTTAATAATTTTAGGAATAGAAAGTAGATGGCAATAAAAATTAAACTTATACTTCTTAAAAGGATTTCATGTTTTAAGGTCCTTTCTGGCCTTTGCCATCAGTAACAGTATTTTTTTCTAATGACCTGGGAGCTTCATCTGCTGGCATTCACAAGGTGATGATCCTTATGTGGCCTGACAGCCCCTGACTGCTAAACCAGCTGGCACCCACTGGGACATGACAAATGTTACTCCCTGTGGCCTGGCAACCTGATTTGCCTTTTCCTGCTGTCACTTCTGACACTCTGATTTTCTTCTTGAGTTTGGTGGATGGAGATCTGACAGGGTATAATATAAACATAGCAATACCTATGTTTTATCACCTGTCAATGGTGAGAACATGTTACATGTAGTCAAGTTAGAAGAAAGCTTTATTTATAAATTATTGAGCTTTCTAACCTGAACAAGACGGAATACTTTTTCAAACACCAAATCTGTGTAACATGGATCAGAGAGCATGAGTTTGACCTGAGCCAGGGTAGGTATGCATGGAAGAAGTTGGAAGGGACAGAGAAAACAGGAAATAATGAAATTTTACCCTGATTTCAAAGACTTAAAAACTAACACAGACAAGGCTAAACAATTTGTCAGAATGCAAAGTATTTTGGGGCAGGGCAGATTTTTCTGGGCCCTGTGAATGACTTTTAAACCAAGAACTGGTTTTAGAACAGAATTTACTACTCATAAGTAATACAGGTGAGGGAGGCATCCCTAAGCCTAGACCTGAATTTCAAAAAGGGATATTAAAAAAAAAAAAACAAAAAACAAAAAAACCCTCTAATATTAAATTAACTGCACTATATCCCATTGGAATCAGAGAACAACACCATGTATCTGACAGTTTCCACCATCCCTGCTTAACTCTAAAAGGCATCTCCTTGTCTGGCAAGTATATTTAACTGTCTTATTATTTAAGAACTTTGGAAAGGTTTAGGTTTTCACAGATATCTATATTTTGGCCCAACTGTTACAGTCATTTTAATTTTATATGGTTCTATTCATTTAAAGTAGCCAACAGTAATTTCTAATATGACAAGTTATTTCTGACTAGTGGAATCAGTTACAAATAAAGAAGATGCTCAAAATAAGGTGTAAGGCAACACTTGATAATTGTTTTAGTCTAGTTGCTTTGTTTTTTTTCCACTTTCCATATATTAACTTGTGGCTGGCTTAATCAAAGTTCAAAAAATAATGTATATGCTAACATACATTTTCCAGTTATCTCCATTTTGTTTTCTTTCTATTCATTTTTTTTACACTTCTGATTTTTAAGCCCTGCCCCGTCCTGTCCATCCTCCGACTGTTCCACATCCCATACCTTCTCCCTACCCCCTGTCTCCACGAGTCCCCACCAAACACCCCCACTCCACCTGACCTCTAAACTCCCTGGGGTCTCCAGTCATTTGAGGGTTAAGTGCATCATCTCTGATTGAACCCAAACCCAGCAGTCCTTTGCTGTATATTTGTTGGGGGCCTTATATCAGCTGGTGTATGCTTCTTGGTTGATCGTCCAGTGTTTGAGAGATTTTGGGGGTCCAGGTTAATTGTCACTGCTGGTCTTCCTATAGGGTCACCCTCCTCAGCTTCTTTCAGTCTTTCCCTAATTCAACCACAGGGGACAGAAGATTCTGTCCATTGGTTGGGTGCAAATATCTGCATCTGACTCAGCTGCTTGTTGGGTCAGTGCAGTCATGCTAGGTCCCTTTTTGTGAGCACTCCATAGCCTCAGTAATAGTGTCAGGCCTTGGGACCTCCCCTTGATCTGGATCCCACTTTGGGTCTGTTGCTGAACCTTCTTTTCCTCAGGCTCTTCTCCATTTCCATCCCTGCAGTTCTTTCAGACAGGAACAATTATGGGTCAGAGTTTTGACTGTGGGATGGCAACCTCCTCCCTCATTTGATACTCTGACTTTCTGCTGGAGGTATGCTCTATAAGTTTCCTTTCCCTACTATTTGGCATTTCATCTAAGGTTCCTTCCTCAGAGTCCTGAGAGTCTCTCACCTCCCAGGTCTCTGGCGCATTCTGGAGGGTCTGACCAACCTCCTACCTCCTGAGGTTGCCTGTTTCCATTCTTTCTGCTGGCCCTCAAGGCCTTTGCTCATTTGTAGATAGATAACTTTTGATAGTTAATTACTGACTGTCTCAATTCTTATTCTGTTGTTGTGAAGAAACTCCATGCTTACAGTTTCAAAAACTTACTTCAAGACCATCATTGCCAGAAACATGGAAGCATACTTGATAATTCAACGATATCCTGCTTGACTGCAAATTCACAATCACACAACCAAAATTCTGAGTTCTTGCTACAACTGTAGAACCTGGCCTAAGCTTTGAATTCCATTTGCACAAAATTTCAGTTGTTCATGTTTCTTTTGATCCTTAAACTTTTCTTTAATTCATTTTCACAAGTTGGAGGCTTAGTTGAATGTGATCTTGCTCTACATCCTTCTAGACTTACTTTAAACATTAACTCATTGAACACAGGGCTTGGCTCCAATTTTGTTGCTCCTTTCCTCCTCAAATTGTATATTTTGTACTTCTCTTAGCTTATTTTTTTCTTTTTATTGTAGACTAGCATAAAACTAACATGCTATTTAATCAATACTAGGCCAACTCTCAAACTTACCCTCAGGCCAACTTTTAGAACATCATCAAAAGCAGCTATATTCTTAGTCAAAATATCAAGAGAATTCAGGAGACTTTTTACTATTTTTCCCTGTGAAATCACTTGAGCATGCCTTTTGTAATCCAGATTGTTCTCAGCTTCACTGTCTGCCATGCTCCTACTGGAATGGCCCATTAAGCCACACTTAAAAGAGTTCATTCAACTGCTTTTCTAGAGCAAAGTCCCCCAAATTTCCTTCTTCCTCTAAACAAAACCATGATCGTGCCTGCCACAGAAGTAAGCCATTCTTTGGTACCAATTTTTGTTTTAGAAACTCTTCTACTGTTGAAAAGGGACACAAAGACTAAGGCAACACTTACCAAAAATAAAGAAACCAAAACAACCACAATAAAAAAGGCATTTATGTGGAATCTTGTTTACAGTTTTAGAGAGTTTCTTGAAGCAGATGCATTTGGCACTGGAGCAATAGCTGGGAGGTTTTACATCTTGATATGAAGGCAGCAGCTTTTAGAGTTTTCCCTTTTGGGTTTTGTTCTTGTTTTGGCTCAATATTTCCTTATGATACCCTTTTTTAACTTCTCCTTGGGAATGGTAATGTGTATTCTGGATATTTGATATTATATGTGGGAAGTCTGATCTTTTTGTTGCTATGAGATTGCCTTGAATCTCAGCAGAGACTTAGGATTTGTAAATTGTCTTCAGACTGTGAAAGATGAAAGACTATGGAGATTTTTTACATTGGACTGGGAGCATTTTGCATTTTTCTGTGGCTACAGGCTTATAGGGCCAGGTAGTAGAATGTTGTTGTTTGAAGGAGAACGCCCCACAGCTCGCTCAAAGGTTTGGATATGTGGTACTTAATAACTGGAACTGGAATTGTTTGGAAAGGATTAGGAGTTAAGACCTTGTTTAAGTTTTCTCTATTTGTATATATCTATATCTCTATCTACAACTACATCTACATCTACATCTACATCTCTTCGTTTGTTCATGGCCCACGGATCAGGATTAAGCTGTTAGTCTTATGACAGCCTGTCGCTATGCTTCCTGTCTTAATAACAATGGATTAATCCTCTGAAATGGTAAGTAATCACACAATCAAAGGCTTTCCTTTGTTCTACAGAATTGTTTATTCACAGCAACAGAACAGTAACTAAGGCAGTTACCAAAGCATCTTTGAAGGATCATTAATGTTTATCTTATTAAATTTTATTCAGGTTCAACTACATTTATTTCCTGAAGGTTGTCTGTTTTATAGTTGGGGTTTAAAAATACTTTTGCTTTTTCTTATGACAGTTCATTGTTTTCCTCTTCTCTCAACTTCTATTTATAGAAGCCCTATAAATGGACTTTCTCACATTTTATATGTATATCTTGTATTATCTTGTTAATACAATTTTAAACTATGTTTGAACTATGTAGGTCCAACACTTTTAATTATTTTAAGTCTTCTATAGAAACTATATATGAACATATTGCAGATTCCCTTAAATCTCATTATAAATGCTTATTAATCAAAAAGCTTAGCATGTACAAGTCTCTGGAACAAAGTAAAAGCGTAGAAAAAAGGGAAATTAAACAGTGTAAAGTTAAAAGAATGATCTGAAATATAATTATAACACTACCATCTTAAAGTGTATTTTCAGAAATTAAAAAAGATGCTTCTTGCATGGATTTTGCATGGGTTATGCACATGTGCATATGTACAGGTGTTTATGCATTATATGAATGTCTATAATTAATAACCTAGCTAATAATTTTGTTGCTTTATGCTCTTGTCTTTTAAAATAGAAGTTGGGCTCACATTTGTCATAGACACATGAAGATCAAGTTCTTTCATACCCTTACATTTCATTTGATTTTTGAGTTTGGGTATTTTTAAATGTTTTTAGCTTTAGAGATGTCTCAAAAATATTTCAACTATAATGCCTTAAACTTTTTTTGCAAACACAATAGCTTATTGCATAGTATATTTTAAACTCTTCAAAAATATTTGTTTTAAAAAATAATACAATTCATTTGAATATTAATGGCATTAGAGTTGATTTGTTAACATTTACCTTTTGGATGCATTGCATAGCTTAAAATTTGTGTCTTGTTTACCTTGAATCCTTCCATAGAAAGAATAGTACATGAACAGGCCATCTTTTAATCTTCTCCAGTATACTCCTATTTCTTTTATGTAGAATAGCAACAAACTAAGTATACCCATTCTAAGTTGTGCAAAGTTGTTGAGTTCTCCTTTTTTCTTAGAGAAAGCAGTTACTGCTTTTTTCTACATTCTTCCTCAACATAGAAGGATGTATAGTTCATGTCTTAATTGGAAGCATGAGGGACCTGACCTTGAATTCTACTTCTAGTTACCTGGCACAGTTTCTAGATTCTATTTTCAAGCTGCAACAGAAGGGAAGGGTGTTGTGCACGGTTCCCAGTCCAATTTTCCATTTCTGGCAGTTCTTCATCTACCAGCCCTGTTGTAGGTTGATTAAGTTTTTTTTTTTTTTTTCCTGAACATTGTTTCCAAGTTCTTTGGCATTGACCCAAACATTGGAGCCAATGTCCTATGCTGAGAATCATTTTTGTCTGCCAGCATTGCCTCGGGGTTGTGTTTTCTTTGCCCTTACTTACAGACATTTACTTGTGGGAATCTCCATTCTGCACAGTGGTTGTTACTATCACCTGCTCTTCCTGTTCTTCTACTGATTAACAAGTGATCTGCAATCTCACTCTTGGAAAACATTTTTAAAATGATGTTATAGAGGGATCTCTGATGATTAGAGGGCTGAGACTTAGAATTAGTTGATTGGTGCTTGTAGAAAATAAAGCTTAGTATCCAAGGCTTCTATGGTGGGCTTTTAGAAAGAGTGTAATTAATTCTAAAGGAAATAATTGCCTTGATACATAGGCAGCTCTATTTCATCTAGATGTTAATTCATTCAAAAAATCAGTGTTTTGTTGTTCATCAGAATTACCATTGAATTTGCTAAGACTAAAAAGACAGTTAACCAGATATTCGCTTTCAACAAGTAGCTCTCAAAGAGAACCTGAAAGCCAAATCTCATTCTGAACCAGAAATTTTCCTATGTGCCACTACAAACTTATGGATCTTTCACAGTAACTGGTATTAAGTACTGATAGAGTTAGCATTGCAGATTGTCTGTGAGACAGTGAACCACTGAAAGTACTTAGTATCTCAAAATCTCTTATTACATACTCAAGCTAAAAGGAAAAATCAGAAATATGTCATTCAATTAATGATGTAAAAATAATATAAGGTAAATTTATGGAAAGAATTTGAAGACATCATGGAGGGATATTCCAGCTATTACCAAAAACTACTTCTTTTCTATAGAAGCCCGATTTAGTTCTTCACACTCAAATGAGGTAGTTCACAAGAAATAGGTCCAGCATATTTTTTGACTTATTCTGACCTCTGAGATCATAGTCACTAACATACACCAATACCCAATGTGGGTACATGTACACACACACGTACATACACAGGCACACAACCCCACACACTTAAATGTAAAATAACTTTTCTAAAATAGAAGAAAAACTAAAATGTTGATAATTTCAATAACTATATATTGTACTTAAATTTTAAGCTTCAAGTAAAATGTAAAATGTTTTAAATTATGATGCATATAGAAATATTTATTATCAAATTTTCATCAGTGAGACTGTGTTACCTGTGACAATATGTACTTGCTAAAATTTACCTGTACTTTACAACTAAATAGTAAGCTCATGTTTTACATTACCATACCATAATTTTAAAATTATTCAGCTATTCAAATATTCACTTTATTCTATTAAAAACATGAACAGGTATTGGGGGGGGGGACAGAAGTGAAGTCCCAGGAGCCAACAGAATGAAAAGAGATATGCAACCTCAGGAAGTAGAAGGTCAGGGAATCCTCTAGAATGTACCGGAGACCTAGGAGTGAGAGAATCTCAGTACTCAAAGGGAGGACCTTAAATAAAATACACAAAAGTGGGGAGAGAAAAATTGCAGAATGCACCTATAATAGAAAGACAGGTCATCAAGTGGAGGGATGGGGTTGCCATCTCACAGTCAAAAACTCTGACCCATAATTGTTCCTGTCTAAAAGAACTGAAGGGGCAAAAATGGAGAAGAGAATGAGGGAAAGGAGGCCCAGTGACAGTCCCAAAATGGGATCCTTCTCAAGGGTAGGCTCCAAGGCCTGACACTTTTACTGATGCTATGGTGTGCTTATAGACAGGAGCCTAGCATGGCTGTCTCCAAGAGGCCCAACAAGCAGCTGACTGAGACAGATCCAGAGGACTGCCTGGTCTGGCCTCAGTGAGAGAAGATGCACCTGATCTTTAAGAGAATTGATGTCCCAGCGAGTGGTGAAGCTAGGTGGGGAGTAGGTGTGTGTGGGGATGTGGGGACACTGTCCTGGAGATGGGGGCAGATGGGATGAGGAACTGTCAAAGGGCAGAACAGGTGGCAGGATAATGACTAGACTGTAAAAAAAGGTTAAAGATAATAAAAAAATTTTAACAGTATGAAAAGTGTGTTTCAAAGAGGGGAAATAATATTATTCTCCTTTTTGAAATATACATTATGCACCAAAAAATTCTTTCTAAACATTATAGAAACATCACTTTATTCCCACACAATAAGTGACATACAGGATGGGACAGGGTTTAGAAACTTAGAAATTTCTGAAGACAAACTTTTCTACTGTTTTTTAGAGTATATTTAAAGCTTGTGGTTAATCTTTAACTCTATATTAAAAATCAGTTTCCATATATGACTTTGAATAAAAGAGGAGAAATTCTCATACATTTTTATCTTGCTGCATGTGCCAGAAAATATAAGAAGAATGCAATAAACTAGTCCCTAATATTTTTCCACAAGTCTTGCAAAGGACAAGTTTGAGATCATTGCCAGTTTTGTTTCTGCCTCTTTTCACTGAGATAACTGGTGAGAGCCTTGTCAAGCTTTCAGAATGTACATCAGTGCTCTGTTCATAAAGGTTCTTATCCATATACATAGGCTGTAGCAGTCCAACCATAAAATAGCCAACCATCCTTGAAATACTAAATGTATCCTTAAAAATACATATATCTTGCTAAAAATAAAAATGTAACATAAGGTAATTTTACTTGTATCCAATTGTATCCAAAGAAAACAATTTATACTTTCTATTTTTCAAAAATTTAGTGCAGGTATTCTTACCTTCATTAACCACATCTTTTATATTTGTGCATATGAGAAAGAGATAGTGTGTGTGTGCATGTGTGTGTGTGTGTGTGTGTGCTCGCGCACTTTAAAAGAAATAACTGTAAGAATGATAAAAATAAAGATCAGCACTTTTATCTCATTACTAACTTGTTATTTAGCTCACTGGCTTCCTCTTGTTCTTTAAAGACTTGTTTCAAGGTGTCCAAAGGCACTCTTTATCTATTAATGCCTGATTTACTTGTTTGTAAATATATAAGATATGCTGCCTTGATATGTTTTAGATAGTTACGTTTTTTTTATGTTGAACTAATTTCCAAAGTCAGATTTGCATAAAAAGATATTATCATAAAGAGACTGGTGTTTATGCAATATTGCTTTTATGAAAAATAATTCAGTTGATAGAGATTTATTTTATGCCAGTGGTATCTCAGATTACCAAGAGATGCAAATGTGTAGAACAGAGACTTCTATTTATGTGCAATATTGCTTTTATTAGGCATAATTCAATGGACTGAGATTTATTTATTATCAGTTAAAATGACAAATAATTCTGTTTTAAGGTATTTAATGCTCTTAAATTTTAATATGACATACAGTAATCCAATCGGATAGCTGCTCACTGAGACGGAGATAAATTCTCCTGAGCAATTGTATTACCCAAAGGCTATACTATTGCTATTAAATGTTGCATTTCCCCATTGGCAGTGCAGGTTAGAAGTGAGGCATATTTCTTCATTTTAAGAAATAAAAGCAATTTGCCTGAACTGCTTATAATATGTCCTACTTACTAACCATACCTTGAATCACAATAGGCTTAGTAGTTTAAACTTTTGAAACACTTTTGTATGGATTTTATTTAAGAAAAATATAACTGCCAACAAATAGAAAACTCATTACTCCAATTATAAATACTGACGGTCTAAAGTCCATTCAAGAAACCTGTATTTAATTAGTAATATGTCGCACTCCACATACTTGTTATGGCAATATTCATCACTACAATGAGATGTCTGCTTGTCACTTATGTTGCTGTGGAGATTAGGTCGTGAAGACCTAAATAAAACTGAATGTAAGCACCCACATGACTCTGGACAACAGCGACAGCTACTCTTTACTGTGACCTTAATAAAAGAACATGTCATGAGTTTTTTAAACAGAGCAACGTAGCCTTTGTTCCCATTACACTTGGCTTTTGTATGTGACTGAAAAGATCTTTAACAGTGGTGAAATCACAAAAGAGAATCAGTGACTCACTTTAATCCAGACATTTCTCAAAGGAAAACATGAACTTGGATCTTAGTTTCATGTTATTTGCTTTTCTATGTGTATGTGATTACTATTGGCAATCAAAGCTGAGCCTTTGCTACCCTTTAAACACTAATCAACATTATTGTTAGATGAATTTTGTTGCATAGTACAAATTAGATGCAAAAGACAGTGATTCAGAGAAAACAGAGAAGAAATCATTCTTGGGTTATGGACAACACAGAAGACTGAGCATTATAAAAGTAACAGCGCAGATTAGTTTATAAATGTACTCATTCACAAATCCTGTGACATATATGTGTTTCTATCATCTATTTTTTTACTTATGTTTTATTCAAATATCAATTTTAAATTAGTGACTATATTTAAATAATATTATTACTACTGTGGTGTATATATGGGATAGTCTCTTACAGTGGAATTATTCTTTAAATCATGATAAGCTCATGTATACTGAAGTACTATTGTTATTGCTTATATTTTCTTTCAGTTTTATCGTTTATGCTATATCTTGTTTTGTATATTTATTGTATTATTATTATTATTATTATTATTATTATTATTATTATCAGTAGTAATACTAGTAGCACTAACAGTAGTAGTAGTAGTAGTAGTGGCAGGGGTAGTGACAGGAAAGAATCTTATAATTTATCCCAGATTCACTTTCACTCATACACTTCATTTTTTCCATTGCTGGATTAACAGATATTATGTCTACCCATACAGAACATTTATTGTTTTGTAATAATAGGAGCTGCAGATATGGAGGACCCTATACCCAACTGAATCATACACATATATCTATTATCTGAGGTTCAGAGACCATCACTCCAGCAGGTGCAGAAAGATTTTCATGAAAGGAAAGAAAAGATTGCAAGAGTCAAAGGACTAGAGAATCTGTTATGAAATTGTGTCTTCTAAATGTGACACAGAAGCTACATTCATGCAATCTCAGCAATATGTCTGCCTGAACAAGATTGGAGCAATGACAACAGCAGGTGACACATCAAGGTTCATGGGAGAAAAGAAATCTCACTGAAATCAAGCCATAGATGAGCTACAACAAGAAATTAAAGATTGTTGCGAGTAGGGAAAATCAGTATTTCACAAGAATTAACCCCTTTTTGATTATCCACATGGTAATTCCTGAAACTAGATACATATATACAAATAAAGTTCAAATTCATCAGTCAGTTCAAATGTTTTAAATGCTAACAAAAATGTGACTATCCTATGCAGGATCAGTAACATGTCTGCATCTAACCTAGAGAATGATTAGAAGTAAAACTTCTGACACAAAGGAAACAACTTAGGGAAGAGGTCTTTATTTATTAAAGTAAAAGAAAAATAGTACATGAAAGTACTTGAGATGACAGGTTTTCATTCAAAAGTTAACCAATGAAGACTTAATGGTAGAGCTGAAGGAATGCCATTGTGTAAATAGCACTAAAGAGGAAAGAGAAAAGGAGGCAGGACACAAGGGCCAGGGCCTCAGACTCACCCTAGTGAGAAAGATGAGAGAATATGGAAGTAACAAGGCAAAGGGCAGAGCACCCAGCGTTATCGGGAGCCTGGTTTACCAGAGAGCACTGGACTACAGCAGCATGTTTAGATAATAGCTTATGAGATCTGAATGGAGGAGTTGGACAGGGGCACAGGGTATAAAACAGCTGTCCTAACAGTTACCCCAAAGTGTATTTTATATACAGGTAACCTTCTTCATCATCTGTTTTATTAGTCACAGTAAAATTTTCACAGTCTTATCCTGTACATATAGATCAAATGGATATAGAGTTAGTACAATTAATAAAAGAAAATCCATGATTAAGGAAGAGGTAAGAGCATACCAGGCATTATTTTACAATTGAGGAACTGATTTGAAATTGTTACAATCAAGAATAAATTAAAGTCAGACCATCCATCCATCCATTCATTCATTCATTCATTCATCCACTCATTCTTATTTGAAACTGTGTTCATGACCTCAGACTAGTACTAAGAAGAGGTTCTAGGATTCTCTGGAACTGCAGTTATAAGTATATTTTGATCCAGTCAATATGGCTGCTGTGAACTGAGCTTTGGTCAAAACCTAGGAGTTGCTTCTCTTAACTGTTGAGCAATCTCTCTTGCCAATGCCCTGACATCCAGGGTTGTGAGTAAACTGAGGCAGACAGTCTGTACAAATCAGTGTTGAGAGTAGCTGACAGCTGAAGGTGGGGATGGGGGAAGGGACTGAGCCAGCAATTAGAGAAATTACTCAGTAGAATTTACTCTGAGGGAATAAAGCTTAATTGACTGGGATTGGCTCTTCAGATCGTTCCTCAAGATTTTCTACATCAGTATCAGTAGCGAAAACATCTTAACCTAGTGTCAATAACAATTTAATTTTTCCAAATGCTTTCTAAAGGAGAGGGTCATAGCTGAAGATCCACATCTCTAAATTCTTTCCTAGGATGGTGATTGAATCATAAGTCTGCTCTAGCAGCAATGCAGGAAAGAGATCAAGCACTACTATCATGAGTGCCAGAGATACTGCCCAGTGAGGGGTTGGAAGCCTTTTTAGAGTTTTCATACAATTCTTGGATTAAGAGGGAACTGAGGGCAGCAAGCAGAGCACAATCCCAAAACAGCATGCATTCCTCAGGACACATGGTTCTCAGGGTCTTACCTCAACCAAGGTGAGTAACCTTTGGGTGTATTCCTTGAGTGCTAAAAGCATTTGTCCCTCCTATAAGGGTCAGGCACTTTTCAGCCATTTTCATATCCTTTTGAAGTCAATATCTTGTTTGAATCACAATCTGTATTCTGATATCAGTGTTCATACATTGCTGTGTCATTTTATTAATTATGATTTTGTGTGTTTGTGTGTTTGTGTGTGTGTGTGTGTGTGTGTGTGTTGAAAAACAGTCACTTCACCCAAGCAGGAGATTTTTCAGAACTTGGGTCAGAAGTAAATGTGAACTATGTTGAGAGTAAATATTGAGGAATGGAGTGAATCATAAAGGATATGAGAAGAATGAGATAAAGCATAAAGTAATTTGCCTAGTTTCCTAGACAGAATTTGTTACAATTTATAAAATATCCTTTCATTTTTTTTGTATTATTTCTAACATATTTTATTTCTATCAAAGGATGCTGACTCTGTCTTATCTCCTAAAAGCACACCCCTAGTTTGCGCCACACTCTGCTCATTTGTCTCACACATTCTTCATACGGAAGTCTGTGTTTGGTAGCTTATTATTTCTTGTATTTGCATAAGAATGAATCGTTCAGCTTGCTACCATAAGCTAGATGGCCTTAACTTATATATGTTTGTTGTAAGATGGCGAATGATTTTTTTGACATCACATTCTAATTATTATATTGATTATTTCTATTCAATGAAGCAAAGAGTTTGAAGAATAATGCATATTTGTATGTATAAAAAATCTGCTACCACTGCCATAACAAAGTAAGGGGATGAGTATAGGAGCTAACCTTTTGTAAATAAACACATACTGGTTTTCACTGTTTTTTAAAAGATAATGTGTCTTTGAATATCTCTTACAGAAAAGCAAAAACATCGGAGCAATTAACTACAATTCAATATAGTTCACCTGCTGCTTCTCTTTCTAGAATCCTCTTAACATCTCTTCCAGAAACATCTGGTTATATTCATTCTTTAGTTTGTATGATTTTAATTCTTTCCAAAGCACCCATGTCCTTTTTATGTGTACTTCAAGATTTCCACATATATATTTATCATTCAACTTTGAAATTTTTGTTTCTATCTTATGTACCAAATGCTTCTGGGTCTCTCTGAGAGTTTTTCTTTTTTTCATTTATTTATTTATTCATTTATATTGGTTATTTTATTTATTTATATTTCAAATGTTATCCCCTTTCCTGGGTTCCCCGCCAAAACCCCCATCCTATCACTCCTCCCCCTAATTTTATGAGGTGCTCCCAACCCACCCATCCACTCCTGCCTGCCTGCTCTAGCATCGCCCTATGTTGGGGAATCAAGCCTTCACAGGACCAAGGGCTTCCCCTCCCACTGATGCCAGATAAAGCAATCCTCTGCTACAAATGCCACTGGGGCCATTTATTTACATTTCTAATTTTATCTCCTTTCCCAGTTTCCCCTCCACAACCCCCCATTCTATTCCCCTCTTCCCCACCCCTTTGCCTCTTTGAGGGTGCTCTTCTACCACCTCACTCAATCTGGCCTCACCACTCTAGCATCTTCCTACACTGGGGCATCAAGCTTCCAGAAGACCAAGGGCCTCCCTTCTCATTGATGCCAGGCAATCCTCTTCTACATATGCAGCTAAAGCCATGGGTCCCTCCATGGTTGCTGCTTTAGTCCCTGGAAACTTTGGGGTGTCTGGTTGGTTGTTATTGTTGTTTTACTATGAGGTTGCAAACCCCTTCAGTTGCTTCAGTCTTTCCCCTAACTCCTCCATTGAGGACCCTTGCTCAGTCCGATGGTTGACTGCAAGCATCTGTATTGGTCCAACTCTGGCAGATCTTCTCAGGGGACAATTATACAAGGCTCCTATCATCAAGTGATTCTTAGCACCAGCAATAGTGTCTGGGTTTGGTGTCTGCAGATGGAATGGATCCCTAGTTGGGACAGTCTCTGGATGGCCTTTCTTTGGGTCTCTGCTCCATTCTTTGTCCCTTCATTTCTTTTTAACAGGAGAAATTCTGGATTAGTAGGAGTGGGGGTTGGGAAACTAGGGGTAGCCACTAGAAAGTCCCAGATGCCAGGGACCCAAGAGGTTCCCAGGATCCCACAGGGATGACATTAGCTGAAATGCCCAACAAAGAGGAGATAGAACCTGTAGAGACCATATCAAGTGGATAAGCACGACCCCCTGGTTGAGGGATGTAGCCCCTCATCCATCTCAAAAATATTTTTCCTTAAATTGTTTTGTACTTAAGTTTCTAGTATTTGAAGAAAGAGAAAGGGAAATTATTCTGCTGATTTTAAATAAATTCTAAGCCAGGACCAAGGAGATGGCACAGCAGGTAAGCTGCCTAACTAAAGGAGGGGAGGAAATAAATTCCTAGAAAGACAGAGGGGAGGGGAAAAACAGAGATAGACCAAGAAAAACAGAGATAGAGAGACACAGGGGGAAAATGTACTTGAAATTTGACTACATTTTGGGTTCCATTTTTCTACCACCCTATTTCACCCATATCCAGTCCAAACTGCCAACACTAGGTGGGAGAAAAGGAAGGCTAGAGGGTAAAGGGGGCATCAACATCATTAGACTACTTCATATTGATTAGGGCAGCAAGTTCTTGGGGCAAGTTTGATCTTTGCTGTCAGGATATCTCCAACCACCAACCAACTATCAACCAGCAATCAGCAGCAGCAGCAAAAGCAGCAGCAGCAGCAGCTGCCAACCAGACATCCCAATGCTCCCAGGGACTAAAGCCCCACCCAAACTGCTGCTGCTGCTTGGCATAGTATAATCAGAATCGAATTCATTATAGATTCAAATTTCTCCCATTGACCTTGTTATGTCATCTGACATTATCATGTTCATGTCTTGTGTAGTGTGTAGATACTTGTATTTTTCAAACTTAGTAGGTATGGCTTCTATGTCATATCTAGAAGATACTATATCACAGAAGACTTTCTAGTCTCTGGCTCTTACAGTAATCTAGCCATCTTTCTCAATGTTCCCTCTCTTTGAAGTGTGGAGTTACATTCTAAATATTTAAATTGAGATTAGACATTCAACTGTTACCTGTTCTCTGCATTTTGACCCATTGTGAAGTTCTATATTCAGAACCTTCTGCTTTGATGGTGAGGGGGGATTAAAAGCTAATTTATCCGTATAAATAAGGACAATATTTAGAATATGGTCAGGAATCACACTGGCTTCAGAAAGAGGCAGTGGTATGATCTCCTCTAAATTCTATGACTTCACAAGTCAAAAATAAATGGCTAGGTTTGCAGTACTGTACTGGCTGGTTTTGTATCAACTTGACACAAGCTGGAGTTATCACAGAGAAAGGAATTTCAGTTGAGAAAATGTCTCCATGAGATTCAGCTGTAAGGCATTTTCTCAATTAGTGATCAAGGGGGGTGCCTTGTGGGTAGATGCCATCTGTGGGCTGGTAGTCTTGGGCTCTATAAGAAAGCCAGCTGAGTAAGCCAGGAGAAGCAAGCCAGTAAGGAACATCCCTCTATAGCCTCTGCATCAGCTCCTGCTTCCTGACCTGCTTGAGTTCCAGTCCTGGCTTTAGTGATGAACAACAATTGGAAGTGTAAGCCAAATAAACCTTTTCCTCACCAACTTGCTTCTTGGTCATGATGTTTGTGCAGGTATAGAAACCCTGACTAAGACAAGTACCATAAATGATTTTTCTCATTTGAGCAAGCCTTATATCCTACGAGACAGCTGTTGGTTTGCCAACAAGTTATGAAACATAATTGCCACTGTTGTACCTTCAGTGTATTGCTAGCCATTGTAGTGGGTTTATAGGAATCACAGCTGGAGTGTGCTATTAATTGCTTTTCTCTTTTGGCAACTTGCGAGTACCTTCCAGTACTCAAATTCTAGACATTAGGGTAACGGCAATCAGTCATATCCATCTACATTCCTCAAAGAAGTATATTCAAAGTGTGTGGTATCTTAAATAATATTATAGGGACTGAAGTTCAACATCTGGGAAGCAAACAAAGGCAATATCATTAGCCTATATTGTTTGGAGAGCTGGTAAGTTTCCCCTAATCAACTACTTGAAAGGAAAATTTTTCAACCATGGTACTGGGATTATGGGATTTTTTATTTATTTATTTATTTTTTTTTTTTAGATAGTATACGGGTTCTAGCACCATTATTACTAAAAATGGCATAACTTAATTTTACTTCATTGTATTATTAGATTTTTATTTCATGACAAGAGTTTCTCTGTGTAACATACAAACCTGTCTTGGACTTGTTTTGTAGATGAGGCTAGCCTTGAGCTCACAGAAATCTACCTGCCTTGCCTCCATAGTGCTGAGATTAAAGGTGTATACCACCACACCTGGCTGGCATAACTTTCTTTATATAAATATATTATGTAATTATAGGTAAATACAATGTAATAAAACTCTCTATGGTTATTTCCTTCGTCCTTACTGTTACTTGTACCTCCTCCCTCCCTCTCCTTCTGTATTCTTTTTACTTCCCCAACTAAACCTCCCCATACCACCAGAGTTTCTCACATGTTTGGTGCACATCTCTTAGACAAAATTGTCAATGAGCTCTAAGGGCCTTTCTATCTCTTTAACCAACTTTGAGGCTATGACTACACACCCAAGATTTTCTACATGTGTTCTGCTAATGAAGTCAAGTACTCCTTCTTACAAGGCAAGTGTTTTATAGACTGAATCCACTTTGATCACATTTGTGTTTGTTTGCTGTGACTCTAAACTAGCTGACTGAACAGAATCCAATGTTTGGCTACCTCTTTATGTACAAAGTAAATAACACTGATTTGTAGTTTATAATACTCACTCATATTTCTATAATAGTTCAGTTTTCTATGAATACTTTGTATAAAATATCTACTTGTGTTTAATTTTTAATTCAAATGCTACTTTTTATTCCCAGTCTTTTCTAAATAAGTAAATTTCAGGATGTTTACTATATAATACTTTCTGATTATAAATACACTACTCTCTCTTTTTGGAAAAGTCCACATTTTATTATGATTAAACTAGTTACCACAGAGCACAACTATATAAATAGTGATCCTAAAATATGGCTCAAACATAACCAATATATCAATGTAAGAAATCAAACTGCAATTTTAGAAAGTGACATTCTGTGTTTTAAATAATGGTACTGCTTTTCTTAAGTTTTTATTTCCTGGCAAATCTTTCCCTGCCAAGTGTCAATTCTGTATTAAACAATGATAACTGAGAAATGTAAAGTGATTTATTTAAGGTAAATTTGCAAATATTATTAACATAAAAGTATTTCTTTTCAAATAATTAATTTTTCTCATTCTTTCTAATAGATCAATTCAAAATTTGTCATTTTACAATGTCTCACACAAATATAATATGCCTGTGAGCTCCTTAGACATTTTCAATTTATTTATTAAACATTTTGGTAAAACGAGGTAAAAAGAAGTTTATTTTCTTCTTCCCCTGTTTTCATGACCAAGACTCACTTACAAAAGTGCCTCCTAACTTTGTTTTTCTGGTTTATGTTAATGTTTTCTCTAATGATTACGCAGAAAATAAATTGCCTGCAATCCCTTTGGTAAAGAGCTTTCTTTTGACATCACTACAAATTTTTAAAAAATAAACACCCTTTTTTTTTCTCTCTATAGATGGAGTGAGATAGCATGGTCATGGCCTACAGGACCCAGGCTAAAATCACAATGGGAAACTTTGGGGATGACCTTCAAATAGACACATTGCAGTGCAGTTTACTTTCTTAAGTGTTACTAGCTATTTTTACTTATGTACCACCTAGATTTTGGATTTTTACTAAAATACAGATATAATACTTAAATGTATAGCTTTCATCTATAGAAATGAGAATGAAATACCCAAACAATGGTGATGGCTTTTCATAAAGACACACATCCTATCATTTTCACAAAGTCCAGAGCTCCTCAATTATGTAAAATAATATTACTTCTGTCTTATTACTATGCAGTCATGCAGTTCAGTGAAAAGAGATATCCTTTTCTACTTTTCCCTTAACAAATTACTAATACTCTTTTATATGTTTGACTAAATTTTCTATATGGGTTAACTTAATATTAGTATAGCTTAATTAATAACCATGTTTTAAAAGCATTCGAATTCTTTTATCCTCTGTAAATGTAGTCTACTTTGTTTCTTCATCATCACTTTTCTTTGTTTCTGGTTCGTTTATCACTGCATTGAATTTATTGATCCTAAATAAAATATGTTTTATCTCTACTTAGCCATAAAATAATTTTATGGTTTCTGATTAGTTTAATATGGAACATTACTTATTGAATTATTATTATTAGATATGTTATGATTTTTTCTCATTTATAGAAATTTATGTCACTTTTAATTTTAATATGTGCTTATATATATACTTCATATATATATATATATACATGTATATATCATGTATAAAATATAGGAAATAATTTCTAAGTGTTTTAGTTAGGAGATACTTACAGATTTAATTTTATAATAATGAACACATTGCTCTTATTTTTAAGTTACATTGTTATATTTTAAGGCTATTTTACCCATTTAAAATTTTAATTACTTAGTTTATTAATCTATTGTAGTTACAGATCATGTTTCTGTGACCCTGCTCCTGAATATTGACTCAGGGGCTATTTATGTGTAAGCAAATGCCCAAGCCATAAGTTTGGGCTCATTCTCCAACTATCTCATAACTTATATAGCCCATTTTTTTATTCTATGTGTACCACATACCTCTGCTACCTTTCCTCATTTTAGATATCAGTCTCCTTCAAGTCTAGGGTAAAATCTTCCCATATCTGTGTCTTTCCAAAAATTCTCTTTTCTCTCTGCGAGCTGCCCCACCTGCAAATCCTGCCCCAGCTCATTGTACATCAGATTTTTATCCAGAGAAGATGCTTCTACTCAGTACATGAGAGAATCTCCCTACAATGTATTTCAAAATTAATTGTTTTGTTCCATCTTCGCTAAGTCTGTGCATTTGAGTGACACAAGGGCTCTCCATATCTGCCTCAAGATCTATCTCACTTGTTCTTATCCATGCTTACAGATCAAATATAATTTTTGAGTGTGTTGCTTATTCTTCACATTGACATATATTATTGTCATTTTTAACAAAATGCCATATCTAATTAATAGACATATTATTGTAGTTTGTGGAAGTGGTTTTCTATTATCTCAGTATCGTGGATTCTAATTCTTTAATTAACAAAATCAGAGAAGAAATTATAGAAATAAAAATAAAACACAGAATCAAATAAGTGTTCTTTGAGAAGATAAGTAAGATTGACAAATTCTTGGCTTAACTAACCACAAGAAATAAAGAGGTGATTCAATTAAACAGAATCAAAAGTGAATAGGAAAACATTGTATCAGACACCAAAGAGAGTCAGAATAGCATGAAGAAATACTTTTAAAACCTCTACTCTACTATGCTGAAATTCTAAAAGTAATGGTTCAATTTCTAGATTCATCCAAACCACCAGAGCTAAACTAAGAAAAGATCATCAATTTAAACAGACTCAAGATGAATGAGGGGATTGAAACTGCAACAAAAATCTTTCTAAATAAAGAGAACAGAACCAGATGGATTTACAGCATAATTCTACCAGACTTCAAAGAAGATCTATAGTACACCATCCTTAAAGTCTTCAAAAAAATAGAAGAATCACTTCCAAACTAGTATTATGAAACCAGTATTAATCTTAAACTAAAATTAGTAAAAATAGAAGGATAATACATCTAGCGGGCAATACCCCTGAAGAAAATATGATTAATAACTTTGAATAAAACACTAAGGTACCCAATATAGGCATATTTAAAAAAAAGTTGGCTTTTAGATGCAAAAATGGTTCAACATATCTGAGCTAACAAGTTTTATAAATTTTATTCATGGGCATAAAGATAACCATCATATGATCATCCTAATAAGGAAGAAAACTCTTTTTACAAAATTCAATATGCATGTCTTCCTGATGAAAATTTTATGATGAATAGGACTAGTGGGAACATACCTCAACATCATGAAGGCTGTACATGATAAACACATAGCCAGCATTATCTTAAATGGAGAAAAACTTCAAATACCCTTATTAAGTTAGCAATTAGATAGGGCCATTCACCATCTGCATTCCTTCTTAATATAGTACTCTAAGTTCTAGCTGGAGTAAACAAGGGAAGGAGTGAACACATACAGTGGAAGTGCAGTATAATCCCCAATTAAAGAAGAGATAGCAGCTGTATGTGAATAAAAGATGCTTGGACAATTAAACGCAAGAGCACTGCACATAAGACCATTCAAAACTCTAAACCTTATCAAACTAGAAAACACTGCTTTGTGTTAAAAGCTTTGATCTCACTAAGAAGTATGAGACACTTAAAAGAAAGCTACAATTGCTTCCCACTTTCACATACAAACTGGCTCCAGTTGAGGACTACTGATTTAAGAGATATTTAAACACTATTTCCTTAGATATAGCTGGCTGGATGAGTACTAGTGGACACTCTGACCTCTTCACATTGACAAACTTTGATAAAGAAAACCAGAAATACAGCCTAGAATTAAAGGCAGGTCTGGTTAAATTTACATATATCTTTTGATGATCAAATATGGAGATTTCAGAAAGGAAAAAAAAAATGACAGTGTCCAAAAAAGACTAGGCTTCTTACCTTTACCTTTAATAAAAAAACACTGATTTTTAGGTCTTATCTTTCTCTACCATAATTTTATGGTATCCTTCCTCAGTGCTAGATTTTATAAAATCACCCATATATTAATTTTTATTTTGTGTCTTCTTTCTCTGGTTTTTAATTTCTCTGACCCTTTATATTACTTATTAATCTGTTTATCATTCATGTCACAGCTTAGCATATGAGTACACTAGATCCTCTTCTTCTTAACATGTAGTTAATAATGTTTTTTACTGAACTAAATTTTAATATGTGTTTGGAATAAGGTTTAGTGTTATTACCTCTTTTTTGTCCTCTGAAGGGTAATGGGAATTATGACATCAATAGAAGACTTCTCAATTTAAAAATAAACAGAAATTTAAAAGAGAAAAATTTAAAAATCCATCACAGCACATGCGGAAGTTGTAATGAAGAAATCAATATTTTTAAAAGTAATATTGCTGCACTAATTTCCTCAGGAGAAGAACAAACATATTTTTATCCCAGATTAGTTACTGATGACAGAGGAAAGCAAACAATATCAACCTACCTGAGTTTATCTTGATGGATGGTTGATCAAAGAGTTTATTTAGATTATTTACAAAAGTATCAGTGAAGATTACTTACCTGAGTATGGGGGACTCACAGACAACTACATCACTGAAAGTCTACTCCAGCATGATGAAAGCTCACAAAGCCTGTATTATTGTGTGCCCCACTCACTAAACAGGCAGACACAATGAAGGAATTTACTTCCTAAAAATACATTTACTATTTAATATTTTCTATCCTCAGTGGGCTTTTAAACAAAAACAAACAAACAAACAAACAAACAAAAAGGCTATTATCTTTAGCAATCAAGAAACTTTGACTTTTAGGTGTCTTAACCTTTCCCACACAACTTTCATTGCATTAAAAAAAACAAAAAAACAAAACAAACAAACAAAAAAACAATATTCCAATCCAAAACAAATATCTACATCACAAATCTCCATCTTCCATAAGTAAGAAATATAAAATTAAGAAATTCAAGCTTTGGCTGGAATGCTGGAAAAAGTGTTCTGCTGCCTGGAATTTTAATGTACCACTAATTTTACATAAGATTTAAACAAATAAATAAAGTATGGATCCAATTCAAGATCTGGAAGAGATTTAACATTACAAATGAGAAATTCACAAAGGATTTTAGAATGGGAAAATATGAGCTCTTGAAAATTAATCATTCAATATATTGAATAAATAACACATACTTAAATGCCTATATATCAAAATAGATGTATGAGGAGAACAAATATGAGTGATGGAAAAAAATCATTTGCAAATTATATTTAGCTGTCAATATGGAAAAATAACATTACTGTAGCTTTCAGGGAGTTGTGAAGTGATTTAAAAAATGTATAATTTCATTAAGTAGAAGGAGTAGGAATACAAAGCAAAAGTAAAATAATTTTTCAATGATAGTAGAGCAGAAAATTGCTGACAGTTTGAAAAAGATATGTACATCAAACATAAGAAAACGTGGTACATTTATACAATGGAATACTACTCAGCTATTAAAAACAACGAATTAATGAAATTCTTGGGCAAATGGGTGGAATTAGAAAATATCATCCTTAGTGAGCTAACCAAATCCCAAAAGAACACACATGGTATGCACTCACTGATATGTGGATATTAGCCCCAAAGTTCGGAATACTCAGGATGCAATTCACAGACTACATGAAGATCAAGAAGAAGGAAGACCAAAGTGTGGATGCTTCAGTCCTTCATAGAAGGGAGAGCAAAATACTCAAGGGAGAAATAGAGACTGAAGGAAAGGCCATCCAGAGACTGTCCCATCTGGGAATCCATCCCATATACAGTCACCAAACCCAGACACTATTGTGGATGCAAGAAGTGCTTGCTGAAAAGAACCTGATATGGCTGTCTCCTGAGAGACTTTGCTAGAGCTTTACAAATATAGAGGTAAATGCTAGTAGACAACCATTGCACTGAGCACAGGATCCCCAATGGAGTAGTTAGAGAAAAGACTGAAGGGGCTGAAGGAGTTTGCAACCCATAGGAAGAACAACAATATCAACCAAGAAAACCTCGCAGAGCACCCAAGGACTAAACCACCAACCAAGGAGTACACATGGAGAGACTTATGGCTGCAGCTTCATATGTAACAGAGGATGTACTTGTGGCAAGATGGGAAGAGAGGACCTTGGTTTTGGGGGGACTCAATGCCCCAGTGTAGGGGAGGCAGGAGTGGGTTGTTTAGTGGGGGAGCACTATCATAGAAGCAGGGAGAGGGACAATGGGATAATGGGTTTGGGGAGGGGAAAACGGGAAAGGGGATAACATTTGAAATGTAAATAAATAACATATCCAATAAAAAATAAATAAAAAAAGAAAAATAGAAAAATTGGAACATCAAGTATATTTGATCAGAAAATAATCTCTACAAATCATATCATAGTTAAAATATTAAGGCTATAGAACAAATAATCACTATTGGAAACCGCTAAAGAGAAAAAAAAATAACCTTTGTGCAAGGTCATCAAAAATTATTTAGAAGGAACTTTAGAATACAGAAAAGCATGAATTTATATATGTCAAGCCCAGGAGAGAAATAAATTCTATCCAAGATAGTCACAACATAAAACAATATTTTTTCATACAATAATGCAGATTTCTATAAGGTAATCTATATGTTCCCCGAAATAAATTCAATTAGGGATGCCTTCTAAAACACCTTGAAATTAGCCTAACCAAGATTTAAGAGATCTCTGAAGAAATTCACAAGACACTGAAGAAGAAATAGAAAGACAGTGGACCATGGAAAGTCTTTACATGTTACTCATAAGCAAAATTTGTCATAAAGACTAAATTTCATACTATTCAGAACAGATTCAATCTTTCCCCTTTTAAAATACCAGTATCATTTTTTTTCTTTTGGATTTGCATAGGTGTTTTTACTCTGTATGTATATCTATGTGAGGAGGGTGTTGAATTCTGGAATTGCAGACAATTGTGAGCAGCCATGTGTGTGCTGGCAATTGAATCTGAATCCTCTGGAAGAGCAGTCATTGTTCTTAACTGCTGAGCCATCTCTTCAGCCCCCTAGACACAATTTTGTTCTTTTATTTATTTATTTGTTTGTTTGTTTACTTTTTATTGGATATTATCTTTATTTACATTTCAAATGTTATCCCCCTTCCCTGTTTCCCTGATTTCTCCCCCTCTCCCTGCTTCTATTAGGGTGTTCCTCCACTCACCCACCCACTCCCACCTCCCTTCCCTTGTATTCTTCTACACAGGGACATCTGTCAAGCCTTTATAAGACCAAGGATCTCTCCTCCCTTTGATGCCTGAGAAGGCCATACTCTGCTACATATGCAACTCGAGCCATGAGTTACTCCATGTGTACTCCTTGGTTGATGGCTTCATCCCTAGGAGCTCTGGGGAGTCTGGTTGGTTGATATTGTTGTTTTTCCTATGAGATTGCAAACCCCTTCAGCTCCTTCAGTCCTTTCTCTAACTCCTCCATTGGGGACCCTGTACTTAGTCCAATGGTTGGCTGCAAGCATCCACCTCTTATTTATAAGGCTCTGACAGAGCCCCTCAGGAGACAGGTATATCAGACTCCTATCAGCAAGCACTTCTTATCATCTGCAACAGTATCTGGATTTGTGTCTGTATATAGGATGGATCCCCAGGTGGGGCAGTCTCTGGATGGCCTTTCCTTCAGTCTCTGTTCTACACTTTGTCTCCATATTTGCTCACTTGAGTACTTTGTTCCCCTTTCTATGAAGGATTGAAGCACCCACACTTTGGTCCTCCTTCTTCTTGAGCTTCATATGGTCAGTGAATTGTTTCTTGGTTATTCGGTGCTTTTGGGCTAATATCCACTTATCAATGAATACATACCATGTGTCAGTAGGACAAAATGACAACCAACAGATTGGGAAAGGATCTTAACCAATCCTATATACAATAGAGGGCTAGTATCTAATATATACAAGAACTCAAGAAGTTAGATTCCAGAGAATCAAATTACACTATTAAAAAATGTGGTACAGAGCTAAACAAATAATTTTCAACTGAGGAATATCAACTGGCAGAGAAGCACCTAAATAAAAAATGTTCAACATCCTTAGTCATCAGGAAAATGCAAATCAAAACAACTCTGAGATTCCACCTCACACCAGTCAGAATGGCTAAGACCAAAAACTCAGTTGACAGCAGATGCTGGCAAGGATGTGGAAAAAGGAATGCTCCTCCATTGTTGGTGGGATTGCAAGCTGGTAAACCACTCTGGAAATCAGTCTGGTTCTTTCTCAGAAAATTGGACATTGTACTACTTGAAGACTCAGCTATACCACTCTAGTGCATATTCCTAAAAGATTCTCCAATATGCAACAAGGACACAAGCTCTACTATATTCATAGCAGCCATATTTATAATAGCCAGAAACTGGAAACAACCCAGATGTCCCTCAACAGAAGAATAGATACAGAAAACATGGTACATTTACACAATGGAGTACTACTCAGGTATTAAAAAGATGAATTCATGAAATTCTTAGGCAAATAGATGGAACTAGAAAACATCATCCTGAGTGAGGTAACCCAATCGCCAATATCATTGTTTGCAGAAATTTAAAAGAAGTGTTAGAAGTCATATGGAAACAGGAAAATCTTGAGCAGTGAAAAGCAGCTCAAGGAAAAGAGTAACATTGAATGTATCATAATGTAGGATTTCAAAGTGGTAAGTGTGGTTGTAAGAAATAAAACATAATAACTAGAAAAAGAAGGATAAACAGGAACCAACAAAATAAGATCAAAGAAACAAAAAATAAAGTACAGATATATTCTTTGAATTCTCACACAGATACTAAATACATTTTTTTAATGAAAAAGGAAAATAATAATTAGTTCAGGGAAAGACACTATAAGCACATGAAAGGGGGGACAGGGGCTATATGTGACTGTTTTACTGCTTTGGAGACCCCTATTCTCCCACTAGATTGCCTTATTCAGCCTTAATATGAGGGGTATGCCTAGACTTATTGTAACTTGATGTGTCATGTTTGGTTGACATCCCTCAGAGCCGTGTCTTTTTCCAAAGAGAAATGTAGGAAGAGTAGATCCGAAGGAGAAGGTAGGTATGTGGGGACACTGGGAGGAGAAGAAGAATATGAGGTTGAGATTTGTATAGAAAAATATACACAAATCACTAAGACTGATTTTAGACCATTACAGGAAAATTAAATACAAAATGCACCACATATCTTAATTTATCAATTTGAACTTTAAAGGAAAGGAGTAAAGTAAAACTATTTCAGTTACTATCCTGATGACAAACTTCTGGACATGGAGATCTATGTTTGGAGGATATAAAATTAGGAGTTGGTAAATAAGAAAATGTAAAATTAATAATCTCACATACAGCACATGACAAAACATAAAATACACCCAAAAGTCTCTAGACACAGTGCCAGTTATTTTTCTGTCAATGATTAGTATACAGAGTATATAAAACCCCAAAACCTAAATGACAAAATGTCAATTGACCCAGTCAACAAGTTGTCAACATAAAGAAGTTTTCAAGGGAAGATTCACACATTGCCAGCAAACACATGAAAAACATTAATAAATATTTTTACTGAACTAAGCAATTAAAAAATCTATGTTCATATTATATTCCACAGAAGTCATAATGCTACCATTATGAAAACAAACAGCAGGTAATGCTGGCTAGGTTGTGATAGAAAAGGAACTTCACTTGCCTGTTGAGATAAGAACTAGGGCCAATTATCACTGAAATCTGGAAAGAAATTCATACAAAAACTAAAGTATGATTGCTTTATGATCCAGTTCATTTACTCCTGAGCGTACTCTCAAAGATACCAATTGTCAAATTAAAGTTCTAGCTGCACTCAAATGAGTGCAGATGAAGGTATAATGACTCATGTCACTCACTGTTCATAATATCCAGTGAAGGGATCTAGCAAGGAATGTATTAATGGATGAATTGCAAAAGGATATGTAGTATCTTTGCTACATCAATGAGTATATATCACATCCTTAAGGAATAAGTATGTATTATGTAGCAAAATGGATAGATCTGAAGTTTTAGTTAAGGAAAATAAGTCATGTAAAGAAATAAATATTAAATTTTATTTCTTGTGTGACTTATAGGTTAAAAGTTATGAAAGAAGACACAGGGACATATTATAAAAGGAAGGACACAGCAGAAGGATGAGAAAATAGATATACAGTAAAGGAATGTAATTAAGGTCTGTGTGTGATCAAAGTAATTTATTCATTTGTATTAAAATATATGATCTTATACAACATTTTAAATTCTTATCTTTTGTCTATTTTATGTCCACCACATGCATGTTTGGTAGGTCAGAAGAAAGTATTTTATCCCTTGAAAATAGATCAAAGTAGTTTTGAACTACTCTGTACATATTGGAAACCACACCGGTCCTCTATCCAAAAAGCAAATGCTTGACTCTCTGAACTCTCTTTACTATCTTGAAAACACCATTTTATGTAAACATTACAGATATTAAAAACCTGTACATTTTAATACATAAATCTTATAAATTATTGAAAAATTTGGAAATTGTTCCATTCAAGAGATTTGAATTCAAAAGTTAGGTTAGAGATTTGGTTAACTCTTTACAACTAAATTGAAAAATTATGTAACTTAATGATAACATAAAAATAATCAGTTCTTTTTTGAGTCATTGAGTTTTGAGGGAAAATATTCACAGTTAAGCAGTATCATTCATATATATATATATATATATATATATATATATATATATATATTCTAATCAGGAATACATGTGTACATATCTGTTGTCTTCATGAATAGTAAATGTTCTTCACAAAAGAAATGTGGGTGTCAATTCTTTGAGTTTCTTTTTGACACTGTATCTGAAAACATAGCCAGAACAACCTAAAAATTAATAAAATAAGCACCATACTTATATTGTATACTTTCATCTTTATAAGTATATCTGTATACTTGTCATATACTTATATCTGATTTCATTTTATCTATCATCAGTTTTCATCAGAAAATGAAGAAGCTAAATGGTAGTCTTGGTGCTATTAAAAGAAATGAGTAAAATTTAAGGTTACAAATCTTATTAATTGGTTGTCTTTTTATTGTACACAGTAAATAGCCTGTAAAACAATTTAAGGGAAAGAAAGTCCTAGTCATAGTAGCCATATTGATTAAATCTATAGGTATAATATTACCAAACAGCAAATGAGTATAACACTGAAACATGTATATTAGTGAAAGAAACTAAGCACTGAGACAGGTGCTAATACTGCCCATAATTATACATCATGGAATAAGTAACAATAATTAACCATGAACCCTACTCAAAATGATCTATAAAATTGAAGAGATCTTTATTTAAAATTTAATTTATATATTATAAATAAATTATATATATATATATATATATAATTTGTGTGTGTGTGTGTGTGTGTGTGTGTGTGTGGCAAATTAGTATTGAGAAAGAAGAACAAAGCTATAGTTGTTATATTTCAGGATGCAATATATGCTTCAGAACTACTAGGATCAAAACATTATGTAACTGGAAAACAAACAGAAATGTAAACTAAATGAGCAAGATAGAAAGTTCAAAGCAATGTGTGTGCATTTGGTGATTTGGGCATTTCCTTAGTGTAATCAGGAGAAAATGTGTGGGGAAGATAATCTTTTTGAAGAATTAAATCAGATAAATTGAATATTCACATGGAGAAATAGCCTTTGAAACTCATTTAAAATGAGTAAAGAATAAAATAAACACACGTTAACTACTTGAATGAATGACTTACAATGTTAAAATATATAACCAAAGAAAATTAATGTTTGAGCATTTGGCAAAATTCTGTGGAAAGGGTTTTGAATGACTTCAAAACCAAAGGTAGCTAAGTTAAAAATTGATCCTTTTTGTCACTTTAAATTATCAGCTCCTTCTGCAAAGAGCATCATCAACAAAGGGAAGAAATGGCCTACCAAGTGACAAAATGGCAGAGAGTATCTTTGCAAGCTAAATGTGATAAAATTTAATAGTACAAATTTATATGAAAAGTTCACATCTTCTGGAGATAATAAACCACAATTTAAGATGAAAAAAGCTCAATGAAATATCACTTATTAATATCACATATTAATACAATGACTAAACAATATTAATTTTCATAGAATACAAATTAAAAACCTAATGGAATATCACCTTGTACCTTTAAAATCACAAGTATAAAAATCCCAAAAGGTTTGATGTTTTGTTCAGGATAAAATGAAAAATGAATCCTCTATACTCCCAGTGAAAAAAATCAATTGACATAGACCATAAAGCAAGCAATATGGATTGTGTTCCCCCAATTGTGATGACAGTATCATGACATTCTTCAGTTGCACTTCTACATATAATCTAAAGAAAATGAAATCAACATCTCAGAAAGACATCTGTCTTTCCAGCTCAGTACAGCATTATTTTCACTAGCCACAATGTAGAACATGTCTAAGTATCACAGAAGTGTATATGACATATGTGGTAGGAAAAATAACAGAATCCCATTTAGGCTTATAAAAGGAGGACATTCTCTGATGTGGTACAGTGAGGAGAACACAGAAAATATGACACTGATGAGTTAAATAACACTCAGACAAATTCTGATTGGTCCGTCTTGGATGTGGACTGTATAGCAGCCAGTCTCAGAAGTGAACAGTAGTAGAAGTAGAAGCAAGGGAAACTAAAAATTTTGGTTAAGAGATACCTGGCTTTCACTATAAAAGACAAATAAAATTAGAATGGCAGTGTATGGCAATGTGACTGTACTTGACAATTATGTATAACATTTGATATTGGAAGGTACACCCACAGCATCATAAAAAGAACAATAAAGAGGAATGAAAATGATGTGAGGTGACAAACTGTCAATTACCTTGACTGTAGTGATTATTTTACAATACACAGACATAGCAGACAGGAAAATAAGAAATTCAAATTGTAAACCCTATTTTCTAATTCTAACTTCATAAAACTGTAGAAAGACAAGTATTATAGCTACTTATACAGTAGAACAAATCCTACAGATTACAATATTCCTGATCCGATCTAGTTCTAAACCAGATGGTAAGCTTGGTAACTAGACAGCTTGATTAATATATGCCTTTACACTTCTATTTCCAGGGAATTCTAAGGGCTGTTGTTTTGCTCAGCAATTCTGAGTAGAAGAATGCTTCAGTCATCTTGTTTTAGTGACTTTTTTTTCCTTCTTATGCACAAACATACATGTCTTGTATGTAGGATAGTTCTTATTGTAATCATTCAAAAGTGTTGGCCATGGGTCATATTATGTGGCAGCTCAATGGAGCATATAACTTTAAACTTCTAAAAAATTTTCTACAGATATTTTCCTACATTTGAATGTTGCCTGTTCAAAGTTTGATTTGTAAACTTACCTTTTACTCTGCATGCACCTTAAGCAAAATATACTGAAGTCCCACCAGTGAGAATCTAGTGCTAATAGACAGTTCAATGATAAAGTGTTTCCTGAGAATATAGAAATCCTGTATTTATCCTTAGAAGCAAAACATCAGTTGTGATATGATATCAAGCATTCAAGAAATTTCCTCTTTTTATATTTTTATTGATCATTCAGTTCGCTTACATCCAGATGATATCCCACTTCCCGGTTACTCCTTCCAACAACTCCCCTCCGCATCCCATGATATCCCACTTTAAAGCTACCCCTCTGACATCCCTGCATTCCTTATCTGCCCTCCCTTCTCCCTTTCACCTGTATAGGAGTGCTTCCCCACCCAAACACACTCTCTTGCCCCACAGCTCCAGCATCTCCCACTCGAGCATCAAACAACCCCATGACCAAGGGGCTCCCCTCCCGTTGTAGTCTGGCAAGGCCATCCTCTGCTTCGTATGTATCTGGAGCCAAAGATCATTTTAGGTACACTCCATGGTTGGTGGTCTAGTCTCTGGGAGAACTGGGTAGTCAGGCCAGCCTATATTGTTCTTCCAATGGGGTTGCAATCCCCCTCAGCACCTCCAGTCCTTCTGCCAGCTCCCCACCAGGTTTCCCGTGTTCAGCCCTATAGTTGGCTCCAAGCATCTTCCTCTACATTGGCCAGTAGAAATTTCCTCAAACTGCTATGTTTATTATGACATTCATATGTGATGAATGCTAGGTTTAAGAAAATTTGTCTGTACACAGAGCATGCTGAAAACCAAGTCCTATAGAATAAAATTATCTTTAGAACCTAGTCAGAAGTACTGAATGGGTTCTGCTCAAGAGGTAGACAGTACATATATTTTTTCCCAAATATCTGTAGATATTTTCAAAAGCAAAATATCAAGTGGCAAGAAGGTGAGGGGGAGATTTTCACAAAGCAGAAGGGATGCCATGGGGAATTGCTTCCAGCAGGTTCAAGCAGTAAAGCATAGCACTTTCTGCTAAAGTTCACAGACTATAAAATCTAGACAAAGATTGTAATTTGTATCTCATGAAGGAAAAGCAGCTGTTCATCACAAGGAAAATCATGTACTGCCCTTCAGCTTGAATGTGTTCCTTTCTTTCTTTTTGTTTTCTAATAGCAAGAATTGTGAAATGAATGCTCACCTGATCTTTGATTTTATAGTAGATTACACAAACTATTATTTTACAGGTAATTGTTTTCTACACTTTAATAAATATAAAGTATCAGAGCTAAAACCAACTCCATAAAATAAAAGACAAAGTGGGTGAGAGATTTATTGTTGTTGAACAAATGGATTAATTAACCATTATCCTTTTGTAATCTACAAGAGATATGTTTCTCCTTAATTTAGTGCATTTAGAGCTGCAGATTTATGTACCAGATGATGTTCTTCAAGACTATTCAAAACTAATCAGTCCCTGGTGCTGAGCCTCAAAATTAAATCCACCTCATATACTTTATTTGCCTTATTTTAAGGTTTGATAAAATCCTATGAATTATTCAAGACTTTTAATTATAAAACCATGCCTTATACAGAAATCTTCATTGTAACAAAAAGTAGATTTCTTCAAGTAGAATTTTAGAATATATTTAAAGTACACCGAACAAAAACGTTCAAATGATATTAAAAAATACAGAAAATGTTATCTAAAAATTTTTGTTTTATGTGTCAAAATATTGCTGTTCATATACATGACGCATGCAGTAGTAAAAGCAGTAAAACATATCTGTCCAAACATAAGAGCAAGTACCATCTCAGCACACAATTTTAAACTATGCTGCATAAAACTTGCTGAAGTCACAGGGGAAATGTCCACATTATTAATGGTACTGTCACTGTCTAATTTCTTATTTTATATGCAAAGTATTTCCACTTCAAAATAACTTGTAATTTTCCAATTCTGTACACAGGGAAGTTGTATCTAGAATCACGTTAGTTAGGATACATTGTTATCTTACTTCACATTGAGAATGATTTTTTCATTGCTAATTCAATTGAATTAACAATGCTTACAAGTTCAACAACATTTCTAGATTTAACAACAAAGAAATAAATAATGTGAATTCAAAATATATTTATCAAAATTTCCATATTAAAAAAATCATATAGTTTCACATTGCATAGTGTTATCTGTCTAAGAACTTTTCAAGCAGCATTTAAAATCAATGTATAATCCATTGATGGTAGGGTGATACACACATTAGCAAGATCTTATGTATTTTATTAAAAGTAGATTATTTTCTTAGACCATATTTCCTGATTATTTTCCCCCTCTCTCTCTACTATTCTTAATTCTTCCTTACCTGCTCTGCCCTGTGGATCATTCTCATACACTCACTCCCACAGTCAGGAGTCCCACAAAATATTATAATAATAACTCTTTCTATATGTGCATATATATATATATATATATATATATATATAGATGAACATGTATGTGTATGCATATGTTTATGTATATATGTAGAGGACCTGACACAGACACATGCAGAGCCTATGCTTGCTGCTTTAATCTCTGTATGTTTATTTGCATTTTGCTTAGTTGATACAGGGGTCTTTGTTTTTGTGGTGTCTTCTATCTCTCTCTCTTACAATATTTCTGTCTCCTCTTCCATGGGATTCCTTGAGCTCTAGGGAAAAGTTATGTTGGTGACCTCCAATATAGATGTTCTCTCCATATCACATCTGGCTGTGAGTCTTTCCCATCTGCTACCAACAGGAACCTGTCCTATGATGACTGGACAGGACACTGATGTATGACTAAGACAGAATGTACTTAGAGTCATTCATTGATTTTTTTTTTTGACTAAGTTTTATTGGTTGTACCCTTCTCTTTGCTGTCTAGTCTCTTGCTCTTTGTTATCTCAAGTAGTGTTAGTTATAAGTCATTTATGTTTTGTTTTTTGTTGTTTTTTTTTTGTTTGTTTGTTTGTTTTTTGTGGAGTGGACCTTATGTCAAATAGGACATTGGTTGGCTACTCCTATGAATCAAGTTCTGGGCCACCATTTAACTAGCATATTTTTTGTAAGAGGACAGATCAAAGGTTTTGTGGCTGGGTTGGTGTCCACAGTTTTCTGTGTATCATTGTGCACCAAACAGCCTAGAATTTAGTCATTAGACCTCCCTGGACTTCTAAGTGCTCAATGATTTGTGTGGATCTTGTCCTCCTATATGCTGAGGTTGCTTTTGCATACAGACTGGATTATTTTAGGATTTTTGTGGGAAGTCTCTTGGCCTACACCTTAACTAAATATACAAGATACAGCCAGTTGAGACTCCATTTAACTCATTACTAGGAGTCTTCACTAAAATTACATTCTTAGGTTCCAGAAAGTTTCAATAACACCCCAAAATCTTCCCTAATTCCAACTGTCTCTCCCCCTACTCTCTCCCTCTATTCATCTTTGATCCCACCTAATTCCCTTGCTCTGGTCCCTTGCTGCCTACATTACTCTGCCCAAATCTATTGTATTTCACCCTCCCATGGAGAAGCCTGCTTGATATCATTACCTAACCTCTGTAGGTTTACAGATGATAGCTTGGCTATCATTTACTTAACAGCTAAATTCCCTTATAAGTGAATACTTGCCTTGTTTGTCTTTCTGTATCTGGGTAATTTCAATAAGGTTGATATAGTCTAGTTCCATCTATTTTCCTGCAAATTTCCAGATGTTATTTTTTTAAAGAGCTGAGTACTGCTCTATTGTGTATATGTACCACATTTTCTTTATCCATTCTTCTGTTGAGGGACATCAAGGTTGTTTCTAGCTTCTAGCTATTATGACTAAAGCTGCTAAGAACATGCTAAGCAAGTTTCTTTGTAGTAGGATAGAGCCCATGGGATATACCCTGTGGGTATATGGGCAAGAACGGTATAGTTGAGTTTTGAGATATATCAATTTACAACTTTCTAAACAACCACCATATTGATGTCAATTTTGGCTGTATAAATTTGCATTTCCACCAAAAATGGAGGACTATTCTTATTTTACAACCTTGCCAGCATGAAGTCAATAATTTGTGAGAGGTGTAAGATGGGATTTCAAAGCAGTGTTGGTTTACATTTCCATGATATCCAGAGAATGTTGAGCATTTCTTTAAGTGTTCCTCGGTCATTTGAGATTCCTCAATTGAAAATTACGTTTAGATGCATTCCTCTTTTTTTCTAAAAAAAAAAAAAAAAACATTATTTGGTTTTGCTTGGATCTATTTTCTTGAGTTTGCTTTTTATTTTGGATATTAGTCCTATATTAGATGTTGAGTAGGTAAAAAAACTTTTCCGAATCTGCAGATTGCTACTTTATTCAATTGATAATATCCTTTGCCTTACAAAAGCCTTGTGTTTCTTGAGGTCCCATTTATTAATGTTCATCCTAGTTCCTGTGCCACTGGTGTTCTTTTCAAAAAGTTGTTGTTTTGTGTGTCAGTTCATTCAAGGCTATTCTTCAAGGATGTTCTCTTCTATTGGGTTTAGTGTATATGGTGTTATTTTTATATCTTTGATCCATTCAGACACAAACTTTTGCAGTGTAATAGATATGGGTCTATTTGGATGCCTCTACATGTAGATATCTAGTTAGGTCATGACCATTTTTGAAGACACTATCCTTTTCTCCAGTGTGTAATTTTGCCTTCTTTATCAAAGTCTATATGTGCTTAAATTTATGTCTGGATCCTTAGTTCAATTCAATATTGATCATCTTGTTTATTTTTTTATGATATTGGCATTCATGTGGTATACCTATATGAGCTGAGAATTATGAACTAAAAATGGTTGTTTCAAGGTTTATAAAGAATTAGGTTGTAATTATGATGGGGATTATATTCAATTTTAGATTGCTTTTGGTAGTATTTAATAAGAACATTTTAACACTGTGTTTTGTTTCTTTTTTTTTTTTTTAATCCCAGGAGTGGAATAAGGGTCTGCTTCAGATTTTCCTGAGCAGTAGAATATGATTTGCCTCATGTTCTAGGGTTGTGATTTTACCAGCTGCAGCTAGTTTCTGTGATTGTGTAATATTTGGAATTATGTGGACCTTGTAGAGGGTATATAAATGGTACAGCACCAGAGGCATGGTGGATTGTTGGTTGCTGGTGATCATGGTTTGTTAAGTAGTTGTGTGCAGAGAAGAAACAACAAGAAAAAAAAGTAGATATCTTAATTGTAAGACCAAACTTGTCCCAAGAAACTTGAGGTCTCTCATGAACAGAGAGTAGTGTGATAGCATTACTCCCTTTCACCCCTTACTTTATTCAAGGATGATGATGCCATCATCCTTCACTCTCTTATCTTTTTTTCTGTGTTATTATTAGGGGGTCGAAAAAGTAGAAGAAAAAGATGGAAGAAAGAAGTATCAAAAGTCAGCTATGGTAGGATGGCCATTTTTACTGTTAAACTTTCTACCCATGAGCATGGAAGATCATTCTGTCTTCTGACATCTTTTTTAATTTCTGTCTTCAAAAGCCTGAGGTGTTTATCACACAAGTCTTTCACCTGCTTGCTTAGAGTTTCTCTAAGATATTTTATACTATTTGAGCCTATTGTGTTTCCCTGATTTCTCTGTCAATCCATGGGTGTGCCATTTGTATATAGGAAGGCTCATTTTGTATTTACTGTTGCTGTTGTTATTGTTGTTTTATTTTCTAGTTAGTATATGCAGACACTTTGCTGAAGGTATTTCCAGCTGTAAGAGCTCACTGGAAGAACTTTTAGGGTCATTTATATATTATTCTATCATATGCAAATAAGAATATGTGGACAATTTGTTTTTCCATTTTGCATCCCTTCTATCTCCATCAGTAATTTAATTACTTTAGCTGAAACTCCAAACACTATATTTAATAGATATGAAGAGTCTACAACCTTTCATGTTCTTGATTTTAGTGGGACTGCTTTGGGTTTCTCTCCATTTACTTTGATGTTGGCAATAGGCTTGCTGTAAGTTGCCTTTATTATGTTTATTTATGATACTTATTTCTTAATCTCTTCATTAAAGTGGTGTTAGATTTTGTCAAAAGACTTTTCTCCACCTAATGAAATGTTCATATGGATTTTTTTTTCATATTGTCTATATGGTGGGTTACATTGACAAAGTTTCATATATTGAGCCATCTCTGAATCTCAGCAATAAAGACTACTTGATCATGGTGGATGATATTTTAGGTATGTTCTTCAGATCTGTTTGTAAGCATTTAATTGTTTTTGCACCTATGACCATGCCAGAAGTTGGTCTATAATTTTTTTCTTTGTCAATTCTTTCTGTTCTTTGGGTATTGAGGTAAATGTAGCTTCAGAATAGAACTTATTTGTATTATTTCTGTTTCTATTTTGTGGAACAATTTTGTCAGTTTGTAAGTCGTTTCTGTTGCTGTTGATATCTAGATTTAATCTGTGTTAGTTTGATAAGCTGTTTCAATTTTCTTGTATTTGTTGACATTTGTTTTCTGTCTGAGGATGTGGTCAATTTTGGACAAAGTTCCATGATGTATAGAGTTTAAGGTATATTATTTTGTGTTTGGGTGAAATGATCTGTAAATAAATGTTAGGTCCACTTTGGTTATGTCTGTTATCTCCAGTTTACTTCTATTTAGTTTTTATATGGGTGACCTGTCTGTTTGTGAGAATGAGGTTTGTCTTTAGTCAGGGTTTCTATTCCTGCACAAACATCATGACCAAGATGCAAGATGGGGAGGAAAGGGATTATTGAGCTTACACTTCTAATTGCTGTTCATCACAAAAGGAAGACAGGACTGGAACTCAAGCAGGTCAGGAAGCAGGAGCTGATTCAGAGTCCATGGAGGGATGTAACTTACTGGCTTGCTTGCTTCTCTTGGCTTGCTCAGCCTGCTTTCTTATAGAGCCCAAGACTACCAGCCCATTGATGGTACCAGCTACAAGGGGCCCTCCCCCCTTAGATCACTAATTGAGAAAATGCCTTACAGCTGGATTTCATGGAGGCATTTTCTCAACTAAAACTCCCTTTTCTGTGATAACTCCAGCTTGTGCCAAGTTGACACAAAACCAGCCAGTACAGGGTTTGAAATCTTCCATTATGAGTGTGGGATGTGATTTACCTTGTAGTATTGTTTCCTTTACAAAGATGTGTGCCCTCATGTTTCGAGCGTAGAAGTTATGAACTGAAATGTCATCTTGCTGGGTTTTATTTCCATTTGATTACACTTAATGTTGAAGTGTGTTTCATGGATGCAACAGAAAAATGGATCTTTTTTTTTTTTCATATCTAATCTGCTGGTCTGTGTCATTTTATTGACAAATTGAGACCATTGATATTGAGAGATATCAGTTTCCAAAAATGTTGATTCCTATTATTTTGTTGTGGTTGTCATTGTTAGTGATAGTGGTAGTTCTGATGGTTCTGGTGGTACTTACATGTATGCTTATGTGCGTTCATTCTTTTCATTTTGCTTGTATGAAATGATTTGTTTCCTATGATTTCATGGATATACGTAATCTTCATAGGTTGGAGTTTTACCTCTAGCACCTTTTGTGTGTCTAGGTTTGTAGACAGATTTTTTTTTTCAGATTTTACCTTTATAATGGTGTATTTTATTTTTTCTATCAATGATGATTAAATGTTTTGCTGGATATAGTAGATTTTGGTGGGTTCTCTGGTTTCTTCGATTCTGAAACACATTTGACTAGTCTCTTCTCTCTTTTAGCATTTCCATTGAGCAATAATGTATACTTCTAATAGGTCTGCTTTTCTGTGTTATTTGGTGTTTTTCCCTTCCAGTTTTAGTATTCCTACTTTGTTCTACATATTTAGTGTTTTGAGTATTATGTGATGAGATGACTTTCTTTCTGGTCTATTCTATTTTGTTTTTCTTATTTTTCTTAAATCATTATATCTTTTCTTTTTAAGGTTAGCAAAATTTTCTTCTATAATTTTTTGAAGACATTTTCTTGTCCTTTTAGCTGGGATTATTTTCTCCTTTCTCTATACCTATCATCAGTATTAGGCCTATTATTTTTTAGTGTTCCAGATTTCTTGGATTAGTGTGTGTGTGTGTGTGTGTGTGTGTGTGTGTGTGTGTGTAATTATCTTTGATTGACAAGAAATGTATCTATTTATTGCATATCTTTAACAGATGATATTCTTTCTCCCATCTGTTGCATTCTGTTGGTGAAATTTGCCTTTATATTTCCTGTGTTTTTTGTTAACCTTTTAGTTTCATGATTCTCTCTTACAAGACTTTCTTTATTGATTCTATTTCCAATTTAAGTTCTTGTCATTTTTTTCTCTTTTTATTTCCTTATACTGTTCGTGTTTTCCTTGATTTCTTTATGGGGTTTATTAATTTCCTCTATCACATTCAGAAAGGTTTTATTTTTTTAAACATCCATTTCCTGTATGTCAGCTATGTTGGAATATTCAAAGCCTGTTTAGTAGGATAACCTGTTTCTAGTGGAGACATATTGCCCTGACTGTTGCTGATTTTTTTTTTTTTTTTTAGCTTGCATCTCAGCATCTGGTTTAGGATGATTAAAGTTATATAGTTGCTGGTTTCTGGACTCATGTTTTTTGGGTGAGTGCCTCCTCTTGGTTTCTATTTCCTCTCTGGGTTTCAGAGTGGTTGATGCCTGTTTGTATTTATTTTTTCTGTTTTATTTTTGGGCCTATTCAACTGGTGTGCTCACAGGGAATGTCTGCTTGTGTTTAAGGTTCAGTAATCCAGGTAAGTTGGGGGAAGGAAATTTGGAGGGGCAGGTCTCTGGATCCTATGGGGATGAGGTAGGAGAAGAAACGATGACCACAGCACATTTCTAGCTCAGAGGTAGCATAAGACTGGAGTAATTGTAACTCAGGTATTCAGGGATGAGATGCATGATAATCTGACATATAAGAAGTACAGAGAATAGAAATTGATATTGTAACATATTATGATAAATTTTCTTTATTTATTACTGGAATAATCACAAATTCACTGAAATAACCTCCATAACCCTCTACTTAACAGATGAGGAAATGAAGATATTTGAAATTGTCTTGAACGTAACATATGAATGTGGAAGCTGTGTCATGGTGGTAGATGTCAACCTATATTACACATTAGTGGATAAGTTCCTGTTTCCTCATTTGCAAATAGATAAAAAAATATTACCAGAGGTACATTTCTCACACTCCAGTGGATGTGTATGCATGCTGACAGGACTTGCCATGATATCAACTTCATGACAACATTTTAATTATATATCATGAATTTACTCTCTATAGACTCCATGTAGAATAGCAGATATCTGGAACATAAAATTTTTCCTTGAACAAATGCTTTCCATTGTATCCATAGATAGTAAATTTTACATTAATGTAAAGAAATATTAAGGTTATCATTTTTTAAAAAAAAAACTTTACATTTTGGCTTGTAGGTTTAGAGATCATAGTCCTTTGGCCATAGTGCTTTTGTCTGTTTGGTTGGATTATCCAATATGGTCATTTCACATATGAGCAAAGATGTCTACCTCATAATCAACTGAGAACTAGATGATGAGCAGAAGCAGGGAAATGAGTGAAAAAATAAGAAGGACAGTAAGAGGGGGAGAGTAAATGAAAGGAGTGTATATAAAGGAGAGAAGCTAGAGTAAAGAGGAGAAAGAGAAGAAAAAATGAACAAGAGGTTGAAGAGAAAAAATGTAAGAGGAAATTTTAAAGCTATTCCTGTTCCCCAGTTGGTTTCTGTTTTGTCAATAAGTAAGGCCGGGGGCTAATTAATGAGCAGAAGTTACTGAGGGACTTAGGGTCCTAGGAGGAAAAAGGTAGGTGCAAGGAGAGCAGCTTTTCTGTCATGCTCTGGAGGAAGAAAACAACACTCATGTAAGGCCTGGAGCACAGGGCTGGGGGTGGGGCAAGATAGAGTCTGAGGTTTCTACTACTGGAAGTGGATAAGGATATTTGGGAGGGACTATATGGAACAAGCCACTAAGTTTAGGGCTGGAAGAGAGTTAGAGATAATAAATTAGTAAGGACATGCTTTTCCAGGTGGGAGACATCTGCACCCAGCAATCGTGCCTAATAGGCAAGTTATAAAATAACAGAGCTGGCCATACATCTTTTGTACACAGATTCAAGGGTCTTAGGAGTGAGCTGGTAGCAGGACCCCTCCCAGCTCAAAGGTAGGTGGAAAGAGACGCAGGTAGAAAGGGCTGGCAGTGGCATAAGTAAGGGGAGGAAGCAAATTACATTATTCTCTTCATAACTATGACTACAATTGAAAAAAAACTACCATATACAGCTTGTTAAAGTTTCTACCCCCTTCTAATAAAACAGAACAATATAATATTACCATCATGAAGCAGAGCTCTCCAAATAACCATTTTATTCACTGTTTCTAAAATAATTTTAATTTTTTAAAATACACAACATATGTAAACCCTGGAAAGGGTTTGCTTTGTGAGTGGCTCATGTCTCTTAATATTTCTTGCACATCATTTTTCTCATGAGTAGAATTAGTAGCACTGGGTGTAGTTGGGGTGACATGTAAAACCAATAGTGGGATATAGTATAGAAATTTATCTAATATTCAAACAAATGGAAAATGTGACACAGTCTATAACTTGCTTGCTAAAAAAGCATGAAGTACTCTTATTAGACCACTAACATCCACATAAAATTTAGAATATGGTCACAAGCATTTGTAACACCAGAGTAGCCAAGAAGAGATATATGAATTTCTAGATTTATTGGCCTTAAAAAATTGCTTACAAATAAAAGGCTTTCATTCTTGACTTCAGACCTCCTCTAGTACAGAAAATAGATATTTACTTAGTGATATGTTATTATGGATCACACACACATAGATATAGAGATAGATATAGATATACATATGGATATGGATATGGATATAGATATAGAGTCAGGATCCACAATGAGACAAGCTAAGAACTAGCAGGTGTTCTTCCTGAGATGGTTTGCTTCAGATTATTATATAATCTGTGACAGATTCATTCTTATTTGGCAAGGTTATAAGAGAATTAATTTTAGGAAAGACTCTTGCTATTAATATGCTTTTCCTGTTATTACTAAACGTATATAACAATAACTTGGTATTAGCCCTCCACTTTAAGCAGATCAATGCAGATCTATGAAGATGCACTGCTTTGTAGTAATGCTGTATAGACAAAGAGATTTCTTCTTAAGTCTTAATGATGATCCTAATTCACAGGCAAATGGGTGGAATTTGAAAATATCATCCTGAGTGAGGTAACTCAGTCACTAAAGAACACAAATGATAGGTACTCACTGATAAGTGTATATTAGCCCAAAGTTTGGAATACCCAAGATTCAATTCATAGTCCACATGAGGTTTAAGAAGAAGGGCAACCAAAATGTGGATGCTTCAGTGCTTCTTAGAAGGGTGAACAAAATACTCACAGGAAGAAATATAGAATCAAAGTGTGGAGCAGAGACTGAAGGAAAGGCCATCCAGAGACTGCCCCATCCCATATACAGCCACCAAACCTGGATGATATTGTGGATGCCAGGAAGTGCTTGCTGATGGAAGCCTGATATGGCTATCTCCTGAGAGACTTAGGTAGAACCTGACAAACACAGAGGCAGATGCTCACAGCCAGCCATTGGACTGAGCATGCAGTCGAGGATAGAAGAGTTGGAGAAGGGATTGAAGGAGCTGAGGGAGTTTGCAACCCCATGAAAGGAGCAACAATGTCAACTGGCCAGACCCTCTGGAGCTCCCAGGGACTGGACCACAAAAGAAAGAATATACATGGAGTGACCCATGGCTCTGGCTGCATATGTGGCAGAAGATTGCCTTGTTGGACATCAGTGGGAGGAGAGGCCCTTGGACCTGAGGGTGTTCGATGCCTCAGTGTAGGAGAATGCCAAGCAGAGAAGAGAGAATTGGGTGGGTGGGTGGGGGAGTACCCTCATAGAGGCAGGGGTGATGGGATGAGTGGTTTCTGGAGGGAAGACTGGAAAGGGGAAACCATTTGATGTAAATATATAAAATATCCAATAAAAAAGAATTCCTAAAATTATATCTGTGATTATTAAGCTTTTTATAGTGTGACTGCTAGTAAGTACTTTTCTAATAGTCAAAACTGCAATGAGAACTCTGCCATTTTCCCATGTGTCACCAGTCAATTGCTCTTAGATAGTAACTAGACTCTCTTCTACTCAGAGCACATTTCAAGAGGTTGTAAAACAATTAACCAAAGGTCATTAAAAGGGAACTAATGATTTATTATACGTGCTAGGACAGAAGATAAGATATAGACTGGGTTTATTTATATAAAATTTCACTAATAACTTAGTTATGGTTTTCAACCAACCTTCAGTGAACCTATGGAGCTGTGACAGGTGATGCATATTTAGCTAGAGAATCACTACTAATGGATATGCATGTAAATGTTTCTGTTGCAATTTTCTATTTCAATTTATGATTTGATATTTTTGTGTGAACTTGTGATGTACCTTTAAACATGTGATCATGTATTCTGAAATACATGTAAGTACTGAGGACAAAGAGATGAGAGAATAATTTTTCCCTTACTAGAATTTTTTTTTGCCTTTTAACACTTAGACTAGAGATTGTTTTCTCTTTCCCCACTTAGAAAAAAGTTTTTCCCTTACTAGAATTTTTTTTCCTTTCCCCAATTAGAATCTTTCTGCTTTTCCCCTTAAATAGCTTTCATAGGAAACTTTCTGCAACTTAGTAATAAATGCTATATTCACTTTTTTTGTTTAATTTTGTTTAGTTTTATTGATACTTGTATAAGCATACATTCTTTTGTATATAATTGTGTATATTTAGATTATCAATTATGGAATTATATCTGTTCTTGTTACACTAAATAAAGAGCCCTAAATCATCATATCCCCAATTCTGCATTTCTAAATCATTTAATATCAAATATAGTTACAAATTCATATTTTAAAGAATACTGAGAGTACAAATACCAGTAGAAGTCTATGACAATGTGCATATAGTTCTCCCTTAATCTAAGATGACAGTGCTAAACTGGTTTTAAAATGAGTATATAAAAGCTTGATTGCAGGAACCTGTATTTTCCACTTTGTTGCTATTGATGTTAACATGTTTTTCTTCACTTTTCTTCCTGGGAAAGGCTTCCAAACTCCTATTTCTTTCCAAAATCTCAGTTCTCTGGTTTTTGCTATTGTTTTCTTTTGTGGAACCTATTTTTAAAATGATCATCTGGCTTCCCGGACTAAACCCTGGCTCTCTTTGCTCCAGCTGCCTGGCTGGCCATGCACTGGTGGGAAAAGGCCAACCTGTTTTATCTCATGTAGATTCTGACTCAGAGCTCCACGATCTCTCCATCCAGTTCACTAGGTTCCCACTGGAAAGTTGCTTCCATACCAACTCCATACTTCAATGCCCCCACAGCCTTTGTGGTACACATCAGGCAAACCTACTCTTTGCCACCATATCTTTTTATCTGGAACCCAGTCAAGTTGCTGGAAGAAGAAAAATACCACACAAACATAGCTCAGAAACACTGGTAACTGAATCTCTGGGCACAACAATTAAAACCTAATCTTGTAAGGCTTATTAAATCTGATTCCTCTGGTGGCTAATCCTTGCAGATTCTCCATGATACCAGGAAACTCTGGCAGCTACATCTTACCCCTACGCTATCCCCATTCCAAAATGCCCCTTTTTCTTGCCTCCTCTTCTCTTATCCAACCTGGAAGTCCCTCCTACTCACCCAGTGATTGGCTCCTTTGTACATTAGGGAATTGGTTCATAAGAAATTACCTGAGTCCCTGACTCACTCCTGGTCTGCAGTGCCTCCCAAGAGAGCAAAATTAGCATCAAGATACAAACAACCCCAGGACTATCCACAACACTTCCCTCTTACTGTCCACTTAAAACACTCTTTTATCTTAGATATAAATTGAGTAAAACTATTGTCATTTTGTAATTTATAAAGTATAAGATAGACTTAATACCCAGTCTATCACTTAATGTCATAAAGACAGAATATTGTCATGTATCATAAATTAAAATACATGTGATTCTACCTACCTTGACTTATGACCTCAATTTAGATTGTATGCCATCTGAAAACTATCCTCCTACATCTATTCTCTCAAAGTAAATAGCCTGGGTAGAGTATGAAATTATAAGTAGTTTTTCAATCCTGCTAGAAATCTAAGAATGACCAACATAAACTGAAAATACATAGGAAGCCTAGCACAGCTTCCAGAACTGAGAAAAATTGTAGCAACAGCTGCCAACTTATACAGCCACAGTAAGTCAGGAAGTTGGAACATCAGTCTTTGGCCTGCTGGCACAGGATTATCTGACAGACCTTTGAGAAACAGGAATTATTAAGGACAAGCCTATTCTGTCTTGGCAGAACTAAGCTGTCCTGACCTGTAAATTGTGTCCTTTTTCTGGACAGCATTTTGTCTGTAGATGATATGAGGAAATTCTTGCCTAGTGGCTGTCTTGCCACACCTGGCACAACTCCATTGATGCTCAATTTCTTCTTTGAATCCAAGAAAGGGATGCTGTTAGGAGCAGACTTGTCTCAACAATTAATGAATAAGTAATATTAAATATCACATTCTGTGGATTTCTGACATTTTTGAAAACCAACTATCTGTGCAAAGTAATCTGGCCTGTTCTCTGTTAACTATTCTCAGCTATTTTCAATTAAATATTTTGAAAACACTATAACAATAAACTCAGAGCCATGAATTTGCTATTTGGCACATAACTCACAGGCTTAATCATCTCAGATAACTTTATAATAGCAGTTATAGAAAGACTGGGTCTAAGCCCTGTACTTTAAAATTTTTGTATCAATAGAAGAGATTTATATCAATGAAAACCTTAATTATGCATCAAAATAATTTCTGTACCAAAATAAGAAATTATGAGTTCAACTTAGTAACAATAATAAAGATTTCTACCAAATGAGATTATGGCTATACAATCAATTCTAGCTATTTCATCCCTGTTCCAATTATGACCGTTTCTAAATTCCCTAGAAAGGCAACCTTAGAATAACTACCTCTAGTCCCAAAGCCCAGGGAACTGGGATGAGGACTCTTCATAACTTCTTTAAGCTGAATATGGGTGTTGAGATATTTTAGAAGTGGGGGTGAGAGATGAGAAAATAGGGGAGTTGGTTGGCCTTAAGAAGACCATAGCAATGATTGATTTAGTCTCTGATGCCTGTGTCCTGACTGGACTGGCTGAAAGTCCAAGACATCAGGAATTCAAGCAGGTCTGTTCAGCATGTCTGACAGTAAGATTCACTAGGGTGGAATCTAACCCTCCAGGGTTCTCCCTTCTTCCTATCTGATTCATAACTCTAGAAGGTGTAAAGACCTAATCACCTTTTCTAAACAAGCCAATGCAAAACCCTTTCCCCAAAATAGCATATCCTTCTGTTGAGGTGATCTCACCTCTGAGCTTAGGAGTGAGAGCACTCCTGGGAGACCAGCTCTCTCCTGGATTTGTGTGGGGTGGGCTGTGGGACAGACTTAGTTTCTGGGTGCAGATGGAGACTCTTCTTTTTCTGTCTCTTTTTCTTCATAAGATTTCCTGCTAGAAAGCTGAAAGTTAGAGCAGAGCAGTTCCTGCTGAGATAGTACAAAGGCTATTTACTTAATTCTTTGCTGTTTGAGGAAGAGGTGCTAAGGGCCAGAAACTGCAGTTCTGGCATCAGAGGATCACAGAAGACAGGTCATCTACAGTAGCAAAGTAACTTAGACATAGATAAGTAAATATTTTTATTATTATACAGCAACCTAAATATCTCATAAGACAAAGTCTTACCACCATATCTCTTAAGCCCAAGTCTTACTCTCTAACCACAGACTTCTCCCTCTGCTGCTCAAGAAGAACCAACAAGAAAGAAGACCCCCATCAGGGCTTGCCCCCAGCTTATATGTAGGAGAAATTTATAAAAAATATTGTGACAGTAGACCTCCATAGAACAGTAGTATTGGAAATATTAGAAACACTTCCTGTCCTTTAACCTTATTTCTGTTCTTTTCTCTTTTACCTCTCCAAACTTCTACTTTATTCACTGTTTCTGGCAGAGGGGCTCATAATCAAAGTTCAAAAGAACCATATTGTTAAAAGGTTGAGAATGTTGTATTTATTTATTTAGCCATATATATATATACACATATATATGTGACACCAATTAATGAAAAAGAACAATATTAGGATTTCTTGGCAAATAATAAGAATCAATAACTTAAATATGAAGAAGCCATGAGTAATTTCCTATACATCAAAAGGTGATGATAGAGTCATGATTTTTCCATGAGTCCTTAGATTAATTTTTATTACTTCAATTTTGTAGAGGAATAAATTATTAAGTGATTATAATTCATAATATCAATATAATTTATACTGCATTATGACATGGAATATACATGATTATTAATCTCACAAAGTAATAAATATACTAATTACATTTTATATATATGTGCACGTGTGAATGAGTGTGCATGTAGGTACTGATAATAATCAAAAAAAAAGTTATGAATTTGATTGTGAGTGGAGAGAATGTGGAATGTGTTGGAAGGAAAAAGGAAAGGGCATATCATATAATTAAAATTAATTGAAGGTTTAAAATTAAGTAAAATTTAGAATTGTGTTAGAGAAGATTACTTGCTATCAACAATCCTGTTTATTACTTAGCTATACATATCTATATTTGAAGCAAGTAGAAATCTCAGGTGAGCAGTTCTCTGTTATATTCTCACTTCTTTGAATGCCTTTACTTGCCTGGCAGTAAGAAATTTAAGAAATATTCCACCCATGTGTAATGAAAAATATTATCAATAAGCATGTCTTCATATTACCTTTTCAGATAGAACTGAATCTGACTGCTTACCATGTAGAGTTAACTATCCTTAATTTTATCTTTAATTTAGAAAGAGTGTCAATATGGATATTTTGCACAGGGTTGTCATCATCAAGGCTCATTAGTTTATATATAGTAATGTAGGTCATTGTTAAAGAATTTGGATTTTTTTTTAATGTAACAATACATGTTCTTAAAAATATAATTTCACAGGACGTCAGTCAACACATATTAGTCAAATCTTCTACACAAAAGAGATAAACCTGTTATTCCATATTTCAAAAGCTTTGTCTTCACATCCAGATTTGCCATTGATTGTCAACTTTAGGGAAAATAAGAATACCATGTTGCTGATAGCATCAAATAATAAAGTAACAAGGGATATAAGAACAGCATTTAATAACTGCATGTATCATGTGGTCAGAGACAACATGAAACAATGCTTATAAATGGTCTTTATAAGCATTGTTTTAATCTTTGTCATGATCATTTAGCATAAGGATTATTATTCATGCTTAATAGAAGAATCACAAAGGCTTAGAGACAGTAAGTAATGTTTTTCAAGATCTTCAGATTTCCTAAATAGTATGTGTGGAATCATAGAGCCAAGACACTTATCTTTAACATCAACAATTGAGGAAATGTGCACAATAAACAGAGCTGTTAAAGAATTAACACTAGTATTTTTCAGAGAGAAAAATTTAGTCATCATTTCTACTATTAGTTGCCATTAAAAATGCCTGGTCACCTTTCAGTGAAAATTGAAAGTTGATTAGGTAACGGAGTCTCAGTCTTCAGCTTGGGTAGCGTGTAGTGAATATTATTCTCTATGTATCTGTTCCACACAATATACTTCTACATACTCAACTAACGTTCCTGTTCAAAGTAACATTTGCTTCTTTGTCAGAAATTTTATGCATGGACATAGCATAACCAAACTGTCTCCACATTGAATTCAGTTCATCAGTTTTAGTTTATTAATCAAATTAAGATAACTGTTAAGCTATGAAGGAAATATAGCTGAGTCTGTATGTGGTCAATTTAGATTTGTACTCAGTAGCTCAGTTAAAGAGAATGAACATTTATGTACCCGCCCAAATTCCAAAGTCACATGAATGATATTAGTGTCTCTTTAAAAGACATAAAGCTAATTCATCCTTGTTGTTCCATGTGCAGTTACAATAAGAGCAGGCAGGCTACCACCACCTTTTACATTTCCCACCACTGTTGCTACTCCTACTTTTACTGAGCTTTCATCATTTATTTCATTTATTATAAGATTTGTTTAAATATTATTGCTTTCACCTTTGCCTAACACTCTACATAATCTCTGCTATTGAATCTCTAGATTGAACTTTTTTTGATCTGTTCACATTATACTATGAACTCCAATCAGTAAATTCTAAAGCAAACACTCCAGTGGAAAAAATATATGATATAGTATACATATGTATACATAGGTACATATATAGAGACTAAGAGAATTAAAACATCACATTTATATAAAAACATTAATCAATAATTTTCATTTAAATAATTTAAAAAATTTACAACGTAATACAGAGATAGGCAGATTTATATATATTTGTTTACTCTGAACATAAAACTCATAGTATATTACCATATATATATGTTATTGGATTATAAACTCAGCTTATTTTCACATAGACATATTATAGAACTAGAAAGCAGCATATAATATTTTAAATATAAGTAGATGAATTATTGTATGCATTTTGATCATAACTTACCTCTGCCCAATATACCCAGGTCTCTCTCCTCTTCTTTAATTATATAATTTTATGTTTTCTATCTTTTCTTTATGCTACCATCAGCCACAGTCTGTGTTTCCCATTTAGTCTTTTGTCTGTTGCACATCACTGGAGCATATTTAATATACCAGTTGCCACACTGTTAAACAATCTTATCTCCTTCTTGAACACCAACCACCAATCAGTTCTGCTTGATTAGAGGTTCTAATCCTTCTCCATGTTGTTATTAGTTTTCATTAATGGTCTGTGATTGCATGGCTCTTTTGGATAATATATACTAGTGTGCATTGATATGTACAATAGTAATATGTCTGGAAAATTTTCTTTTGTTTTACTCTTCCATGAGCTATGCCTATTAGAATCTCTTTATTCTCTCTTTGAAATACTCTCTGAGTCTTGGGAAAATGGTATGTGCTGTAAATATTCCATATAGAATAGAGTATTGTTGTCTATAATTCTTTGGACCTTGGTCACTCACCACAGGTTTTCATATAATCACCATATGGTAGACAAAAGAGTTTCCTGGGGAAAGGTCACAGCAATTTATGGAAATAGTGATAAGTCCTTAGAAAAAGGTTTAAAAATATATTAATGAGTAGAAAAACACCATGTTAATTTACAGGTGCTATGGTTATGAGGCAAAGTAGACGAGAGACTATCACTAAAGAACTTTCAATAAAATTTAATGTAAACTTACAACGCTAGAAGTTTACAACACACACACACACACACATTAATTTCATAAAACACCTTGCTTTTATTTGTTGCAAATGATTTCCAAATTACAACCAACCATCAGTTTATAGTTTTGTAAGAGATTACTATGACTGTCTTTATTAATCACATATTCTGAAAAATACTTTATTTTCTTTAACTAACTTATTTACTTACATCCTGACCCTGACCATATTTCCCCTCTCTCCTTATCTCACATTTTCTACTCTCCCCCTCCCACTTTCCCCAAATTCACTGCTTCTTTCTTTCTCTTCAGAAAAGGGGAAGCCTCTCATGGATACCAACAGCATTGTGCTAGCAAGTTGCAGCTAGACTGGGTTTTTCTTCTCCTATTGAGGCTAGACTTGGCAGCCCACATAAGAGAAAGAGTACCAGAGGCAGGCAACAGAGTCAAAGATATCCCCTGACTCCATTGTTAAGATTCCCACATGAAGACCAAGCTACACAATTGTTACTTATATGCTGAGGACGTAGGTCAATCCCATGTATTATCTCTGGTTGGCAGTTCAGTCCACCTCTGTGAGACCCTATGAACCATTGTTAGTAAATTGTGTAGGTTTTCTTGTGGTTTTATTTACCCCATTGACTCTTCTAATCCTTCCTCCCCGTCTTCCAAAGGATTTCCCAAGCTCTAATGTTTGGCTGTGAGTCTCTGAATATGTTTCTACCAGTTGCTGGGTGAAGTCTGTCTGATGACAGTTATGCTAGGCTCCTGTCTTCTAGTATAGCAGAATATTATTAATAGTGTCAGAAGTGGCCTCTGTCTCTGTCATGGGTCTCAAACAGGGACAATCATGGGTTGGCCATTCCCTTTACTTCTGCTCCATCTTTTTTCCTGTACATCTTATAGGCAGAAAAAAAATCATAGGGTGAATTTTTTTGCCTGGGTTAGTGAACCAAATCCTCCATTGAACGTTTTGTCTGGTTAATGGAGATGGCTGGTTCAGGCCCCATATACCCTATTGTTGGAGTCTTAGCTAGGATCACCCTCACAGAATTCTAGCAGTTTCCATTGCCCTAGGAGTTCCCAGCTCATCCTAGAGATGCCCCCAATCCACTTGTCTGTCTGAATACTCTCTCCTCCATCCTCTCCAAACTTGATTCTCCCTGTTCCTATCCCTTCTCTCTCCCTAATCAAGTCGTTCCCCCCACCTCTGCATCCATCCAGGTGGACTATTGTATTTTCCCTTCTCAGTGACATTCAAGTGTCTTCCCTTGAATCCTCCTTGTTACCTAGCTTCTTTGTGTCTATCGATGTGCAAATGGATAAAACTAGAAAAGATCATCCTGAGTGATGTAATCCAGGCCCAGAAAGGCAAACATGGTATGTACTCACTTATAAGTGGGTATTAGCCATAAAGTAAAGAATAACCATTCCATAAACTACTTTTTATATTTTTAATCTTAGATTATGTGATGGTTAATCTTATTAAATTAGTTGGATTTATAATCATGAGTAAAACACACTTGTTTGTATGCATACAATACATTTATTCCAGAGAAGGTCATCAAAAGAATCAAGAACTACGCTGAATGTAGATAGTACAGTCCCTTAGAATGGAGCACCAGTTTGAGTTTAGAGAGAAGAAAAGTGGGTGCCAGCGTTCATTTCTCTTGCTTCCAGAGTGTATATACATTGTGACCAACAGCCTGGACTTCTCACCACAATTTTTTAACCAACATCAACATTATATCTCCCTGAAAACTAATGCATAATAAACTTATTTTCCATTAAGTTGTTTTTTATTAGTCATTTGGTCACAACAATAAGAAAAATAGAACTAGTACAAAATTGTGCTTAATATTATACATATAAGTAAGAAATTTATGATTCATAAGTGTGTACTCAAAACTATCTTGAAGAATAACACACAACACGTTATTAGAACTAATGGGAACACCAGCCAAGATTTTGTTCCACTTTTTATTCAAGATTGTAAAATGATACTTTATATGAAGTGGATCATAATGTATAGCATTATATAATTTTGTGGCGTGATTTAGTTTGTGCTTTACATGGAAATATTTTATCCATTCTCAAAGTATAATTCTACTCACTTTTGTCCTCATATTTTGGTAGTTAACCTGAGAATGTTATTTATGAAATAGTCTTTTAGATTAGTCACAGTATGTGGTTTTCATTAACCCTTCTTATTTATGTTTCATGTTTTATTTATTTTTCTAATTAGAAATCCAACCAGGTTTTAATGCTAAATTCAGCAGGTAAGCTGAAGGGGCCTGCATTTTGTCTTTTGGAGTCTATGGTGAACATAATCAGTGTCCCTTGTAGAAATTCGCAACATGAGCTAATTTTTACAAAACTAGAACAAGCCTCTCATATAATTTTTATAACACCATAAAACCTAATGTTATGTTAAATTATTTTTTTTTATATTAGACAAGGACATTGGGAGGAGACACAGCAATGAAAGGTACTGGCTTTTATACATTCTTTGCATTTAATTCTACAATAGCTATGCTAACTTTATTACTAGAAAATTATAAAGATTACAATTACTTCAACAAAAAGGTCTTTAATATTTAACACATGTCATTTATAATGTTTTTAAGTTATTCCAAGCAACAGAGTTTTATAGTTGATACACTTGCTGCATAAGAGAAATGTTATTGTCTAGCTAAATGGCTGCTTTCTTGAACCAGTAAAAAATGTTCTATGTTCATCTCTTTTCTGATTTCAAATATAACCTACAATTTACCCAATTGTATACTTTCCTTAGGAAACCATAATTTACTCAATTTGCCTTCAAAACTATGGCAAATTTTCAGTTATTATAAGTGTATTAACAGCTTCAAAATCTGAGTAAGTAGAAAATTCAATGAGTTTTTTTGTTTGTTTTATTGTTTGTTTGTTTTTTTTTTTTTTACATACAATAGAGAATAGATTGTAGGTCAAAGGTTTTCTGCCCAGTTTGGTGTCCATGTTTCTGTCAGGAGCCTGCAGAGGATCTTTTTGATTTAAGACCTACTCCATCAGAAGAATCTCATACTTGACATTAGTTGTTTAACCAAGAACCTGAAATTAGATAGCACAAAGACATAGGTCACAACTAAGCATGACAGGTCGAAGCAACCTACATGCACAAGCACACACATATGCATATGCACATACACATGCACAGACACTTTATAATGATTTTTAATTATGTTCTACTATACTCACAGATTAGTGTCTTATCTAGTTATCATCCAAGAGAATACCTCTGAGAGCAGATAGGGACAGATGCAGAGACACACAACCAAACAGTATGCCAAATCCCTCCCTTCGACTCAGGGAAACTTGAAAAACAGGAGACAGAAAGATTGTAAGAGCCAGAAAATATAGAGCACACCAGGAGAAAAACCTTCTGACTTTATAATGTAAGGCATATATGAGCTCACAGAGATTGAAGCAGGGAGCACAGGGCCTACGTACGTTAATACCAGGTCCTGTTTGTATATGTTGTAGCTGTTTAGCTTAATATTTTAATGGAATTCTTAACAATGAGAGCAAGAGTGTCTTTGATACTTTTGCCTATTCATGAGACTCATTTACTTCTTTTGAGTTGCCATGTGCAACATTGATTTTTAAAGTTATTGTTTCCTGCTTCATGTTATTATATTTTATTTTGTCATATTTGGTTGTTATGTTAGGTTAGAAGCCTTTTCTTTTATATTTAGTGACAAAAAGGAACTAGGTCTGGAGAGGAGGGATAGTAAAGAGGAACACGAAAGAGTAGAGGGAGGGGGAATGATGATTAGGATCCCTTTTAAGAGAAAAATCTATCATATACAAGAAAGAATAGAAAATAATTATTCATAAAGCTATCATTTCTACCTTGGAATTTTAAATATGGCTGTACTTACAGTGTTATACTGTATACAAGAAACTCAATATGACTTCCCATCATCATATGCTCTGTGCTGTGACTACTTTTTCACAACTTACTAAAATATGTTGAATACCAAGATGCTTGTTCTAATTTCTGTAATTTTTATAATTTTGAAAAATCCTTAATAGTTAATCACATATGTAACTTCTTCTTCCTCTCTCTCTCTCTTTCTCTCTCTCTCTCTCTCTCTCTCTCTCTGTCTCTCTCTCTCTGCCCGTGTGTGTGTGTGTGTGTGTGTGTGTGTGTGTGTATGATGGCAGGCATGCACATGAAGATCTGAAAACCTCACATTTTACTCTTTGCTTTTATTCTCAGTTGATATAGGATCACTTATTGTTAGCTAAAGAATAAAACAGGCTATCCCAATAAATCCCATGTCATACTTTACAGATACTTCCTTAGCTGTATTCATTTTCACTCTATCCATAAGAGCTGATAATGTAAATTTCCTTCATGTCATGAATGGGCAATGAAACTGTGTATAAGTACACTATGGGAGTATATTCAGATAGAAAGAAAAAGGAAATCATGAAATTTTCAGGTAAATGGTTGAAAGTAGATTGTATCACAGTGAGATGACTACGACCCAGAACTGAACGATGCCTACACTCTCACATTTATGATTCTGACACTCCATTTTTAATGTGACTCTAAAACCTGAAGTAACGAAAACAAAAACGTGGAAAACCAAAATGGACCAGGGAAGGAGGGGTAGAAGAACTTTAGAACAGAACCAACCATACCACTGTCCTAAACTAGTATAATTTCTCCTTTCAGTCTAAGATTTATTCTTACACCACCAGATAAGTGTAACTTTCGCTGTTCACCAATGAAGCCCAACCCTAGATTAAGTATTACAGGTAATTAATGGCTGCTGTGAAAGGAGAATTAGTCTTCTTCAGAGATAATTCCCCTGACAATTATCTACTCCAAAATGGTTAGCCATAATTATTTAGTCATACACATAATGCTAAATGGACTCAGCAGACTGAATGTGTGTGTGTGCATGCTCACGCATATGTGTGTACATTCATGTAACAATAAACATTAAAGAAAGAGGTTCCACGATTTTAAAATGGAATTGGTGTGATACAGGAAGAAATTGGAGTGAAGGATTGGTGGAAATGTAAATTCACTATACATGTAGGAAATTTTTAAAAAATTTAATTAAAAACAAAATTATGTACTTTTTATCTTTTGACATAGGAAGTACAGTGAATAAACACAAGTCAAATAATGGCAGAGTTATTATGTTGCTCATGAAATAAATTATATATTCTGAGAAAGTGAAAGTGAGTATAGTGTATTATGTTCCATCAAAATCAACACACAAATATATACCTATGCACATCCATGCATGCGCACAGAGAAACAAAGTCTAGAATTTCAGAGCAGAAACACGAGCATTGCTATTATATATCCAAACAAAAATACTTGATATAAACAAATTGTCTCTAGGAAGTAACATTTAAAACAACCAAACCATGTTCATGAGTAAATTAGACTAATAAGAGGGAACAGTAGAATCTGTTGTAGGAAGAAGGAAATGATGCTAACAGAGCTGAAAGACAGACAAAGTATACAAGTGCAAAAGAAGAAACCAGAATTCAGAGAGGATGTCAGTTCTGAACTGTTCTTGAAACGTGTGTTATGTTAAAGAGCAATAACAAGTAATACTAAAAGTAAAGAAACTTAAGCTGCACTGAAAAAGTACTGTGGACCATAGCACAATTTTCTTTTACTTTACAGTTAATATTCACTTCTTAGTGAGTGCATACATATATGTCCTTTGGGGTCTGGGTTACCTCACTCAGGATGACTTTTCCTAGTTCTATCCATTGCCTGCAAACTTTATGATGCTCATGTTTTTAACAGATGAGCAGTACTCAAAATCTTCAAACAAGAGTTTTTCCTGCCTACAGAGTATCCTTGGACCAGAGCCTAGCAGAATCATTATCAAAGAGACAACAGAGAATTCATCTAGCAACTGATGGGAGCAGATCCAGAGTTTCATAGCTAAATAGTAGGCAGAACTCAGACAGTCCAGCAGAAGATGGGTCAGAAGGACTACAGAAACCAGAGATGTCAGGGACACCACAGGAACACACCCAAAGAATCAAATGACCAGGAATCATGGGGGTTTCTAGAGATCAGAAATCTTGTAGGTATTTAACTTAGGTCCTCTGCATATATGTTATAGCTAAGTAAATTGGTGTTTTTGTGGGGATACTAACAGTGGGAGTAGGAGGGTTTTCTGTGAATCTTTTTCTTAAGTAATTAACTTATTGTCTTTATACCTCAGTTACATCCTGTGCCTGACTCTTTCTTACTTGTGAGGCACCCCCCCCATTTTTTTTTTCTTATTGAGTTGCCTAGTCTAGCCTAGATGCCATTGTGGCTACCTGGTCTTGTTGTAGCTTGTTATGCAATGTTTAGTTGCTGTCCTTGGGAAATGTTTGTTTGTCTGAGAGGAGGCAGAGAAGGGAGTGGATCTGGGACAGAAGGAAGGTGAGGAGAAGGCACCAACTATGGGATCACAGTCAGGGGAAACAGTGACCAAGATAATACTATAAGAGAGAAGAATTTTAGGAAGTTTTATTTTTTCAAAAATGCAGTGTTAATCAATTTCTTAAAATTGAATAAAAGAAAAATAAATAAGATTCAGAAGGTGTCTTTATAGGAAATTGTTACCAATCAGGTGATTTGAAATTCAACCATCTTTGATAAGAATCTACAGCCTTGTTTTGGAGCAAGAGAGAGAAAGTACAGATGAGATTTTGTCAAATAAATGGGGAGAGATTGAAAAATTTAACTTGGGAAAAAATTCATTTAGGAGATGTAATTTACTCAAGAGAAAATTCTGGAGAATATAAAAGATAGTGGAATGGCCTGGAAAGATCTATGCTTGATATTATCCATTATAGTGTAAGCCTGTAACACATGTTAAGCATTGGGAATCTGGAGGAGGTTGATTTTCAATTTAAATTTTCAACTTAACAAATTAGTATTTTCAACTGTGTAAAATATGATACATTTTTTGTTTTCAGAGTTAAGAACAGATTTGATAACATAATTATTTGTACATGTATCAAAATATATGACCTCTTATAATCATTTTAATTTCTGGTTACTATGGACAAAGAGAAAGACAATATGGCACAGGACATGTGATGTTTGAAAGACAGTATTCCAGCAGCAGATGAATTTCTTACTCTTCTTCTCTAGTCATTCAGTTATATTACAAATGAATTCTATATATTTATTGCAAGACAGATGCAGTTTATACATGTGAATTGTTTATATGGCCACCAAAACATTATACTCATCTTTTTGTGATCTAAAGTAGTTTTATTTATGGATGAAACGTTTAGATTTCAAAGGATGCATAATATAGTGAAAATGACTCTCTATGTACTTAGATAATGCATATTTCTAAAGTGATTTTCCCCCTTTATGCATAGTTATCAAAGTATGATTTTACTCTCTGAGTGGTTAGTTTTACCTTAATATCTTTCTAAGTTGTTTATTTATGCCTCAATTTTGAATATACTATTTACTATCTCTCTTAATACTCAATTTTTTCAAGGTTCTCACAGATAGTATTGCTTTCGAAATGTTAAATAAGATACATCTTATCACTGTTTTCTGGTTAAATTGCTTTTTACTTAAATTGATTTGAATTGTAATAGAAGAAGAAGAAGAAGAAGAAGAAGAAGAAGAAGAAGAAGAAGAAG
>JADRCH010000010.1:21289540-21361708 GCA_019843965.1 Rhynchomys soricoides
AGAAGAAGAAGAAGAAGAAGAAGAAGAAGAAGAAGAAGAAGAAGAAGAAGAAAGAGCAACTGTTTACAAAACAAGCTGAGTGAATAAAAAAAGAGCTAAATTTTTTGTAACTATTAATGTGCAATAGTATATGAATGATATCTAAACTATGAGGTTAGCTATTGAAAGTGTAGACATCATTAAATTTTTGATTATCATTGTATTTGTTATCTAGCACCAGATATATGTGCTTAATATATAAATTGGATTTGACCACCATAGACACATCTAAATATGTGCACTACGCCCTCCAAAGCACATTGAGGTAACAGGTAGGCCTGTGTCCCTTTCAAAAAATATAGTGAAATGAGTCCCCTTTTAAAGTAAGATTCACCAGTGTGATGGTTTGAACACGCTTGGCCCAGGAATTGACACTATAAGGAGGCATGGTCTTGTTGGAGTAGGTGTAGGTTTAAGTACCTCACCCTAGCTATCTGGAAGTCAATATTCCACTAGCCTCATACTGATGAAGATGTTGAACTCGCAGCTCCTCCTCCACCATGCCTGCCTGGATACTGCCATGTTCCTGACTTCATGATAATGGACTGAATCTCTGAACCTGTAAGTCAGCTACAATTAAATGTTATCCTTTATAAAACTTGCTTAGGTCAAGGTATTTGTTCACAGCAGTAAACCTTTCATAAGACAACCAGCTATAAGAATCTGTTTGATGATGAAAATTAATTATTAACAGAAATGAATGAGTTAGCATTTAGTTATAATAATAAGTGTCACAGTAACTTAACAGCATAATTATTTGATTCCATGCAGTAATCATTAACCTTATTTAACTACTAAACACTGCAAGAAATAATAACAAGTGTCCTGAGAAAAGGTGTCTATTATTGCAATAGTGACACAAATATCATAGCTATAACCAGTCAATATCTGCTTGGATTGACGACTACTCCACAAATGGCAGAGTCATGGGCATTGAGAACCTGTGGCTAGTCAGAACTTGGGCCCTACAAAGAGCATACTTTTATTACTCTGTTAATGGGATATACCATTAAACTGACTTCTGACCATTTCTCACAAACACATAGTGGAAAAAGAATGCTTAATATATAAATGATGACACCCATTGCTTTAGTAACCAAATTTAGTACGCTAAACATTAGAAGTATTTAACAAACATTTGCTAAATATTCTCAAACATAAGAATTATAAAATTAGGTAGCAATAGATTGAAGTTCTCTAAAACATGGTTTGAGTAAAGTATAGCTAAAGATTATTAGCTGAAAGTTTTTAAAGAATAAACTTTATAGAAACAAATATTATTTTATACTTTTGATAATTTTTTGAGACCTGCTCAAAATTACTTTTTAAGTTTTCTTTTTTATGAATTATTTTTGAGTGTTTGAAAATCTCATATATTATTTTGATCATAGTAAGCCCTGTCCCCAGTCCTCTCCTAAATCTGTTTTGCCATTTCCATTAAGCACAAAAATATTGTATCTTCATTAATTTTTTTTTTTTATAAACTCACTTAAATTCCAAGTAGAGCTATATACCCTGGGTTGTGTGGCCCATTCCTGGAGTATGTTAGACTTACTATGGTCAACACATTAATGCAAGTCTCCCGCTTTTAGCTGCTATAATTACCAGTATCTCCTCAAGTAGGGATATGACTTCATGTCTACCACTTCCATTCCTCTCTAGAATTTTTTTTCCAGCTTAAGCTTGTTAAGGCTTTTTTTTTTTTGCATGCAACCACAGCTGCTATGAACTAACAAGCACAACTATTCTGCTCAGAAAACATTTTGTAGCTTTTTTTCTTTGGCTTTTACTGTCTTCCCTCCCTTTTCCCACAGTGATCTCTGAGGCTTGGGAGGAAGGAGGGGATATATAATATTACAGAGGTTACCACAGGCGATAATCATTAATCAGATGCAGGATACTCTGTTAATCACCATCTCTACAGAAAAAAGCTTCTCTGATATAATTTGAGGGATGCAATAATGTATGGGTACAGGAAGAAATTGTCAGAAGTCAGTTTTACAGTATGTCCTATTAGCAGAGTAATAGGAGTATGTATTTCTGTAGGGCTCAAGACCTGACTAGCTACACGTTCTCAGACCCTATACCTGTGCCATCTTGAGAAGGATCCTTAAGTCCAAACAGAGAATAAATTGTTACGCCTATGACATTTGTGCCACTATTATAATGTTAGACATATCTTTCAAGGAATGTTATTATTGTTGTTGATGCAGATTTTTTTGGGTTATTTAATCTCTTGCAAGTAGTTGCAATCAAACTCATTGATGACTTGATTTGTTCTAACCCTTATTCTCTATTTGGCATGAGTAGATATTTTCTCATATCTCCTCAGGAATAATTCCATGTAATAAGTGTAATTTTTTAAAACTAGTACTCAGAATTGTTAGACTAGAGTTCTATTCCTTTGGTACTTCCCAGTCCATTTTTTAGGCATTTTATCTTTGCCACCTTTCTTTGTTCCTTTAAATATAGAAGATGCAATTCACAGAATTTATTAATGAGTTATTTGCAAATATTATTTTTTCAACTTATCTGCTCATACTCTGTTTATTGTCTTTCCTTGCTATATATAGTTTTAAATTCAGGGTCTAAAAAAGTTGATTCCATTTTAATACTTACATTAAGGAAAAAAGTAGAAAATTCACAATAACATTTCTTTTTTATTGAAGGTAACTTTAGTGAAGAAATAGTACTTCTTAAATATTGAAATAATAATGACTGAATATTTCACTAATTATCTAATCCACTTATCTTTTGCTAAGATTTCATTTTCCTTTGGGATACTGTAATCTTTATACCTTCTCAAGCAATATTCTCTGGATTAGAGAAATGGTAGTTCTTAATTCTTACACATGTTCCCATGGGTGCTATTTTATACTAAGCATAGTAAGATTCATTAGATGTATTAAAAAGTCCAATTTTATGATACACATGAGAAAAGAAAAGAGTCTCTGGATAGAAGGAAAATATTATGACTTAAGTTCTCCAGCCCTGGAAGAACCATTTAATGCAACATAATTAATGGTTATTATTGTAATTTCTCTTGTTTAGTAATACATCCACATTGATTAATTCATATAAAATAGAAACAAATATTTCAGCCATGAATCTAATTTTATCCATATGTATCAGGATCACTGTAGCAATGCCTATATAATAAAGTAATATATCATACTTTGGAAGCATATGTATTGTAAAAACTCCTGAACAAGAGAATACTAGTGATTGCTAGTTAGTGATATCACGTTAAAGCAGTTGATCTCAATTTTTCTGATTTGGCTATACTATAATATAGTTCCTTATGTTGCATTGATTCCCAATCATAGAATTAGTATGTTGCTACTTTATAACTGTAATTATGCTAATTTTATTGTAAATAACTGATATGAAGGATATGTAACCTATGTGAAAAGATCTTTTGACCAATAGGTTTGTGACCCCCCAGGTTGTCAACCACTGCTTTAAAGTAACATTAGAGGTGTTTAGTTTGTGTGTTAAGATGTGCTTAGTGATTAAAATTAACAATTTTGTCATTATTTTATATATGTGATAGATTATGTAATAATAAAGGGATAATCTATGATGTCAAAATAATGTAAACAAATATTGAGAATGTAATAAAATTCATAACAAGTTATATTATTTGATCAGTTCAAATGTGTATCTCACTTCTAAGCAAATACATTTAGCTCTTTCCTAAATGTCTTCTAACCTCTTAGTATGTACTAAAGCACGGACCTCCAAAGTACTATTTGTGAAAGTTAAACATTGTACAAAATATATTTACAGGGGGTTACAAATGTGTTTCTAGCAAATAAAAATGTTTCTTAAATCTCATATGACTTTCATTATGAAAATTCTTGTATATTTTTTGTTATATTTTCTACTAACTAATCTCCCCTTGTTCTAGGACTTTAGGGACCCATTTTCAATTGTGCTAAGACAAAATAAACACATGATAAAATTTATACATTTAAGATGTGAACAATTTCAATATTCTATTATACATACACATGTTCAGGCTGTTTATTGTTCAATGATCGTTGTGCCCACTTTCAGCTTCATAACTCGTTTGTTTCTCTATGTTCTCCTTCGGTCTTTTTCCAAGAAACATGGAACTGATTTACATCATTAGTTTGTTATAATTGTACGAATGAAGCCAACCATTAATGGCTCTTTTTAAAGGTTTTCTTTTTTAAAAAAAATAATCTTGCTCTCTTTATACAGAATTGAAAACTTTCTCATTCCCATTTATGTAGTGCTGTGTGTGGCACTGCAGCAATGCATCTTTTGAAGGTTATTTGATGACACTTCTCTACTAATAACCTTCTGTGGACTTTGATTGAGATCAGTGTATATGAGTTTTTCCAAATGGGTTTCTGACAATGTCATGTATTCCTTTCTTTTTAGTGTGTTCAAGAGACAGATCTCGTGCTTTCCATTGGCACATCTTTTTTAAGCGCTTAGTGATATTTTTTCGTGCAGTCCTCCTTGTTCCTGATATGAAGATGTGCAGGGATCTTCTATAGTTCTTCAGAGTAAAACTCCCTTTCAATATCTGGACACTTCTGCACACTAGAGAACTCATGAAAACTGTGGCTACATTGGCTTCTTTAGACCACCAAATCTGTCTTCTCTATAAGGGAGCATCCTCTCCCTGACAGCCTGAAAAGTCCTGTGGGAAGGGGTTAGTTATGATATTTTTATAAATTTTCCCGTGGAGAACAGACTGCATCATTTTCTGATGTCAAAACTTTATAACTTTTTGCTTTTTCAAGGTTCTATTGCTGATTTTGAGTATATAAATCAAATTGATTCAACACAGACAGTGTTCCCAATTCATTGTTAAAATTGTATTTTTAAAGAATGTGCTAAATAAATGCAAAAATATAATTTGAGAAAGAGTATATTTAGGTTTTATAATTTGCATTCCAAGTATCTTTCTAAATTGTAAATCACTTTAAAAAATGAATTAGGAAAATTTATTCTAATATGTACTAATATTTAGAATTTTTTTTTTGAATTTACATTTGAGTAAAGAAGGACAGAAATAATCTTTTGTTTGTGTGTGAGTGTGTGTGTCTCTGTGTACTTTTGTGTAGGCCTAATAGCTTGAGGTTTCTTAAAAGTGAAGGAGACTGTATGACCAACTCTTCAGCATCTTTACCATCTTTGGTTTAATAAAAATGATTATGACATTGGATTATAACGTGCAAAGCTGCAAAAGATTTATTTCAATGGTGGAGGGCATGTGGGATATTACAAATTCAATTGCCAGTATAAACATCTGAATTATTAAATAAATAATAAGGCCTTAAAACCAGTTCAGTGTCTATTCTTTCTCATAATCAGTTCTCATCATTTGATAAAATTACCACAGAAAAAAGCAATAAAGACAGTTACCAACAGTTTTCGACATTTCAACTAAATTGCATTTGACTTTCTTGTATACTTTCTGACATGATTTGGTTGATCTATCATCTTTTGTTTTCAAGTGGACCTTCCTTTAATTCTTTTTAAATCTTCATATTCAGAAACTAGTTATCCTTAGTTCACTATCTGAAGGTTTTTCATTAGTACTATTCTGTGATTCCATCTATTCTTTTACCTTTAAGATCGTGAAACTAAAATCAGAAGTCATCTTCATTGTTTAATCCTCATATGATATTTCTATGTTACATCCTTTGATGATAAGTGCAATAACTATATATTTGACTAATAATTTGCAATAACTAATGCAATGATTAAAAGTTTTGACTGTCATTCCTCCCACAAATGAAGGCATATTTAACTTTAATGATAATTTTAAATGATAAGATTTTTACCATGTATCTATACTATAGATATGTATATGTATTGTCTTATTGCCTTGAATTAATAATCAAAAAATAGATTCACATGGAAAATCTGAAGTTTGTCATAATGTATGCTGCATAATGAATAATTCTAGATTAGTACAGATGTACAATTGCTAGAAATATAAAAGTTTTGCAAAACATGTAGAATAATTGTGGTGGTTAAATCAAAGGCTAAATGCTGCTATTCTTCCTATGAATGTATCAGAAAAAAACAACTCACTTTCAATATGAAGAAAAACTGTGGTAATTGTGTTGTAAATAAGAATTTAATACTTTTACAATCTTTTTGAGTTCAGCATGTTTTTGCATCATAAAGTTATGCACAACATAAGTTGTGTGTACTTGTATTTATGGTAAATGATAAAAATCATTTATGCCATAATTAGGACCATATAAAATTTTATGTGAGTGTTAAAACATACCATAAATTATCATGTTTGACATATATAGATATGTATCATGAAAAAGCCTGGTGAAGGGCTATTGCTCTGCTGAAACAAAAGGAAGAATATGTCTACCAGTGACGTTCAGTCATTTCCTCAGCATCTTTGAAATAATCACATTTTTCTTTTTCCCATTCTTAGGGTAGATTACATTAGTGAATGAAGAGGTAATAAAATGATTTTTCCTTCAAATAAAAAGGAAGATTTATAATTTCCTTTTATATAGACTCACTTTTAATTATTAACTGTTTGTCACTAAGCTTTTTTTTTTTTTTTTTTTCTGGAGACAGAGTCTCTCTCTGTACCATGGCTGTCCTGAAACTTGCTTTGTAGACCAGGTTTTCCTCGAATTTGCAGAGACCCACCTGGCTCTGCCTCCTACTTCTTATGATTAGGCTTTTTTGGGATGTGGGTTTAATTTTTTTCTCTTATATTTTTCATCTCAACTGGTAATTCATTCCCCACATTACTACTAGTAGTACTCCTAACTCCAGTATCTCTGAGATTCACTCCTTCACCTCCCTCCCAAAATAATAGTCTGCCCAGGAATAGGAAATAAAATAGATTTTTCAGGTGAGCTGTGGGAAAGTGGGAATAGGAATAGTAAGGATCAGGCATGGGACACTGTAGAGGGAGAGAAAACTGACGGGGATAACAAGAGTTGGGAAGCATTTGCCGGTGATGTGGAAACTTAGAACAGTGGAAATTCTGTAGACTCTAGGAGAGTGACCCTAGTGAAGACTCTAGTAGAGTGGGATGCAGAGACTAAACCAGCCATCTTTTATTATTATTATTATTATTATTATTATTATTATTATTATTATTTTATTGCTTCTGAGTGTTTTATGCTTTTACTGAATATTTTCTTTATTTACATTTCAAATATTATCTCCTTTCCTGATTTCCCCACCAGAAACCCCATACCCTATACCCCCTCCCCCTGCTTCTATGAGGGTGTGGCCCCACTCACCCACCCACTCCCACCTCCCCACCCTCGCATTCCCCTACACTGGGGCATCCATCTAGACTTCACGGGACAAATAGTCTCTTCTCCCATTGATGCCCCACAAGGCCATCTTCTGCTAGATACGCGGCCATGGGTCCCTCCATGTCTACTCCTTGGTTGATGGTTTAGACTCTGAGAGCTCGGGGTGTGGGGGGATGTTTGGTTGATATTATTGTTCTTCCTATGGGGTTGCAAACCCCTCAGCTCCTTCAGTCCTTTCTCTAACTCTTCAGTTGGGGACCGCAAGATCAGTCTAATGGTTGGCTATGAGCATCCACCTCTGTATTTATAATCTCTAGAACAAAAAGAAGCAAATATACCTAAGAGGAGTAGATGCCAGGAAATAATCAAACTCAGGGCTGAAATCAACCAAGTAGAAGCAAAAAGAACTATACAAAAATATCAACAATTCCAGGAGATGGTGTTTTAAGAAAATCAACAAGATAGATAAACCCTTAGCCATACTAACCAGAGGACACAGAGAGAAACAAAATTGTATTGAGAAAATTTTGTTTTAAATTAAAAAGGAATTTTACTCTCAAGTATATATTAACTGTAATTGCTTTATTTTTCTTTTATTTGCTTTTAGAATCATATAAAATGTTTTTAAATGTCATCATGATTTTCTACTGTGCTTTCTAACAGTTTTTTTTTAATTATGTCATCTTGACATAAAAAATCGTTTAATGTCATTCTGAACAAAATTTTACCAAATAATTCTGCTATCTTTTTTTTTTCCTAATTTGGAGTTTCTTCTACTTTTTCTATAACTTTGGAATCAGGAGAAAGTATGAATTAAGAGTATATATTTAACAACAATAAATCGAAATGTTAAAAAACTCTAGTGAATATTGTCTGACAACTTAAGAGGGAAAGAGTGACTACTGCTGTGAGTTTTCTATGTTCAGTGTGAGCATTATCCAGGGTGTTGAAAGTCTTACTAAATGCGGAGGAAAAGAAAGAAACACATTGTGAAATTTACTTGTGGAAATACAGGATTTCAGGTAGAGAGCAGTGATGGTGGGTAAAAAAATAAGGTAGGGAGACAAAGACGGAGGGGCAGAAAGGTGAAATTGCAAAACAGAACAGGGAAGAGGAGAAGGAAAAAAAGAAACAATGGAAAAGAGAAAAAGAAACAAAAAGCAAGAGAGGAACACACAATGAGTGTGGTAAAGGTGGATCATAGTCAAGGAAGCCCAAGGTAGACAAGAGGAGATATTGTGGGAGTCAGAGTGGATGGAGCATACCAGGAGAACATGTTCCAGCTAATCAACTAAGCAGGATTCATATGGGCCCACAGACATGGCCCAACAAGCACAGGGCCCTCAGAGTCTGCACCAGGTTTTTCTGTTTATATGTTACAACTATTGGCTTGATGGTCATGTGGGACTCCTAATAGCCGGGATGGCTGTATCTTTGACTCTCTTACTTGATTTTGTGACTCTTTTTCTCTTATTGGGTTACCTTTTATAACCTCGATATGAGATCTTTTGTCTGGTCTATTGTATCTTGGTTTGCCCCATTTGGTTGTCTCTTGTGGGCATGCTCTATTCTGAAGGGATGTAGTTGGGGTATGTATCTGAGAAAGAAGTGAGGTAGGGGAGAGCCTGGATGGGGAAGGAGAGGAACAATGGTCAGGATATAGAGTGTGAGAGAATAATTTATTTTCAACAAGAAAGGAAAAAATTAGAATGTAGAAGTGATGAATATTATAATTTCTAGTGTTTGGAAGAAGGGATCACATGATATTTACAACAACTCACATCTGATCATGTTGAAATAAGTTGAAAGCAAATGATGTCAATCTTTCCTCAATATTTATATCTTCAACTCGATGTATCATAAATTAAAGCTAGTAGCATTATACGGCTGTATATTTTTAAAACTTCATCTATAAATTCCACTGTGCTTTTAGATGTATCAGTATAAAAAAAAGAATTCTATGGTATAATTCTTGGTTCTAAAACTACAATGGCTATTAATTTTATACTGTGAGTTAAAAAAAGCCTTTGTGAGCAAAACAAATTCAAAGTCAGGAGTATTTACGATAGATGACTTATTAATGTTAATGTTAGACACATAGACATTCAGGGACTACAAGAGCTTGATATCGGGGAAAATGTTCTTTTGAGTCAAATCATGCTCTCATCTTCTGAGTCCCACGTTGGGTGTATGAAATCTCCTACACAACAGGTGAAAAATTATTTTCAACTTTTGGGAGGCAACCAAGGGCAAGAACTATCAATATGCTTTATATTTTGAGGATTTTCTTGATTCCCCTGACAAGCAATTTGGCATGAGTCTTCACAGTCTACCACTGGGGTTTTTGTTAGATACTACATGGATCCTGGGGGAACATTATCACTCCATATGGCATACATATCCTTGATTTTATAAATATAAAATCAAAGGGATCTTTAGTGACTGTATTTTATTATACAGTTGTAAATCATTCACTAAACACAATTTTAATCATGTATAGCTGTATTATTTTCTTCTGTGTCAGTTGTAAACTTTTTGCGAGGTATCTTCAAAACAAATAGATATGGGATTAACATGGAATTACATTTCACAATTTTTCTTATGAACATGTATTCATTGGTCACTGTGAATCAAAGGAATCTTCTGACCTATAATTAAACAGATAATCTTTGGTACAGTACTAGAAAATTCAGGATATTCTAGTTCACATTTCATCAATTACATTTACTCTACCTTGATGAAATATTGTGAAACTTTCATTATTTTGCTGAATTTTGAATGTGTTAAATTTGCTTATTAATCATTCCTTCTTGAACATTGTTAAAATTAAGTTTTGATTTTTATCTCTTACTACGAATTTTCCTTAACAGGAGTTCTTAAACAAGCTACAGTATTTTCCATACAGGTAACTTTTATGACATTTTGCTAACAGGCAAACAATTCTAGAATGAATGCTTTTTCAGTAGAAATAATAAAATGCCACTAATAACATAAGAAAATTTAAAGGATGATGCCTAAGGCTTCACCTTTGTCTAATATCTCAGTGCCACCACAGGGATAATTAGAGTAGTAAACTTTGCCTTTAAATAATGATATCTAGTCTCAAGAACCACATTTATCTCAATAAAGCAAATAGAACATCAAATGGTTTCTACACAGAGCACCATGATTTTCAGGTTGCTTTGCTCAGACTCTAAGCACTCTGTTTCTAGACATTGTGTCAGGAGTAATGGCAGATCATTAGGAGTTTGCATTAGGGAAGCTCTTCATTTATATTTAGGAATAGTCTATATTTATATTTAGGAATATTCTGGGTTTAGAAAAGAAACAAAGACTGTGTTTTCCTGACCTCAGACATACTGAATTTTCTACTAATGAACTGATCATTCCTGGAAATAAGAACCCTTTGAAACACGTACATACTTTAGTGCTGATTAGAATCTCTCACATGATGTATGGTTTAACTATTTTCATATCAACATTGCTTCAATAACTACTAAGCTACAGAATCCCATAGATCCAGCTGACTTTTGTCTTTTTCCTACATTACTATAAGACTCTGGCTCAGCACATTAGTTTTATTGCCAGAATACACTAAGTTTTTATTACATCAAAGTTTCTGATATTAAGAATAAATTTAAGGATACTGATGACCAACCATTCCAAGTACTACTTACAAGCTTCTCCAATTTTATGAGACTGATCATCTTTAATTTGTCTTCTCTTCAATAATAAAATACAAGTGAAATTTACATATACATGTAAATTTGTAAGTATATATATATGTCATAATTTTAATACCCTCTGAGAGATTATTAAAATAGAAAGCATTTTTCCTTGAAAAATAGAGATCCTGTAACAGTTTTCTCACATTTTTGAGAAAAATAAAGGTTTCACCTTTTAAAATTAATATATTATTTCAGTCTGCTGCCACTAACTAGACTCTATTTCCCCTTCTTCTAAAATATTGTCAGTATCATCTTGAATGATTTCTGGGTATTTTTTGTGTCATGTTCCTATGATCTCAGGACTCTTTCTCTCTCTTTTTATTTCTATGAATGTGCTATTAATTTCACATTTATATTTGTTATTACACTTTTTAAAATCCAAGTGATATGTCAGAATGATGAGGACTTTTATGGAGTCTTTCTGTATGATGGAACTACTGTATTGGTTTGTCACTGTTTTTATTTGTCTTGGAGGAACCCATTAGAAATAGTAGTGCCCTTCACAGCTCATCATACATTATGATGAGAAGATAGGCAACATTTCAGTGCTATGGAGAATACAGCTGTACATTCATTTTAATTCATACACTAATTAAACTAATTCTCAATTCTTCTGTTTTAAGTTTTTCATCTCTCACCAGCTATAGCAATAGAAATAATGACAGTATATACTTATATGATATTAGTAAAATTGATTATAGAGGTTAAACATACTGGTGTCTATACGTTTGATCAATATTTTGCATGATAATTATAAGTGAACCCAGGAAGGAAAAAATGTAGACAAAATCAGGAAATTTTTGACTTTTTTATGAAAGGGTCTTTCCTAAGGACTTTAGATGTTCAGTGACATTTTATCTTGTTACCACATCATTCATCTTGGTAGATGCAATGTATTATCAGTTTATAAACATAAATTCTGTGGAAACATACTTATACATTTTTTTTCAAGGATTTCTGGATAGTTGAGGCTAAGTATGTAACTGTTTATAGATAACAATATTCTGTCTCAGTCTGACCACTAAAAATATCTCATTAAGTATCTAGAGAATCTAGACTTTTCCCCCCTTTCTTCCCTTCCCTTCCTTCCTGCTGCCTTCTTCCTTCCTTTCTTCATTTCTTTCTTTCCCTCCTCCACATTCTCCTTCTCTTGCTCCTCTTTTATTTTTCTTTTTTTGGAGACATTTCTTTCTGCAGCAGATGGGAATGAATACGAAGGCCAATAGTCAGACATTATGTAGAGAAAAAGTGGTTTATGTGTGGGAGAGAGAGAGAGAGAAAGAGAGACCATGGAACAATCAGTGCTAAATATGATGTTTCCATCAAATCCACCTCCTCAGACCACCTCAGGGAATCCCACAGAAGAAGGGGCAAAAAGAGTTTAAGAGTCAGAAGAGATGGAGAAAACAAGAACAAGGCCCTCTAAATTGATGAAGCAAAAATCATATGAATTCACAGAGACTGAAGCATCAAGCCCAGGGCCTGCACAGATCCTTATCAGACACTCTGCATTTATAATATGGCTTTCAGTTGAGGATTTTTATGGCATTTCTAAGTGTGATAATGAGTGGGTCCCTTATTATTGTTCCTTTTCTTGGGCTCTTTTCTTTCTGTTGATTTTCCTGATCCAATTTCAATGTGATGATATTTGTTTATCTTATTGTATTTTATGTTATTATATTCTGTTATTATTTATTTTGTAAATAGGAATTTTATTCTTCTCACTGATATCCTCTTCCCATAAAGCTACCAGGATATATGGATGAAGACTGATAATATGGATGAGAACCAATCTTCTGAAGTCAAATAATTCATCATTTATAACTATATTTTAGAAGTATTAGGAGAATTAAAGTAATTTAATTTTTAAACAAATATATTAGTCATCCATTTGTAAACCAGTTAATTCAGAAATTGGTATGATATTTCATTCTATAACTAAAATTATAGTTTAACCTGAAGAATATCTTAGAATGAAATATTTAGCACAATTTTGTTCTCATAATTTTGATGTATATATTCCTAATATTTACAGAAATAATTTATTGCACTCAGATTATAACATTATGTTGATCATATGAAATAATTTTACAGTATATAATAGTTTTGCATATAATAATCATTCTTTTTATGAACAGTAATTTTCACCAACTCAAGAATAATAAGCTATTATTTTCCATGGGGAAATTCACAGATGACTCATATCTCTATAGAAAACATTTGTTTTGTGCAATGCTTGAGCATTAACCTGTCATTGATTTATATATATTGGTGGCAGTTTTGGAAGCAATGTTGCAGTGAATGAAATGAAGGCACCACATTAGTAGATTAATGTCATATCATCTGAGGAATGGAAATATCAATCCAATATTGAAATAAAAAATATCAGTTATCTACCATTTCATTCTGTAGAACAATAAAACTTTCAGTCATTCACAATTATGGAAATAGTAAATCATATTTGGTAGTTCATGTGGCAGTGTGGATGTGCATGAATGTGTGTATACACCGTATGGTTTTATTAATAGGTAATAGGATGAAGGTAAACATAGAAAATGACCATAATGTCTAATGTGGCAAATTAAATTCAATACTTATACTATCAGAATGGTAACAGCTTTGCTAATATTTTTCTTTTACATTTCTATGTTATTCTGTAGATTTGCTTGAATATTTTGACTATAAATGTACTTACATCAGCTTGAAATTTCTATGATCTATTCTATTATTGTTGATGATTTTCTTGGAGGTGATGTGGCTTTGCATTACCTCCGCTCATACTCAAAATTCCATGATTTCTCATTTTAGATTCAAAAGATTTTATATATATATATTTCATTTAAATCCTATTCTCAATATTATAACATGGCTTTACATCAGATTAGTTTTGTGATAAAACTAAATTCCTGCAATTTTGGTCTTATGATCTATGAAAAGATAAAAAACATTTATGTATTAATGATGAATGTAATTGAATTATAATATAAATCAAACAATACCTATTAAGTAAATGTATATGCATTCAATTTCCCTGCTTTTGACAAAATCATTTATTTTTGTGATAAATAAAATAAGCATGCAAAAAAGACACTTTGATGACATTTTATTTTATTCTGCACCTAATATATTTCATTTAGGGAGCTTCAGCCTCACCCAATCTTTATGAAATGAGCAACTGTTGGAGGTTTCTTGATAAGATCACATATTCCAACAATGCTTTTCCCAATCTGCAGAAACTTAGCAAGGTGTCTTGGTTAAATTCTAATTTAAATAATTGAATTCTGCCTGCATATCTGACTTCTTCCAATTTCTAGCGCCTTTTATAATCTTGTTATTTCCTACTTTGAATTGAGGACTGCTGCAGCTGAAGTCATTAAGGCTAGGTGATGACATCCCAGGAAATTATTTGCTTTGCTGCTGTTACAGTTGTGTTACCCTAAGTCTCCAGCTCCTGTTTCAGTTGTAGCCTTTGTGAAACGTTAACATTCCTTGATTTCAGTTTGTAAGGAAATGTAAACAAGAAGAAATGAAAAGGAGAAGAGGAGGAGGAGAAGGAGGAACAGGAGAAGGATGAGGAGGAGAAGGAGGAGGAGGAGGAGGAGGAGGAGGAGGAGGAGGAGGAACAGGAGGAGGAAGAGGACAAAACTGTTCTTATGCAATATCTCTTAAAATAGGCATTTACCTATTTGCAAGCTAAGGTATCTTTAAAAATACTTGTGAAACAATACTTTAAACATTTTTAAAGGATCACAAAATTTGTAGGCAAATAGATGGATCTAGAAAACATCATCCTGACTGATGTAACCCAGACCCAAAAGGACATGCATGATATAAACTCACTGATCAGTGGATATTAGCCATAAAATAGAGGATACACACACTACAATCCACAAACCCAAAGAAGCCAAAAGAACGAGATCCCAGGAAGGGTGCTTGAATGTCATTTGGAAGAGGAAATAAAATAGTCATGTATGATGGTTGGAGGGAGAGAGCTGAGTGGGAGAGGGATGGAGAATGGAGGCACAGAGATCAAGTTTAGGGAGAGTCTAGGCGAGAGTGGCTGAAGAATGATTTGTTCATATTTGTACTGATATTACAGATGAGAAGTTAAAAATTACCTGATCCAAGTAAAAAGCAATTCAGTGTATTTTAGTTTGGAAACAATCTTGGACCTATCCAGTTCAATTTCTTGACAGTGTGCAGTATACATACTGACATTCAGTCTGTTTCATTAATCACTGTCATTGGTACAAGAGACTGTTCCCATCTGTGACTCTTTCAAAACTTGTGGTAGTGGGATATAATAATAACAATAATTGACAAACATCACCTAGATTTTAATGTCATGATAAAAATAAGCATTTTTATCTGAATGATTTGAACTAAAAATATTCAGTCAATATTTGCTTGTGTGTGTATGTATGTGTGCGTGCACAGGCATGTGTGTATGTGTGTGTGTCTTTGGTGGATTGATGTAGTTATTTAAGTAGGCTAAACTGTGTATATGAGTTGAAATAATATCCAAATGCAGAAAATAATAGACTCACATAGTAAACAAGCCAAGGTGATAAGCTATAATTTATTTCTGCTTATCTACTTTATTTTTAGTTTTAATGAAAGATAATCATTTTGTTAGAAGCTATGATTATTTTATTCTTAGTATTAACTTTTAATGAATGTGAGATTTTATTTTGGGTTTTTGTAATAACCGGTAATTAAATTGTAAAAGAGCACTTGAGGAGAGTAAAATAGAGACTATGTTGAACTCTGATGAAGGACATGCAAGAATAAATCACTTTTTCAATTACTCAAAATAATGTGATATTAATTTATTGATGTAGACTGAAATATATTTCAGTATAAATCTTATTATCTATTGTGCATATAATCAAAGTAAATTAATTACCTAAAGTGTGAATACTTCATGATTAAAAAGACATAATAGAAAGCATTTCTTGGTATCCACAATAGTGTCAGGTTTTGGTGACTGTATATGGGATAAATCTCCAAAAGGGAAAGCCTTTGGATGGCCTTTTCTTCAGTCTTTGCTCTGCATGTTGTCTCCATATTTGCTCCTGTGAGTATTTTGTTCTCCTTTCTAAGAAACACGGAAGCACCCACACTATGATCTTCCTGTTTCTTGAGCTTCATTTGGTCTGTGAGTTGTATCTTGGGTGTTCAGGGCTTTTGGGCTAATATCCAGTAGTCAGTGAGAGCATACCTTGTGTGTTGTTTTGTGACTGGGTTAATTCACTAAGGATGATATTTTCTAGTTCCATATATTTGCCTAAGAATTTCATGAAGTCATTATTTTTAATAGCTGAGCAGTACTCCATTGTGTAAATGTACCACATTTTCTATATCCATTTCTCTGTTGAAGGACATCTGGATTTTTTTCAAGGTTCTGGCGATTATAAACAAGGTTGCTATGAACACAGAGGAGCATTTGTCCTTGTTATTTGTTGGAACATCTTTGGAGTGGTATATGTGCCCAGGAGTGTTATGGCTGGATCCTCAGCTAGTACTAGGACCAATTTTCTGAGGAACCACCAGACTGATTACTAGAGTGGTTGTACCAGATTGCAATCCCACCAAAAATGGAGGAGTGTTCCTCTTTCTCCACATCCTTGCCAGCATCTGCTGTCACCTGAGGGTTTTTGTTGTTGTTGTTGTTGTTGTTTGTTTGTTTGTTTTTTGATATTTTATTTACATTTCAAATGATTCCATCTTTCCAAGTCTCCCCTTTGGAAAGGCCCTATCCCCTCCAAACTACCCTGCCTCTTTGAGGGTATTCCCCTACCCACTCACCCATCCACTATCCTCTTCCATCCTTGGCATTCCCCTATACTGGAGCATCTAACACCCTCAGGCTCAAGGGCCTCTCCTCCCCCTGATAGTTAACAAGGCCCTCTTCTGCCACATATGTGACCAGCCCCATGGGTCCCTCCATGTGTATTCTTTGGATGGTGATCCTGTCTCCAGGAACATCAGGGGGTCAGGCCAGTTGACACTGTTGTTCCCTTCATGGGGCTGCAAACTCCTTCAGCTCCTTCAGTACCTTCTTTAACTCATTCATCTGGGACCTCACGCTCAACCCAACAGTTGCTGTGAAGTGAATCTTGGGTATTCCCAACTTTTGGGCTAATATCTACTTATCAATGAGTACATACCATGCTCATTCTTTTGTGACTGAGTTACCTCGCTCAGGATGATATTTGCAAGTTCCATATATTTGCCTGCAAATTTCATAAAGTCATTGTTTTTAATAGCTGAGTAGTATTCCATTGTGTAAATGTACCACATATTCTGTATCCATTCCTCTGTTGAGGGAAATCTGGTTTGTTTCCACATTCTGATTAGTATAAATATGACTGCTATGAATATAGTGGAACATGTGTCTTTATTACATGTTGGAGCATCTTCTGGGTATATGCCCTGAAGTGGAATAGCTGGGTCCTCAGGTAGTATTATGTTCATTTTTCTGAGGGTCTGCCAAACTGATTTCCAGAGAGGTTATATCAGTTTGCATTCCCACCAGCAATGGAGGAGTGTTTCTGTTTCTCCACATCCTCACCAACATCTGCTATGACCTGAGTTTTTGATCTTAGCCCTTCTGACTGGTGTGAGGTGGAATCTCAGGGTTGTTTTGAATTGCATTTCCATGATGACTAAGGATGTTGAACACTTTTTTAGGTGCTTCTCAGCCCTACAAGGTTCCTAAGTTGAGCATTCTCTGTTTAGCTCTCTTCCCCCTTTTTTGATATTTGGATCTCTGGAGTCTAACTTCTTGAGTTGTTTGTATATATTGGATATTAGTCCTCTATTGGTGGTAGGATTGGTAAAGATCTTTTCCCAATCTGTTAGTAGCCATTTTTTCCTATTTACAGTGTCCTTTGCCTTACAGAAGCTTTGTAATTTTAAGAGGTCCCATTTGTTGATTTTTGATCTTAGAGCATAAGCCATTGGTGTTCTGTTTAGGAACTTTTCCCCTGTGCCCATGTGTTCAAGATATTTCCCCACTTTCACTTCTATTAGATTCAGTGTATCTGGTTTTAGGTGGAGGTCCTTGATCCACTTGGACTTGAACTTTGCACAGGGAGATAGGAAAGGATCAATTTGCATTATTATGCATATAGACTGCCAGTTGAACCAGCACCATTTGTTGAAAATACTGTCTTTTTTCCACTGGATTCTTTTAGCTCCTTTGTGAAAGATCAAATGACTGTAAGTGTGGGGGTTCATTTCTGGGTCTTCAGTTCTATTCCATTGATCTACCTGCCTGTCACTGTACCGATATAATGCAGTTTTATCACTACTGCTCTATAGTACAGCTTGAGGTCAGGGAGGCTGATTTCCCCCAGAAGTTCTTTTATTGTTGAGAATAGTCTGCTATCCTGGGTTTTTTGTTTTCCATAACAATTTAAGAATTTTCTTTTCTAAGTCTATGAGTTTTGATGTTAGCCATTCTGACTGGTATGAAGTAGAATCTCAGGGATATTTTGATTTGCATTTCCCTGGTGTCTAAGGATGTTGAAAATTTCTTTTGGTGCTTCTGATCCTTTCGAGTTTCCACAGTTGGGAATTCTCAGTTTAGCTCTGTTCTCCATTTTAAAAAAGGCATAATAGCATTATTTCATAAACAGTGTTTCAAAAATTATAGGATTCTTAAGGTTATTATGGTATGCTTTAACTATATGCTTGAATTATGATGGACACATAGTCCATTAAAATGGTTCTATCATGTCCTTTTATTAATTTGAACTTGTCCAGCTAAAGCTAATTATTCAAATTTTAATGTACAAAAGTGGAACATCAGATATTTGCTTATTAGAAAGTGTTTTGTCATTATTCTGTGTGGAAATCTCTATACTGTTTAGTAAAAATGAATCCTAATTTTATTAGCTTTTGCTTATTTTTCATAATGGTTTTTTTTTTAAAGACATTATAGTGTCTTATAAATACTTGCACACATGTATATGTATACACATTTATATTCCTACATATAACCTATTCTGTCTTTATAATATTATATACTATACATATATGTCATATTACACATGTATATCTGTTTTAAAGTCAGGCTAATTGTTTTTGGATAACCAAATGGTATTGGATAACAGATTGTTATTGGATAATCGAGTCTTGTGTGCTTCCCTAAGCAGACTGTCTCAGACTCTTAATATCATAAATATTAATTACAAATCAAGTAAATATATTCATATATACATGTTACGCACTCATATGTACAACTTTAAATGCACTATAAATCTGTAATGATGAAGTACAAATGTACTGGTACATGATTACATGCATCAGTTAGTGTAGTTTGACCCTTCAACTAACTAAAGTGTTTTGGTATTAATGTGTTCCTCTTCAGTGTGGTGTCATTGGGAGTTGGTATGGACATTAAGAGATGGGTCCTACTAGGAGATAGGTTATTGAGGGGATATGCTTGAGGAAACTATGGGGATCCCATCCCTTCCTTTGCTTTTTTGAAAGATAGCAATGTTAGACAGTGTACATAAACACATACTCCCACATCAACCAGCTGAGGTTTGGAAAGCCTGAAAGCAAAGAGTTCATTACAGTCTTGAATTGAAGCCTCCACAGCTATAAGATAAAATTAATTTTTACTATTGATATAAAAATTACCTCTCATATTCTTTAACACTGACAAAAAAGTGACAAACATGAGGTATACTAAATCTTTTCATAATAAATACTTGTTTTAGAGTTTGGCTTCACAAAAAGAAAAAAAATCTGTTTTTCTTGTATTTAAGTACTGTTTCTGACATCAGGTCATGTTGACTACACATCCTGAAGACATTTAATTCTGTTTCACATACCACCTTTTACATTTGCTTTCTGTCTGAGAAGTGCATGAGCTGTCATCCTCAGTTCACCCTGCAAACCATTCTCATCTTTGCTTTCTTATTCAGAACTATGCTACCCATCATTTGACAGGATACAAAATGTAATGGTCATAAAAAAAGTCTGCTAACTTTCACTACTGACAATTTTTCAAAAGGCACATTAAAAAATAATTGGAGAGAAACTGCACAGATTTTTAAAATATATTGAGTCATTTTTCTTCAATGCTTGACTGGTCAGCTTGCAAGATACCATTCTCCCCATTATTAACAAGCCAGCACTTGCTTTACTGGAAGAAATAGTGCTGTACTGCCCTCAACTCTCTCTTTGGGTTTGTTGCAACAAACCTCTGATTTATAAGAAAAGACAACAAGAAAAATAATCTTTAAGCATGAAAATAGTTTATGCTTTCAATTTTATGCTATATTTAAAAATACTTCTCTTCCTTAAGCTAAAACTACTACAATAAATACCAACTGAAGTTTGAGTAAGGAGTGTTTAAGGTTTAATTTTCATATTTTCTAATTATAGTTGAATGATTAGGAAGATGCATGGAGATTCAAATATTGTACAATGCTATTCTCAAACTATTATGAACTATTCAATTTTCCTATGTCTCAATGGTCTTATTTGACAATCATATAAGTCTCATAGGAGTGTGCAAGTTGAAATATACCAAGAACTTTAGTGTTATGAGTTGGTAAATTCATATTACTGTTCTTTTTTAATATTTGGTTATGCTATGAATTTAATCTTGAAAATTGTGCATGGTAGACAAATGTTCTACACTGAACAATAGCTCAATAATACTCATAATAAGTACTATAAAATGTTTTGCAAGATATAAAATATCTCCTAGCACTGTTTCATAAACATCCAAATAAAACTTTTAAAAAAAATCCATTATGAAACATTTTTAAGTTTTCACATATAATTTGAGAGAAAATGTGAAAAAATTAAACATAATCCATATGACATGATTCAGTGAGGAATATTACCCAATTCCCTTGATGGAATATTAGTCATTAAAATGTGGTACAGTTTCCTTTTCCCTGTTACCTCATGCATCTTCCACTTCTAATTCACTAAAAAAGTTAAGTCTAGACTGTCTTAAATAGATCTAGCAATCCAAATCCACCTTTAAGGACATTTCTGGAAAATTTATCTTCTGCTAAAATGAGTATTGAGTGAACTGAAATGATGGGTTAAATGAACATTAGGAAGATGTTCAGCAGATTCTCCTCTCCTTAGCTCTCTTTAAATAAATTAAGCATTTGTTTATGTAAAGCAATAGTGGAAACAATTCAAAATTCCTGAAGACAGATAACTTTAAGAAGTATTTTAACAAAATTAATTTACAATGTTTTCAAGAAATGTCATATAATTTAAGGATAGATAGATAGATAGATAGATATAGATATAGATATAGATATAGATATAGATATAGATATAGATATAGATTCATATCAGATAACATTAATTCAAAACCTTTAGGTTCTTATGGAAATATATTAGAGGAATGACGTCATCAAAGCATACTAACATTGTTTTATGAAGTGTGAAGTACTACCCTATCAACTTTGAAATTTTGGGTTTTGTGTTAGTTAATTTCTAATCAGCTTGACACACAGTAAGTTCACCTAGGTAGAGGATATCTGGGTTGAGAAGATTCCTATTTCAGATTGGTCTATAGACCAGTCTGTGGGATATTTTCTAGATTAATATTTAATGTAAAAGGGACCCCACTCTGTTGTGCAACCCCTGGGTAGTTGGTTATGTGCAGTATAAGCAGATAAGCTGAACAAGCCATTGAAAGTAACAGAGTAAGCTTTATCCCTTCCATTGTGTTCTACATCAACAGTTACTTCAGAAAGCCAGTATCATTCTGATTACTACGTGTATAAAGACAAATTGTTTAATTAAATCCACACCAATAAATTCAAGGACAAATTTCAAACTTCAAGAAAATAATAACCTACACAAAGGGATAAATGTAGGCATTTTCCACCAAAAACATTTCTTTTCTTTGGTGCTGGGGAATACTAGTCAATTGTATATTTCATAAGTACTTCAAGTGTAGTTTGTACCAAAAATATTCATTTGACAGATTTTATGCAGCCATTCCTGAATACAGTTTTCAAACATAACTCATAAAATCATTACCACACTAACTTCTACAGCTCCATAATTCTATTATTTTTTATCTCTATACCTGTTTAGGTCAAATGTTTTATATTTTGTGTCTTCATGCTATCCTTAACTAATTTAACCTAAAGTTTTATATTTCTACTGCAATTATATGGGATGAGGGTTCATGGTCTAATTTAGCTACCTTTTTAACCTTTGTTCTTAAGTCACAAAATAAATGTATATGTCAATCAAATGATGCATTACATTGTTAATCTTTATACATCTAATACTTGAGAAGACAATATAGTTCAATATGTAAATTAAATCATGCTAGGTTCATTGGTTTGGGACCTGTGAATATTCATCATCCTCTCTACATAGTCATGATAAGGAATATGTGTAGAATTGTCACTTTAGTCCAGCATGATGTCTCTTAAAATTCTGGAAAAACACATTAATTATAATGACAGCAAAGAATCCGTGTTAATGATATAAAATTGTATGTCTGATCAAGTAGAGGTGGCAACTATTCATTATAGTTTTAAAGAAATGTGATGATAAAAACTTAAGAACAGAACTTTAGGTGAAGATTATGAAAAGTATTTTTGGCTTAATTTTTTAAATTTAGTTTTACTTTTTTTCTTATTCACTTTATATCCCACTCACTACTCCTTCCCAGTTACCCCTTCCCACAATTCCTCTCTCACAATCCTTCTACCCATCCTTTTCCCCTTCTCCTCTTCTCCTTTGAGCAAATGCAGGCCCTCTGGATATCCCCAACTCTGGTACATCAAGTTTCTCATAGGCCAGACAAAGCAATCCAGCTAGAAGTACATCTCCCATGTACAGGCAACAGCTTTTGAAAGCTATTTCTTAAAGACATATTTTATACTCACTAAGCCTTGGGTTAAGTAATTCAATGTGAAAGACACATTTATTTTATACAAAGTATTTGTTAATAACAGTAGTGATGTAAGCTAAGATATATACATGATTAGAATAATGATCCACAGAAATGTGATATCAGGAAGAGAAAATGCTCAGGAAAATTTGTTGTAATTCTAGACATGGACTTTAATAGATTGAAAGAGATTGTATCAATAAGAATGTAATCAGTTCCTTTCTGGAATTGCCAAGTTTCAGAAGTCAAGGAAAGATTACCACAGAGTTTACAAGAACCCAAGAACTGGTTCATCAGCAAATAGGAGAGTACAAAGAAGAGGAGAGAATAAACAATAACCTGCCTAAGTTCCAGTCCTGACTTCCTTTTGTGATGAACAGCAATTGGAAGTGTAAGCCGAATAAACCCTTTCCTCCCCAACTTGCATCTTGGTCATAATGTTTGTGCAGGAATAGAAACCCTGATTAAGACAAGACCCTTCTCCTAATAGCCTGATCTTTTCCTAGCAACCTTCAGATGAATATGTAGCACTCTCAGCTCCTCCTGAACCATGCCTGCCTGAATGCAGACATGCTCCTTCCTTGATAATAATGGACTGATATTCTGAACCTGTAAGCCAGCTGCTATTAAATGCTGTTCTTATAATAGTTGCTTTGTTCATAGTGTCTTCTCACAGCAGTAAAACTCTAACAGAGATAGAATTTAGTGGCTGAGACTGGGGTATTGTTGTTATAGGCTTGACCATGTTTTTGTTTGGAAGAATGTGGAATTGGGGATTTTGGATTTGGAAAGCAGTAGAATGCTTTACTTAGGGCTTAATGGACCATCCTAGTAGGAATATGGAAAATGTTGATGAGGGTAATTTGAACTATGAAAGACTGGCTCTAGAAATTTCAGAGGAGAAATTTTTAAATGTTGTTTAATCTTTCTTTACACTCCAAATTTTTAATCTGACAAGGAGAATGCTCTTGTGTATTTTAGTGAAGAATGTGGATGGTTTTTGCCCTTGCTGAAGAATCTACATGAGGATACAGAGATTTAGCCTAATTGCATTGAGAAAGGAAATCTCAAAAAAGCCCAACAGAGATTTTGCTCTCCATTTAAGTCTCATGAAGAGTGCTTGGAATAAGCATAACAAGCTTAGAAAGGAAAAGTAGGACAAGGGTCTTAAAGCCCATGCCTACAGTGATACATTTCCTCCAACAAGGCCACACCTCCAAATAGTCACACACACACACACACACACACACACACACACACACACACATACATTGTTCCATCTTGAACAAACCTGAAATGTTTTGTCAAAATGAAAATAAACAGAATTCCGGGACCCCTGTTGTTGAATAATTAGGGAAAGGCTGAAGAAGTTGAGGAGGAGGGCAACCTCATTGAAATACCAGCAGTCTCAACAAACCTGGAGACCTGTTGGGGTGTAGGGGACTGTGGGAGTACGAGACATCCTCTTGGAGATGAGGGAGGAAGAATGGAACGAGGAACTGTTGGCGGGTAGACCAGGAGTGGGATAACTACTGGACTGAAAAAACACAAAACAAAACAAACCAAACAAACAAACAAAAAAAAAACTAAAGATAATTTTGAAAAAAAGAAAAAATGGAAAACGATACTTTTGATTTCATTGGCATACTATGTTTTGAGATTTTTTTTTTTCTGTGATGGGTGGGGTAACTTCAAACTCACCTTCATCTGCCTTAGATCATTGCATTGTTGACGTTAGAGTTGTATATCATCAGACATGTTGACATTGGTTTTACTGTAAATTATTTAACACTTTGTACTCATTGTTTGCATAATATAAAAATAATGTGAACATACTAGATGATTCTCTCCAATGATTGAGAAAAATCTTCAATTTAAAATTCTGTTTATGGTTGGAAAGATAGTTCTGAAGGTTTGCACTTGTAACCAAGCTGGAAGGCCCAGACTTGATCCATGAAATTTACAGTTGACCTTTTTTGTATAATTAACAGTAGCATTCATGCACACACACACACACACACACAAATAAATAATAAATAAATAATATAAAACTTTAATTTTTACTTTGATATTATTTTAAACATATCTGGTAGTAAAAATCTTTTGTAAAAATATTATAACTATTACATATTAAAATTTATTTGTAATTGCAATGGAAAATACAGTCAATAAACCAAATATGTATATTTGTGTTTTTGCCATATGAACAAATATGTATAGTTTTAAATATGTAGAACATTCAATACACAGTGTAAACAACAAAAATAATGAATCTGGCACAGGATTCTGTAAATATGATATTCATTTTAGTTTGTAATGCAACTAGAATATAGCAGGGATAATTTTCTTTCTTCACATTTGTTTACACTATATATAGAAGAGACATTTTTGGAGTCCTGCTTCCTAGTTTTTTTGCTTTTATTCTTAAATATGAATTCAGTTATGAACATTCTTGGCTACAAAAACTGATAATCTTTCTGACAAACTAGCATTGCAAAATTTTTTCAGAAATACATGAATTTCATTAACCTATTTCTAAAATACTTAATTACTAATGTTTGGACAAGTGAAATTAATTATTTTTATTTGTTGAATTTTCAGACAGTAGAGTTTATTTCTGTACTCTAACAAACAATGGGCAGAATAAATAATGTATTGGAAAACAGAATTTTAACTTCTTTTTTGATCAGATGCCATGTAAGTAATACTCATAATACAGTTTCATTTTTCTGTACAATTTTTCTTTGTTCTTTTATTTTCAATTTTAGGTAGTTTTATTTGTCTGAGGAATTTTTATTTTATTTTCTGAGTTGACAGAGCTATGTTCACCAAATCACTGTACAAACCAGATCAATGTTCGATGTTCTTAGCTTATTTCATACTCTCCAATACATTTGGACATCTTTCTGAGAAATATATGTACAAAAATAAAATATATTAAGATACAGTTTAAATGATATAATCAATTGCTTATTAGACAGAAATAAAATACTGAGTTTGAAGAAAATATTCCAGTAATTATGTAAGAAGAAAATTTTTTTTAGTTATTACTCAGTGACCTTTTTTCTTACCTGGCATGTCCAGAATGATTTTTGATTTCTTACTTATTAAAGACTATGACCCAGGATAGGAGAACACTAGGACACTAAGGCAGAAGCAGTTGGGCAGGTGGGGGAGCATCTTCATAGAGGCAGGGAGAGGGAAATGGGGAAAGGTGGCTAGTGGAGGGGAAAGTGGGAAGGGATATAACATTTGAAATGTACATAAATAAAATAACCATTGAAAATAGAAAGAAAGAAAAAAACCTACAAGTTCATGAATCTTTTAATGTTTTCTGCTGTCTCATCTTCCATGATATCTGAGATTTGTAAGATCTGATATGTTATTGATGTCCACTTAGGACTGAGCATTCCACATATAAATACATGAGACTCTGCAGCATGATAAATTCTGGATTTTGGTTTTAGTCACCATCTACTTCATTTACAAAATTTGTCTATATAACTGCTGTTCACTTATGCTTGCACACTTAGTTTTAATAAATATGTATTTGGTCTATTATTTTTTCCTAGTGTATATAAGTAGTTCAAAATGAGTCTCTTCCTGAAATTACAGTGATATATATATATATATATTATTATTATTATTATTATTATTATTATTATTATTATTATTATTATTATTATTTGCCCACTGCACTCTCTTTTCCCTTCCTATTTTTTTCTGGTCTCTTGCTATTCTCTTATAATCTTCTGTCTTTCTATTTCTCATTTAATATATAAGAGAACTCATGTGATACGTGTATTTTAGACTCTCCCTACTTTTTTTTCTGAAATAATCTGTAGTTCCAGTCATTTTATTCTTCTTATTAAGTGACTATCCCACTCTGTTTATGTGAAATGTTTGTATTTATTTGTAAACGGGCAAATAAGTTCCTTATACATTTTTGATATAACTTTCTTATGGTTTCCATGACTTGCAAAGGTTTTCTCATAGACAGCAGGTATACTTTTAACAGTGTTACTTTTTTCTTTTGCTTTTATTTTCACTTACTTTGTCTGATGCATTCTTATTGTCTGAGTTTATAGAACTATCATTACCAAATAACTGTTCAGATTAGATCAATATTCAATAAGTTTCTTCTTTTTTTTAATTTTATTTTTCATATTTTATTTACATTTCAAATGTTTCCCCCTTTCTAGATCTCCCCTTTGTAACCTCCCCATTCCTTCCCACCTCCCCCTGCCACAATGGGGGTAATCTACCACCCACCCACCCACTCTCATCTTTCCTTCTTGACATTCTCCTATACTGGGGAATCTAACACCCTCAGGTGCAATGGCCTCTCCTCCCCCTGATAGATAACAAGATCCTCCTCTGCCAAATTTGCAGCCAGAACCATGGGTCCCTCAATGTGTATTCTTTGGTTGGTGGATCAGTCTCCAGGAGTATCAGGGAGTTAAGCCAGTTGCCACTGTTGCTGACTCCCTGGGGATGCAAACTCCCTCAGATCCTTCAGTCCTTTCTAGAAGTTCTCCATCTAGGACCTCACACTCAACCCTACTGTTGCTGCGAAGAGACTCTTGGGTATTTCAAACTTTTGGGCTAATAACCACTTAACAGTGAATATATACCATGTTCAATCTTTTGTGACTTTGTTACCTCACTCAGGATGATATTTTCAAATTTCATCCGTTTGTCTGTGAATTTCACGAAGTCATTGTTTTTAATAGCTGAGTAGTATTCCATTGTGTAAATGTACCACATTTTCTGTATCCATTCCTCTGTGGAGAGATATTTGGGTTGTTTCCAGCTTCTGGCTATTATAAATATGGCTGCTATGAACATATTGGAACATGTTTTTTTATTACATGTTGGAGCATCTTCTGGGTATATGACCAGGAGTGTAATAGCTGGGACCTTAGCTAGTATTATATTCATTTTTCTGAGAGTCTGCAAACTGATTTCCCGAGAGGTTGTATCAACTTGCACTCCCACCAACAATGGAGGAGTGTTCCTCTTTCTCCACATCCTCACCAACATATGCTGTCTCCTAAGTTTTTGATCTTAGCCATTCTGACTGGTGTGAGGTGGAATCTCAGGGTTGTTTTGATTTGCATTTCCCTGATGACTAAGGATGTTGAACATTTCTTTAGGTGCTTCTTGGCCATTTGAGTTTCCTCAGCTGAGAATTCTCTGTTTATCTCTCTCCCACATTTTTTGATAGGGTTATTTGGATCTCTGGAGTCTAGCTTCTTGAGTTCTTTGTATACATTGGATATTAGCCCTCTATCAGATGTAAGATTAGTAAAGATCTTTTCCCAATCAGTAGGTTGCCCTTTTGTCCTATTTACTATGTCCTTTGTCTTACAGAAGCTTTGTAATTTTATGAGGTCCCATCTGTCAATTCTTGATCTTAGAGCACAAGCTCTAAGATTTGTTCTGTTCAAGAACAATTCCCCTGTGCCCACGTGTTCAAGATTCTTCCCCATTTTCTCTTCTATTATATTCAGTGTATCTGGTTTTATGTGGAGGTCCTTGATCTACTTGGACTTGAGCTTTGTACAGGGAGATAGGAATGGATCAATTAGCACTCTTCTATATGTAGACCACCTGTTGAACCAGCACCATTTGTTGAAGATGCTGTCTTTTTTCCTCTGTATGGTTTTAGCTCCTTTGTCAAAGATCTAGTGACCATAAGTGTATGGGTTCATTTCTGGGTCTTCAATTCTATTCCATTGATCTACCTGCTTGTCACTGTACCAATACCATGCACTTTTTATCACTACTGCTCTGTAGTACAGCTTGAAATCAGGGAGGCTGATTCCCTCAGAAGTTCTTTTATTTTTGAGAATAGTTTTTGCTATCCTGGGTTTTTTGTTATTCCATATGAATTTGAGAATTGCTCTTTCAAGGTCTATAAAGAATTGAGTTTGTATTTTGATAGGGATTGCATTGCATCTTTCGGCAGAATGGCCATTTTAACTATATTAATCCTGCCAATCCATGAGCATGGGAGATCTTTCATCTTCTGAGGTCTTCTTCAATTTCTTTCTTCAGAGACTTGAATGTCTTATCATACAGATCTTTCACTTGTTTGGTTAGAGTCACACCAAGATATTTTATTTTTTTGTGTGACAATTGTGAAGGGTGTTATTTTCCTAATTTCTTTCTCAGCCTGTTTATCCTTCGAGTATAGAAAGGCTACTGATTTGCTTGAGTTAATTTTGTATCCAGCCACTTGGCTGATGTTGTTTATCAGCTGTATCAGATCTCTGGTCGAGTTTTTGGGTTCACTTAAGTATACCATCATATCATCTTCAAATAGTGATATTTTGATTTCTTCCTTTCCAATTTGTATCCCTTTGACCTACTTTTGTTGTCTGCTTGCTCTAGCTAGAATTTCAAGTACTATATTGAATAGGTAGGGAGAGAGAGGGCATCCTTGTCTAGTCCCTGATTTTAGTGGAATTGCTTCAAGTTTCTCTCCATCTATTTTGATGTTGGCCGCTGGTTTGCTGTATATTGCTTTTACTATGTTTAGGTATTCTCCTTGAATTCCTGATCTTTCCAAGACTTTTATCATGAAGGGATGTTGAACTTTGTCAAATGCTTTTTCAGCATCTAACGAGATGACCATGTGGTTTTTTTCTTTGAGTTTGTTTATGTAGTGGATTACATTAATGGATTTCCAGATATTGAACCATCCCTGCATCCCTGGGATGAAGCCTACTTGATCATGGTGAATGATTGTCTTGATGTGTTCTTGGATTTGGTTTGCAAGAATTTTATTGAGTATTTTTGCATCGATATTCATAAGGGAAATTGGTCTGAAGTTTTCTTTTATTGTTGGGTCTTTGTGGGGCTTTGGTATCAGTGTAACTGTGCCCTCGTAGAATGAATTGGGTAGTGTTCCTTCTGTTTCTATTTTGTGGAATACCTTGAAGAGTATTGGTATTAGGTCTATCTATAGGAAAATCTATCAAGAGAAACTTTCAATTCTGATCATTTGTATCCAAATGCAAAAGCACACACATTCATAAAAGAAATTTTACTGAACCTCAAAATACACATTGAAATCCACACAATAATAATGGGATACTACAACATCTCATTCTCATCAATGGACAAATCATTGAAACAGAAACAACTCAGAGACACAGTGAAACTAATAGAGGTTATGAAACAAATGCATTTAATAGATATCTACAGAACACTTCACCCTAAAACAAAAGAATACACCTTATTCTCACCCTAAAACAAAAGAATACACCTTATTCTCACCCTAAAACAAAAGAATACACCTCATGATATTTTCTCCAAAATTGACGATATAAATGGTCACAAAACAACCCTCAACCAATACAAGAAGATTGAAATAATCTCATGCATCCTATCAGATCACCATTGCCTGAGGCTGGTCTTTAATAACAGCAAAACCAACAGAAATCCCATATACATGTGGAAACTGACCAACTCTCTACTCAATGATAACTTGGTCAGGGAAGAAATAAAGAAAGAAATTAAAGACTTCCGGGAATCTAATGAGAATGTTGACACATCATACCCAAACTTATGGGACATAATGAAAGCAGTTCTAGGAGAAAAATCATACCACTAAATGCCCTGGTAACAAATCATACACTAGCAACCTAACAGCACACCTGAGATCAAAGAACAAAAAAAAGTAAACACACCCAAGAAGAGTAGAAGGCAGGAAATAATCAAATTAAGGGATGAAGTCAAAGAAACAGAAACAATGAGAACAATGTGAAGAATCAACAAAACCAAGAGCTGAGTTTTTGAATCAACAAGATAGATAAAACCCTAGCCTAACTAACTAAAGTTCCCAGAGACAGTATCCAAACTAACAAACTCAGAAATTAAAAGGGAAACATAACATCAGAAACAGAGAAAATTGAAAAAAATCATCAGATCCTACTACAAAATCCTATACTCAACAAAACCAGAAAATCTAGATAAGATGGATGGACATCGAGACATATACCACATGCCAAAGTTAAATCAAGAGCAGGTAAACGATACATATCGCACAAGGAAATAGAAGTCATTACAAAAAAAAAAAAAAAGCCCAGGGCCAGATGGATTTAGTGCAATATTCTACTGGACCTTCAAAGACCTGATACCAGTATTCCTCAAACTATTCTATAAAATAGAAAAAGAAGTAACACTACCTAACTCATTCTATAAGGCCACACTTACTCTGATACCTAAACCATACAAAGACCCAACCAAAAGAGAGAACTTTAGTCTAATCTTGCTTATGATTACTGATGCAAAAAAACTCAATAAAATTCTTGTAAACTGAATCCGAGAATACATCAAAATCATCATCCTCCATGATCAAGTAGGCTTCATCCCATGGAGGCATAGTCAGTTCAATATATGAAAATCCATTAATGTAATCCACTATATAAACAAACTCAAAGAAAAATATCACATGATCATCTCCTTAGAAGAAGAATAAGTATTTGAAAAATGCAACACCCCCTCCATGTTAAAAAATTTGGAGAGATCAGGAAGTCAAGGCTCATACCTAAACATAATAAAAGCAATTCACTGCAAACCAAAAGCCACTATCAAATTAAATAGAGACATACTTGAAGAAGTCCTACTAAAAACGGGTACAAGATATAAATGTCCACTCTCCCCATATCCATTCAATATAAGTGCTAGCTAGAACAACAAGACAACAAAATGGCATCAAGGGGATACAAATTGGCCAAAAAGAAATAAAGGTATCACTATTTGTAGATGACATGATAGTATACATAAGTGACTCCAAGAAATCTACCAGAGAACTTCTTCAGCTGATAAACAACTTTAGCAGAGTGGCTGAATATAAAATTAACTCAAATAAATCATAAGCCTTCCTTTCTACAAATGACAAAGTGACTGAGAAAGAAATTAGGGAAACAACTTGTTGCAGGAAATAATAAAGTGGAGCCAGCATGTTCCTGTACTTGAGCCAGCTCTGCTCTGGTGGAGATCTCACAACCTCTGGCTCTAGGCTAGCCCAGCAGCAACCAATTTCAGTCTTCCCAGCTCTGATTACCTTGTCATTGGAGCAACTAGTTCCTTCTCAGCCATCTACCCCCTGCCGTTAGAGGTCACAATTCCCCACAATCCAGCAAATCAAAACTCCAAAAGTTTATAATTAATCAGTCAGATTTATATATCAATAACTTTTCAATTCACAATAAACTCAGAACCAACTGATAATGGAACAAGCTGCCCACCTGGATCAGACAAGTTATGCCAATATATATATATTATACCTGTGGCTATGTAAAGCCATGCTGAGTTTGAATCATCCTGTACATCCTTTGTCTTGCTTCCTTCTCCCTACCTGTCTGTCTGTCTCCTTCTCTGCAACACTTAGCTCCACCTTCTTTTTCCCTGTCCAATTGCAGACCTTCTTCTGCAATTATGTTTAAATTAATTAGACAGGAATAACCCTGCCACAACAACTCCCTTCACAATAGCCACAAATAATACAAAATATCTTTACATAACTCTAACCAAAGAAGTGAAAGACCTCTACGACAATAACTTCAAGTCTCTCAAGAAAGAAATCAAAGAAGATCTCAAGAAATAGAGAGATCTCCCATTCTTATGGATTAGCAGAATTAATATAGTATAAATGACCATCCTACTGAAAGCTATCTACGTATTCAATACAATCTCCATCAAAATCTCAACATAATTCTTCAAAGACATGGAAAGAGCAATTCCCAAATTCATCTGGAAAGGCAAAAAAAAAAAAAAAAAACAGAATAGTGAAAACAATTCTTAACAATAAAAGAATGGCTGGAAGAATCGCCATCCCTGACCTCAAGCTATACTACAGAGCAATATTGATAAAAACTGCATGGTACTAGTACAGAGACAAATACACTGATCAATGGAATAGAATTAAAGACCCATAAATAAAGCCACACACTTAAGGACACCTGATCTTTGACAAAGAAGTCAAAAATACACAATGGAAAAAAGAAAGCATCTTCAATAAATGGTGCTGGTCCAATCGGCTGTCTGTATGTAGAAAACTGAAAATAGACCCACATTTGTCACTTTGCACTAAGCTCAAGTCCAAGTAGATCAAGGACCTCAACATAAAACCAGATACTCTGGATCTAATAGAAGAGAAATTAGGGAAGAACCTTGAACTCATTGGCACTGAGCAGAATTTCCTAAACAGAACACCAAAGGCTTATGCTCTTAGATAAAGAATTGATAAATGGGACCTCATGAAACTGGAAAGATTCTGTAAAGCGAAGGACATAATCAATAAGACAAATTGGAAACCTACAGATTGGTAAAAAGATCTTCACTAACTCTCCATCCTATAGAGGGCTAATACGCAAAATATATAAAGATCTAAAGTAGCTAACCACCTAAAACCAAACAATCCAAAAAAAAAAAAACACCAAAAAACAAAACAAAACAAAACAAACAAAAAAAAAAACTGGGGTATAGAACTAAACTGAGAATTCACAACAGAGGAATCTTAAATGGCTGAGAAGCATCTTAAGCAATGTTCAAAATCCTTAGTGATCAAAAAAATGCCAATCAAAATGACCCTGATAATCCACCTTACACCAATCAGAATGGCTAAGATCAAAACCTCGGGTAACAGCACATATTGGCAAGGATGTGGAGAAAGAGGAACACTCCTCCATTGCTGACTGTATTGCAAATGGGTACAACCACTTTGGAAATCAAAAAAAAAAAGAAAGAAAGAAAGGAAAGAAGGAAGAACAAATGAATGAAAAAAGTACAGAATATTCAAGATACAGTCCACAGAACTCAAAAAAGTCAAAAAAACTGAATGGTCCAAGTGAGGACAACTAAGATCCACTTTGGAGGGAGAAGAAAGCTGTCTTAGTCAGGGTTTCTATTCTTGCACAAACATCATTACCAAGAAGCAAGTTGGGGAGGAAAGGGTTTATTCAGCTTATGTTTCCATACTGCTGTTCATCACTAACGGAAGTCAGGACTGGAACTCAAGCAGGTCAGGAAGCAGCAGCTGATGCAGAGGCCATGCAGGGATGTTTCATACTTATGGAGACAGAGGTCTGGGGAGGAGGTATGGGATGTGGAACAGTCAGAGTGTAGGGGAGGGAATATGGAGTAGAAAGAAAGAAAGAAAGAAAAAAAGAAAGAAAGAAAGAAAGAGAATAATTTTAATGTTAATTTTGATGAGATTTGAATATGCATTATTTCATAGAAAGCTTATTTGGAATCATTTTTAACTAAAAAATAATATATATACATATTGTACATAAATAATATGTAAAACTCATTTAGAAATGACAAATCTCTGTATTAGTATTTGTAGTGTGTATGTTTATGTGTATGCGTGAGCACACAAGCGTGGAGGGAAGTGGTAGTATGTATGCATATGAATTTGTTTCTGTCAATTTTCCAAGGAAAGCCAACTAGAGCCTTAAGATGACTTTCAAATGACTGAAATATCAAGAAGAACATAAAGAATGAGGTTTTGCTGTTGTAAAGGCAGCAGTAGAGATTATCATGGGTGTAATGAAATTTCATTTTTGGAATATCCTACCTATGCAGAGGTAACAAATGAAGAAGGGAGAAATTTTGTGTCTCTTTTTATCTTCAGCTGTGAGGATAGAAAGAAATACAAAACTTTAAAGAAAGCCATTAGTTTTAGCAGATGAAATTATATGCCTCCCAAGCCTTGTTGAAATCCTAAAAGCCCTAGTGTGTAAAATGTGCTTTTATTTAAACTAGGTACTTCTTAATATTCTATTAATCATAGTGGATACCAAGTTTGCCACCACTATCAAAGGACTGAATCACATTGAAATGTTACTAGTAACTGGTACATGATGGCATATATATTCAAGATTAGTGTATTGTGAAACTAGAAACAGAACAATTTATTCAGTCACAATCCATAGTAAATAAATATCTCAAAATTGTGTTGTCAAGATTTTTGTGAATGATAGCTAAACAAAAGTGCTGAGTAGTATGTTGATAATGAGTAAAAATGTTTATCATCCAAAAGATAGCATTGCAAATACTAGGAAGTGTTAAGACCAGGAAGTGTTAATGTTTAGAAGAGCAAAGGACTAGTTGAGAAAAAAGAAAAATACTGATCATATTATAAGAAGAAATCATGAGTCTGTGATATCACTGAAGCTAAGGGAACATATATTTCCTAACAAAAGAAATGGATGACTAGTATCCAAAATTATTCAAAGTAAAAGTGATGTGGGAAAATGAAAGTATTTATCACTAGGGAAGTTTTTTTGCAGACTTTTGACCATTATCTACAAAGATTTGGCAGAATGGCAGAAAGCCTAGGAAATTTAGATAGTGACAAGGTGGTTATTTTCTACCAGCTGCTGTGGTTACTCATGAATGATAAAATCATCCTGAACTTGTGAGCTATCCTTGAAAAAGACAGGAAACTTGTTTAGTATGTAAGAAAGCAGCCAGACGGGTCAGTGAACAGTCCTGGACATTGATCTGAAATCAATCAGTCATCTTATTGTGAAATTCATTATTTATTATGCACTACTGGTGATGAAGTGGAAATACCAGAATATAGGAGAATGGAAATACATAAATATAGAATTATAAATAAAGAAAAATTGCCAGAGTAATAGTAATAATAATTTGTAGATAAAGGAGTATACAAAGAGAAACATATAATTATGATAATTACTTTTACTTATACTTATATATGCTTTTTGTTCTAGAGCTTTCAGGTGTACTGATTACTAGAATGACATATCTGCAGGGATGTGTGTGCATGTGTGTGTGTGCGTGTGTGTGTGCTATGACCTTGCTTCTTAGAACTCCTGTCATTGTGTCCTATCCGTTTGGGGGTTATGCTGTGTATTCACTTTCATTTCATTGTAGAATGTCTTTATTTTCTCTCTTAATTTCTATCCTAACATAATTTTCATTCAGTAGTGAGTTGTTGAGTTTTCTTGATTTTGTACACATTTTGTTGTCTCTGTTGCTGTTGATATTTGGTTCTAATTGGTGTTGGCAAGATAAGATGCAATGTGTTGTTTCAATTTTCTTGTATCTGTTGAGACTTGCTCTATATCCACATTTGATAAATTTTGGAGAAACTTTTGTAAGGTGCTGAGAAGATTGTATATTCTTTTATGTTTGCTTTCTTACTGTTTTTGTTCAATTCTGATGCATTAGTTTTTGTTTTAACTCATATTTAATTTAATTATTATCCTTTAGAATTTTTTTTATTTGATAAGATTATTTATTTATTTTATGTATGTAAGCACGTTGTCCCTCTTTCTTCAGACACACCAGAAGAAGGCATCTGATCCTGTTACAAATGGTTGTGAGACACCATGTGGTTGCTGGAAATTGAACTGAAGACCTTTGGAATAGCAGTCAGTGTTTTTTACTGCTGACACATCTGTCCAGCCCAGTTTATTTTCTAATAAGAGATAGAAAGGAGGTAGATCCAGATCAGAGAGGAGGTGGGAAGAAGCTGGTAGGAGTAGAGGGAGAGAAAATTGTAATTAGCATCTATTATGTGAGAAAGAAGCTATTTTCAATAAAAGAAGAACATGTGCATGCTAAGGTTTATAAACTTGTATTTAAAATTATGATTCCTCTCTATTATGCTTCCATACTTGACATAATGCTATTAAAAACAATTTGTCAACCACTAAAAAAATAACAAAATAACAAAAAACCATTGGCTCTTGGTCAGAATAAACTCATACAAGTTAATCCTCCACTCCCTTTCTCCAAAGTGGTTGAAGTCAAGGAATTTATTATACTCTTGCTAAAAAACATAGATTGTGATTGAATTTTAATTAGTGGGTTCATATGTTACCATATTTTATTTACAATTTTATTAACTTAAGTATATGTAAAACAATTTTGTATGATCGTTAGAAATTTAATACTTTTCCATTTCATCAACTGCAAACTATTAAAACAAATAATACAGGGTGAAAAATACTGGATAGCTTTGCTTTCACAGATTCCATAATAAGAGGGTCTGGAATGGCAGTATAAGTTAACTTATACTAACAGTATAACTCTAAGTATAGAGTTACAGGTAGTGACACTACAGTTTGTTCTTTTCCTGAGTGTTATAGGGTGCTGTACTATTGTAAACCACCCAGGAGAATAATTTAGTACACACCACTCCTGTATTTACCTGTAAAGCTCCTGTCAGATATATAATCTATTGTACTGAACTTCAGGAAAACTAGAGATATGCTCTCAGGCAGTTTTGGGTAGTGACAATGAATGGATAAAAGCCTCTTGTGTCTTTTAGATTTTGTCAGTTATTTTTAAGATTTTTCTTATCAGTATATACAACTTTTCTTTAGTCTATTCATCTCCCTAAAGCTTTTAGGAAACTAACTTGTTAAGACAATCACCCAGTTTGAAAAAGAACAGAAAAGTTGCTGATAATGCTTATTACTAGTTTTCTGCTTTGTACTATGATGCATTTTATCAATTTTAATGAAGTAACTTATAGATTAGATTTATAATTAATTTACCAGATTTATGAACAGTTTATTCTTTTGTAGGTATCTACATTTCCATAATTTTTGAGCTACTATAATCTGTCAAACCAAAAAGAAAAGAGAGGAATTCATCCCTTCAGATAAAAAGCAGCCCTAGAATATATCTATTTTGTATAAAGACTAGATTTCTATCATAACCTCCCCTCTCAATATCCACCTTTTGCTGGATCACATCAGAGAGACAGAGAGAGAGAGAGAGAGAGAGACAGAGAGAGAGAAAGAGAGAGACAGAGAGAGAGACAGAGAGAGACAGAGAGACAGAGAGAGACATTGAGAGAGAGACTGAGAGAGACAGAGAGAGAGACAGAGAGAGACAGAGAGAGAAGTCAGGGGATCTAAGAAGTGGTCTCACTTCTACAGTCCTCTCCCTTATATCTGAGGATTGACAGCCAGCAAGCATTGCACAGACACAAACAGGCAGTAAAGGAGATATACCAACAATGTTGTGATTCCTCTCTCCCAAAATTTGCTACATGAATTGATTATTTTTGAATGCAACTGAAGGAGAAAACAACTTAAATAATTAAATGACAAAAAGAACAAACATCTTTTTTATTATTTTTATTTATTTATGTTTCAAATGTTATCCCCTTCTCAGTAAGAACCAACTTCTTAAAGCAATGAAATAGAACAGTTTTTGAGTCTGGGAAATTTAACAAAACAAACCTCTACATAAAATTCTTGATATTCCAACTGTGGATTCTATTATAACTTCTGATTTAGTGAGATTTTGAGGATTTTTAGTGTTTATGCTTTCTTGTTATAGAGCACAGATTAGGATGAACAGATGTATTTCTGCACCTACAACACATCACTCTATGGTCAGAGACATATCTGTCCTCTAAACACGTTCTCACTTATAGGACACTGAAAAATATCTTTCTCTAAATTCTCAAAAGGGTGAGATCAGACACTACCTCTAAAGCATGTGACAGCTTGGCCTCAGTAAAGTCTGGCTGGAGAAACTCTCAGCCTCTATCAATGTAGCACCACAGGAATCAGGTCTCAGGGATGAGTGCTGAGGATATATTAAAGCAATAAACTGATATCTGATACAAATAATATATAGTTTTGCAAATATATACACACTATCACCTAAACATTGGCAGCCACCTGCCCAAACATTCTTGGAAGTTCATCCTTATGAACTGCCTGACCAGCTAGTTCATGGAGTCAGATCCTCTAAACTTCCTTTTCTTGTTGGTCTAATTCCTGACCACCTCTAAATTTCTGTTTCTCATCAAGTCAGGAATTGTGGCAGGCAGCCATTTTCATGATGCTCCAAACACTGGACATACTACTTTCTAAGCTCTAATTTCAGCTATGTGAATATATAAGTGATATATCTTTATTATTTTCAGATAATTTATGCTTGTGTACTAGACCAAAAGGACACAAGTTCTTAGATTCTTTATTTTTTTAATAAAGATGATAATAATAGTATCCACTGATCTAACCAAATTAAAAGGCTTATATAAGGGTCAAATAATTTATTTTTAACTGGACATTATAGGTTTCTTTCTGAAAATATGCTATTGTTGGTTAATATAATGAACAAAAATTATTGTAATCAACAATAAATGTTTAGCCAAATAATGCTCCCATTCACTAGCTTACATTTTGTGATATCATATATGTATCAAATCAAGTTGAGGAACAAAAGAATAAATTAAAATTGCAAAATTAAAAGATGTTATCGGATAGCCCCCCAAAATAAGAGAATTTTTGTACTTACTAATTTATTAACTCCATGTATTTAAATTTATATGTACAAATAATGAGATTCACATATATTTGTAAATGATTAAAGGCAATGAAACAATTTTTACTTAATATTTATTATTTCATATGCTCAAAACACAGATCAACATGACTGAAATAACTAGCTTTCACATGGGCCTTTCAATACTTTTTTTCTTACAATGTATACTAGAAGCATACTACCGTAAAATATATACACCCAAATTTTAAATACTTTAAGTTCAGAACTATATATTTAATGCTATATTTAATCATAGGTTTGCATAGATAAATATAGTAAAATATGAAGGGTTGAACTAAGCTGAGAGAGCAAAAGATGTGGTTGAAGAGAGACTGGAAGGAAATATAACACTAAAGGTGTTATGAAAAGTATGTATGATAACCTATTACTGTAGAAGTGTTTTGTATATAGATGGTTAGATGATACATGATACATGATAGATAGATAGATAGATAATCAAAAGAAAGAGTTAAAATGGAGTTACTAGAACATGGCAACCATACCTTTATTAGACAACAGAGACTAACTAATGGAAAGCACCATGATATGAAGGGGTTACGTGTTTTCAAAGTTCTTGGATACCATTCAGAACTTTTATGTTTAGCTCCTTGACATCCTATATTTATATGTGGAACATGTGATATTAAGTTGGACCCGAATTGGAAGCTGTATCCCCAGTTCCTAACCTCAGTAGGTAGAAGCACCTCTACTTGGTGTCATCTTGGTAAACTCCTCTTTTTTATGTCATGAAATTATGTGTAATTCTTTACAGTATGCCAACTAATTTATGGTGAGATTTCTCAAAATATTACTTATGATAATGGAGGATGGCTCTGAAATTAAGAACATGTGGTTTTCTAGCAATATAAGGTCAGTTTCTACTTTCCACATAGGGCAGTGCAAAAATGCTTATAATTCCAGAACATAAATACCACTATAAATAAATGTCTATGAATCATATCCTACCAAAAACTCAGCCTTAATTCTTCAATTATATAATAGTTATTTATGTTATAGTATTATTTAGTAGCTCATGGTAACCATGTAGATGAATTTTCCATCATATATCCATGACTGCGATCATTTTGCTTGGAATAATCTATAACTTGTCTTCACTAATCAACTTTGACAGCATCTGTGACTCAGCCCCTTATGAGTTTAGCTGACAGTGCTCATCCATTTAGCTTTAAAATATTTATTTAGTATTTATACAAATTTTACTCCATTTGTTTTTGGAGCGCTTTAAATACGTATTTATACAGTTTTTAACACCAGGCTTCTTGTTATATTCCCCATTCTATAAAATTCCTTTTTAAATTAATTAATTTATTGCATAGAATAAGTTAGCATTCAATAAGTACTTATTAACTACACTATTGAGCTAAAGAATCTATTTTCAGCTCTTGTATACATGTTTAGATCTACTTAAATTCAAATTAAAGTGAAATAATGTTGACTTAGCACTATGTTGTTTAACTTTTCATTTTATAGAGTGCAAGCAAAGTAAATCTCTATGGAGATCCCCCGCATTAAATATTGACTTCACTTTCTAAAAGTGCATAGTCATCACACAAATGTGCTTATCTTTGGCAAAGTACCCCTATAGAAGTCATTGGCTTACAGTTAATTTGAAGTATTTTTTTTTTAAAACAGGCATTTTATTTTTTGATCGATCGTTGAAATCCCAAGGGAGACCTAGATGCTGTACCAGCTTCCACTCCTGGATTTAGGTGTTGCTCCTTTATTGAATTTCAGTCTGAATCTATAGTAGAAAAACTGTAACTATCTCTTTCACCCATCTCAGTTTATATTTCATCTCTCAGCCTTGACACTCTAGCCATCCTTTCTGTTGTCTGTACATTTACAGTTGGCAGGCCCTCATGGTAGGGCAACAGCAGAATGTGTACATATCATTGCAGCACTTTATTCTTATAAAATGTTATTCATAAAATTTCTTCAGTTTATGATGCAAACATACAAAGCTAATTTGAAGTATTTGACCCAGAAATCACAAAATAGTATACTAGAATCTTTTCTAAAAGCTAACCTTCACTAAACATAGTTTGCTTCTGTCACAGGTTTGGGCAGTTCTCAGTCAGTACAGCAGGTGTTCAACAATCATGAAGACCCAAGTTCTCTCCACAACATTCAGGAAGAGTCAGGTGCAATGCACATTAGTTAATCTAAAACTAGGGTTCAGAAACATGAAACTAGGGTCTCACTTGGTAGTCAGTCTAGCTGAATTGGTGAGTTCTAAGTCCACAGAGAGAGGCTGCTTTAAAAGCTAAGATGATAGAGATTGAAAACATATCACAGTGACCTCTATTTTTTTCATTTCTAGAGACAATTGATGGGTTTATATTAATATCAATTATATTGGCATTGGCAAATGGGCTTTAGTATAGTTTATTACTTATTTTTGGAAACCACTCACTTTAAATGAAAATCAGTCCTTTAGTGGAATGAAGGATTTATTAGATCTTCACAAGTGGACAGAATGTAAAACAATATTATGAATTTTTTTGATAACCATTGAAATGAAACATTGTATATAAAAATAAATGTTCCAAAAAGTAAGGTTTGATAAATGCTATCATCAAAAGTCCAGGAAGCATAAGATACAGATGCAGTAATTATTAAAGTGCTAAGAGAAAACCACATATGTGTGTAAAAATAAGTTTGACATCTAAGACAGTATGCACTGCATGGATGTCCAAACAGGAAGAATAAATTAGAACAGTCACTGGTGCTTTTGCTCGTTTCTTTTTTTTTTCCGTTGTCCTCATTATGACAAGTCCTGTTTTGTTAGAATTTATTCTTTTTAAACTTGTTTTTGTCTGTAGCATATTCATTGATATTTTAGTCAAAAATGGACTTAATGATGACAAGTATTTCACCTTTGCTAAGTCATCTGAAAAAGAGGACAGGTTGCTGATATCTTGCATAAGGATTCTCTCTGTAATATTCTTTCTGATTGCTATTTATTCAGAGAGTAGAGGTTGAGCTCTCCCATTGATTGATGTTATATTTTGTTAAAACTCAAGGGAGCTGAATATGGTTCTTTGGGAATAAAGCTCGATATTATGCACACGTTATTTTATAACCCTAATTTCAGTACAGCTTTCTTTTTGAAATTCCAGAGGAAGGTACAAAATTTCTAAGCTCATTGATCAAACAACAAAAGCTTTTCTTTAAAGAAGTTAGAAACCAACAAAGTGAGTTTTTACTCTCTATCAAACAAAAACTACTTTCATTTTTTTCCTCATTCAAACAAATAGGTAGACACTATGGAGATACAATATAAAATAAGAACAAGCCTCTCTCGTTCATGAGTAAATCATTTTCTAGAAAAGTCCAGTTGTTTATAGCTTGGCTATTGAATAATAACTCAAGATGACCATTGTGTAATTTTAATTTTCAGAAGACATGGAAAAATTAAAAGGTAAAAAAAAATGTTTAATAATGCATTTTATTTTACCATATACATCCATATTTTCTTTGAACTAGAATAAAACCATTATTGAGATATTTTATTATTTTCTCTCATACAAGTGAACTAAGATTTCATATGTGATAAATACTAACAAGACCTCTCATTTACAAGTAGCTTCCAGATGTCCATTAACAATGACAGTTTTTCAAAGTTTTCTAAGAACAGGTTTGAAAATGTTGATATGACAACAAAAATGTATGGTATTCTAAAGAAACAACACATAGTTGGGCAAGGGTTAGTCAATCGTGCTTTTCTTTATATTAATCAATTAATGTAATACTAAAACATGTGTCTGGAGTTGATAACTATACTCTATTTCAGATGTATATAAAAATAAAAAGAGACTATAGTGAACTTTTTGGATAAATACATTATAGAACAATTTAGTATATGTTAGAGTTTAAATACATATGAAAATTTTGCAACCACGCTGGAAATCATTTTGGCAGACCCTCAGAAGATTGGACATAATACTACCTGAGGACCCAGCTATACCACTCCTGGGCATATACCCAGAAGATGCTGCAACATGTAATAAAGACACATGCTCCATTATGTTCATAGCAGCCATATTTATAATAACCAGAAGCTGGAAACAACCCAGATGTCCCTCAACAGAGGAATGGATACAGAAAATGTGGTACATTTACACAATGGAATACTACTCAGCTTTTAAAAACAAAGACTTCATGAAATTCGTAGGCAAATGGTTGGAAATTGAAAATATCATCCTCAGTGATGTAACTTAGCCACAAAAGAACAAACACGGTATGTACTCACTGATAAGCAGATATTAGCCCAAAATTTTGGAACACCCATGATTAAATTCACAGCAACTGTTGGACTGAGCATGGTGTCCCAGATGGAGGAGTTGGAGAAGGGACTGAAGGAGCTGAAAGAGTTTGCAGCCCCATGGAGAGAGAGCAACATTGTTAACTAGTCAGGCCCCCAGGTGCTTCCAGAGACTGGACCACCAACCAAAGAATACACATGGAGAGATCCAAGGTGCTGGCCACATATGTTGGCCATCAGTGGGAGGAGAGGCCCTTGGGTCTGAGAGTGTTTAATGCCCCAATATAAGGGAATGCCAGGGAGGGAAGAGGGGAGTGGGCGTGTGGGTGGGGGAATACCCTCATAGAGGCAAGGGGAAAGGGGATGGAATAGGGGGTTTCCAAAGGGGAGACCTGGAAAGGGGAAAACTTTTGAAATATAAATAAAGTATCAAAAAAAGAAAAGTAGGGATTAAATGCCATAATAGACCATACTCATCACAGATGAAATCCTTTCCTCAACCCTCAGATTGTTTTATATACTGTGATTCACTGAACATGGAATGGCCCAAGTAGCATGAAAAGTTATATATGTAACTCTGGCTTCTACTAAGTCAAGAAATTTGCCAGGGGTTTAAAATTGTCCCTCAAAATACATTTTAAAAAAATATTGTATTAAAGACACTTGTTTCAACTTTTGTGTACAGTATGTTTTCCAGAATCTTCAAATATATAATTACTTTTCATAAATGGTGAAAATTAGACTAATAATTTCATACTTGTATCTTGGTCTACCAGATTTATCTGCAAATACTTACCCATTCTGATTGTATGAGATCATACAAATTTAGTTTCATTTTATATTTAAAAATTCTTACTTTTTAATACCTATTTGACCCATGTCCTCTCTAAAAGAGTATGTCCTTTTACAGTTTATATCTGTGATTATGAAGCTTTTGTCTCCTACTCAAGATTTTATTATTTCAACATGACACATACGCATTTCTCCATCTGACAAAAATACTTTTCTTTCCTTGCCTAACTCCTTCCTTCATTCTCTTCTGATAAGTTGAGTGGATACTTTTTTGACCACATTAACATTGTAGAAACTCTGCAGTTGACCAAGGCAACTTTGATTATTCATGCATATTCTCCATTACTCATTCTTCCAAAGACCTGAGAGTGAAAGATTAAGGTTTCCTGACTGGGTATTTATTTTGGAATTACCAGTATTTGTAGTAACTATTAAAATAATTAGGCTTTTTACTCAAGTACTAATTTTACTCAGAAAAGCCAAAAATAAATCTTATGAGGTTTATAGATACTTTATGACTCACTGGAAATGGAGATCTTGAAATGACAATTATCTAGTCTTTAAATCACTGTAATTTTTTCTATATGGCTTGACTTCATATGAAACTGCTAAAGCTAATTAGCAAATTAGTGAAATAAATCATATTTCAGCATTCAACTCTTTTTGTACAATAATATCTTCCTACTTGATGTCATAATTTTTAGTGAAATACCATATATCTTAAAACTGAATATATCCTAATAGTGAATTTTTAAAAATCCAGGAAAGAAGTGTCAACCCCTGATATGCAGATCAAAAAATATCAGTGGTACTCATGATTCTTTTTGTCTTCCAATAATACAGGAAAATGGTAGAAAGGTGGCATGTTTACCTTTTGTAAGAAGCCTATCTATAAGTCAACAGGGAGATGTCGTAGGGACACAGCCCTCTAAAACTGATTATTGCCTTTTACTTTTGTGTTGAGTTTTCTGTCTGTATCACAAGTAATCTTCAAAGTTGATGTAGTGTACATTTTATAATAAGAAACACATTCTGAAACTATAAGGAAACAACCCTGTGTATATGTATTGTGTGCATATCTCTTCTGTGCTTCTTGGCTCTGGTCTGTTAACTGAAGATATCAAAGACATAATTGTCTTAGCCACATTTGCAGTTTGGATGGTGGTATGATGCTGAAAGCTCTATATAGAGCTTCATGTAGTTCCTACAATGTCACCACTCCCTGTTCCGGTGCTGTTGATGATACCAGGAACTCTTCTATAAAATCCCAATCAGCACCAGTTTTGTAAAATGAAAGAAGTCATTTTACCACGGTTCCAGGCTATGGCTGACATCTGCTTGAGTCTAAAATTGCTGAGGACACTGTTTTGGCTATAGTTATATCAACAAAAAGAAATATGAAGGTAAAGGTCATTTGTGGAAGTGTTGATACTATAGAATACTACAACCAGTCACTGACTTAGTGTTAATCCAGACCACCATCTAATGCAAGGAGGTAGTCCCCTTTTTAGAATAATTAGAAATTAGCATCTAAAGTAATTTTGTCTCTAGTGTTTACAAATGGCAATTTGTTTGATTGCTATCACTCGACTTACATATTGAGTTAATTTTATGTAAGTTATTAATGTTTGGTAGCAAGTGTTGCTCTAATTTTCCCATTTTAGCTTTCTTTACATCCTTCTTTCAGATCACTCATTCAAAAATTTATTTCGTAATTATCCTAGACCTTCTCTGTCATTCTTACATTCAGTTGAATAATTTTCATTTTTTAACTATCTAAACTAAAATTCATATTATTAAAGTAAGCTTATCTTTACTTTCTGAAATCTATCTTTGAATAAGACTAGTAGTATAATCCTAAATAAACAGTTTTCAGATTTTGTTTCCATTTAAATTTAATAGTTTGCACACAAAAGCATGGATTTCTTGTTTTTCTTGTTCCTTTTCCTCAAGTATTGTGCCATATTTTGTAATTTTAATAACAATGTAAATTTGAAATTATCATCAGTTGACATCTATGGAAGGACTCCTCTTCTCTGTATGAAAAGGAGGATCAGTGGGTCTGGGGAAGAAAGAAGTTGTGGACAACTGGGCAGAGTGGAGGAAGGGGACACTGCAGTCAGATACAGCATGTGAGAGAAGAATGGATTAATAGATTTTATTTTTCACATTGTGCTAACTATTGCCAGAAGCTTTTCTTATAAAGGTTGAATAATGCCCTGCTACATGGGTAGAACAACTTTTCATTAGGAGTCATTTTATTGCTATTTTCTACTAAAATAATATTAGTGGTATCTAGTCTCAGGTGTTTGGCCAATTTAGCAATCTCAAGTATGGGTTTGATCTCCTTGAGTAGACCATAAATCAAATAGAGAAACAGCACATAGCTATGACCATACTACTTTTGTGGCAACTGTACTAGAATTCCTTGCTAGCAAGTCATTGTTAAAGGCTGCATTTTTTTGTACCTGGGTGTTACGGAGGATTAAGCTTCTCTTGCAGTATCATTCAAACTATTTTACAGGAGCCTGGATGTTAAACAGTAGGAGTGAAACTTCTAGCTGCCTGATCACCAGTGAGGCTCTGATTACCAAATTATGCCCACTTCTACCTGCTTGCATAGCAAAGGCTTTAATGACTGATCCACCTGCTCACTACTCTTTAGATTCATTAAAACAGATCATATTGCATTAAAGAGAGATAATCTGTTTTATTCCTGCATATTTCTATCCCCATTCTTTTTCTTGCTTAATTTCTCTGTCACAAAATTCAATAACATATTAATAAGTAATAAATGTGGAAACCCTACTCTTATTCCTAATTTTATTTTTTATTTTTGATACTTTATTTACATTTCAAATGTTTTGCCCTTTCCAGGACTCCTCTTTGGAACTCTGCTATCCCATCCACCCTCCCTTGCCTCTATGAGGGTATACCCCCACCCACTCACTCCCATCTTCCCTCCCTGGCACTCCCCTATACTGGGGGGCATCTAACACTCTCAGATCCAAAGACCTTTCCTCCCACTGATAGCCAACAAGGCCCTCCTCTGCCACATATGTGACCAGGACCATGGGTCCCTCCATATGTATTCTTTGGTTGGTGGTCCAGCTTCTAGGAGCACGAGGAAACCTGACGAGTTGACATTGTTGCTCCTTCCCCATGGGGCTGCAAACTCCCTCAGCTCCTTCAGTCCCTTCTCCAAATCCTCTATCTGGGACTCCATGCTGAATCCAATAGTTGCTGTGAATTGAAAAATGGGTGTTCTGAAATTTTGAGCTAATATCCACTTATCAGTGAGTACATACCATGTTTGTTATTTTGTGACTAAGTTAAGTCACTCAGGATGATGATTTCAAATTCCATTAATTTCCTTGTGAATTTTATGAAGTCATTGTTTTTAATGGCTGAGTATTCCATTGTGTAAATGGACCACATTTACCGTATTCATTCCTCTGTTGAGGGATCCCTGAGTTGTTTCGAGCTTTTGGATATTATAAATATGGCTGGTATGAACATAGTGGACCATGTGTCCTTATTATATGTTGGAGCATCTTCTTGGTATATGCCCAGGAGTGGTATAGCTGGATCCTCAGGTAGCATTTTGAGCAATTTTCTGAAGGTCCACCAAACTGATTTCCAGAGTGGTTGTACCAGCTTACAATCCCATCAGCAATGGAGGAGTGTTCTTTCTCCACATCCTCGCCAGCATCTGCTGTCACCTGAGTTTTTGATCTTAGCCATTCTGACTGGTGTAAGGTGGAATCTCAGGGTTGTTTTGATTTGCATTTCTCTGATGACTAAAGATTTTGAACATTTCTTTAGGTGCTTTTCGGCCATTCAAGTTTCCTCAGTTGAGAATTCTCTGTTTAGCTCTGTTCCCCATTTTTTGATAGGGTTATTTGGTTATCTAGCCCTATATTGGATGTATTATTGGTAAAGATCTTTTCCCAATCTGTTGGTTGCCATTTTGTCCTATTGACAGAGTCCTTTGCCTTACAGAAGCTTTGTAATATTATGAGGTCTCATTTGTAGATTCTTGATCTAAGAGCATAAGCCATTGGTGTTCTATTCAGGAACTTTTCCCCTGTGCCCATGTGTTTGAGACTTTTCCCCCACTTTCTCTTTTATTAGTTTCAGTGTATCTGGTTTTATTTGGAGGTCCTTAATCCACATGGACTTGAGCTATGTACCCGGATAGAGGAAAGGATCAATTTGCATTCTTCTACATGTTGACTACCAGTTGAGCCAGAGCCATTTGTTGAAAATGTCTTTTTTTCACTGGATGGTTTTAGCTCCTTTGTCAAAGATCAAGTGACCATAAGTGTATGGGTTCATTTCTGGGTCTTCAGTTCTATTCCATTGATCTACCTACCTGTCACTGTACCAATACAATGAACTTTTTATTACTTCTTCTCTGCAGTACAGCTTGAAGTCAAGAATGCTGATCCCCCAGAAGATATTTTATTATTGAGAATAGTTTTTGCTATCATGGGTTTTTTTCTTATTCTAAATGAATTTGAGAATTACTCTTTCTAAGTCTATGAAGAATTGAGTTGGAATTTTGATGGGGATTGCATTGAATCTGTAGATTGCTTTCAGCACGATAGTAATTTTTTCCTATATTAATCCTGCCAATCCATGAACATGGGAAATCTTTCCATCTTCTGAAGTCTTCTTTGATTTCTTTCTAAAGAACCTTGAAGATCTTGTCATACAGATCTTTCACTTGTTTGGTTAGAGTCACATCAAGATATTTTATATTGTTTGTGACTATTGTGAAGGGTGTCATTTCCATAATTTCTTTTTCAGCCTGTTTATCCTTCAAGTATAGGAAAGCTACTGATTTGTTTGAGTTAATTTTATTTCTGGCCACTTTGCTGAATTTTTTGTTAGCTATAGCAGTTCTCTGGTGTGTTTTTCAGGTCATTTAAGAATATGACCATATCATCTGCAAATGGTGATATTTTGATTCCTTCCTTTCCAATTAGTGTCCCTTTGATGTCCTTTTGTTGTCTAATTGCTCAGGCTAGAACTTCAAGTACTATATTGTATATAAAGGGAGAGCATGAACAGCCTTGTCTAGTCCCTGATTTTAGTCAGAATGTTTCAAGCTTCTGTCCATTCAGTTTGATGTTGGCTGCTGGTTTGCTATACATTGGGAATATTTAGATGGTTTATCTGATCCTGATTTAACTTTGGTATTTGCTATTTGTCTAGAAAATTGTCCATTTCATTCAGATTTTCCAATTTTGTTTTGTATAGGTTTTTATAATAGGATTTGATGATTTTTTAATTTCGTCAAATTCTGTAGTTATATCTCCTTTTTCATTTCTGATTTTGTTAATTTGGATACTGCCTCTGTGCCTTCTGGTTAGTCTGCTAAGGGTTTATCTATCTTGTTGATTTTCTCAAAGAAACAGTTACTGGTTTTGTTGATTCTTTGTATAGTTATTTTTGTTTCTACTTGTTTGAATTCAGCCCTGAGTTTGATTATTTCTTGCCTTCTACCCCTGTTGGGTATATTAGCTTCTTTTTGCTCTAGAGATTTCAGGTATGCTGTTAAGCTGCTAGTATATGCTCTCTTCAGTTTCTTTTTAGAGGCACTCAGAGCTATGAGTTTCTCTCTTAACACTCCTTTCATTTGGTCCTGTAAGTTTGAGTATTTTGTACTTTCATTTTCATTAAATTCTAGGAAGTCTTTAACTGTTTTCTTTATTTCCTTTTTAACCAAGTTATCATTGACTAGAATGTTGTTCAGCTTCCATGTGTATGTGGGATTTTTGTTGTTTTTCTGCCATTGAAGACCAGCCTTAATCCATAGTGATCTGGTAGGAAGCATGGGATTATTTCAATCTTCTTATATCTGTTGAGATTTATTTTGTGACAAATTACATGGTCAATTTTGGAGAAAGTACTATGAGATGCTGAGAAGAAGCTATATTCTTTTGATTTAGGATGAAATGTTCTATAGATATCTGTTAAATAAATTTGATCCATAACTTCTGTTAGTTTCACTGTGTCTCTGTTTAGTTTGTTCCAAGATCTGTCCATTGATAAGAGTGGGGTGTTGAAGTCTCCCACTATTATTGTGTGAGGTGCAATATGTGCTTTGAGCTTCAGAAAAGTTTCTTTTATGAATGTCGGTGTCCTTGCATTTGGATCATAGATGTTCAGAATTGAGAGTTCTTCTTGATAGACTTTTCTTTGATGATGATGAAGTGTCCTTCCTTGTCTTTTTTGATGACTTTTGGTTGAAAGTCGATTTTATTTGAAATTAGAATGGCTATTTCTGCCTGTTTCTTGGTGCCATTTGGTACCATTGTTTTCCAGCCCTTTACTCTGAGCTAGTGTTTGTCTTTAACTCTCAGGTACATTTCCTGTATGCAACAAAATGCTGGATCCTTTTTATGTATTCAGTCTGTTAGCCTACATCACTTTTTGGTGTTGGGGGGGTATTGGGTCCATTGAAGTTAAGAGATATAAAGGAATAGTGATTGTTGCTTCCTGTTATTTTGGATGTTAATTTTATGATTGTGTGGCTATTTTCTTTTGGGTTTGTTGAAAGATTACTTTCTTGCTTTTTCTAGGGTGTAGTCCCCACCCCCCACCTTGTGTTGGTGTTTTCCATCTATTATCTTTTGTGGAGCTGGGTTTGTGGAAACATATTGTGTAAATTTGGTTTTGTTGTGGAATATCTTGGTTTCACCCTCTATGGTAATTGAGAATTTTGCTGGGTATAGTAACCTGGGCTGGCAGTTGTGTTCTCTTAGGGTCTGTATGATATCTGTCCAGAATCTTCTAGCTTTCATAGTCTCTGGTGAGAGTCTGGTGTAATTGTGATAGGTCTGCATTCATATGTTACTTGCTCTTTTCCCCTTACTGCTTTTAATATTCTTTCCTTGTTTTGTGCATTTGTTGTTTTGACTATTATGTGATGGGAGGAATTTCTTTTCTAGTCCAATCTATTTGGAGTTCTGTAGGCTTTTTGAATGTTTATGTTCATCTCTTTATTTAGATTAGGGAAGCTTTCTCTGATAACTTTGTTGAAGATATTTATTGGCCTTTTATGTTGGGAATCTTTACTCTCTTCTATACCTATTATCTTTAGGTTTGGTCTTCTCATTGTGTCATGTATTTCTTGGTTGTTTTGGGTTAGGAGCTTTTTGTATTTTGCATTTTCTTTAACTGTTGTGTTTTCTATGGTATCTTCTATGCCTGAGATTCTCTCTTCTGTCTCTTGTATTCTGTTGGTGACCCTTGCATCTAAGACTCCTGATCACTTTCCTAGGGTTTTTATCTCCAGTGTTGTCTCCCTTTATGATTTCTTTACTGTTTCTATTTCCATTTTTAGATCTTGGATGATTTTGTTCATTTCTTTTCTGTTTGATTGTGTTTTCTTGTATTTCCTCTTTAAGGGCTTCTAGCTCTTTACCTGTGTTCTCTTGTATTTCTTTAAGGGAGCTATTCATTTCCTTCTTTAAGTCTTCTATCATCATTATGAGATGTGATTTTAATTCTGAGTCTTGCTTTTCTGGTTTGTTTGATTATCAAAGGCTCACTGCTGTGGGAGAACTGGGTACTGATGAAATCAACTTGTCTTTATTTCTGTTCTTTATGTTCTTACCCTTGCCTTTTGCCATCTAGTTATCTCTGGTGTTAGCTGGTCTCTCTCTCTCTCTGACTGTGGCTTGTCCCTCCTGCAAGCCTTTGTTTCACTACTCCTTGGAGACCAGCTCTCTCTGTGAGGAATTTTGCTTTGGAGAACTGTGGTACAGTGTCAGCTCTGGGGTGCAGACAGAAACCAGAAGGATCCTGTCCCCAGTTGTTCCTCGGTTCCTGTGTCCTGATGACTCTATGAAGGTCCCTCTTGATCGATGAATTTGAACAGAAGTGGTGGTCTTCCTGTTCTTGAGTGTGTGTTGGCACTCCTGGGAGACCAGCTCTCTTCTGGCACTATTTGAGTATGGAGCCCTGTGTCCCAGGATCAGCTCCCTGAACACAGAAGAAGGCCACTCCTCAGTTCCTGTGTCCTGAGTGTTCTGGGCGGGTCCCTCTGGGCAGAGGTACTGACCTTACCCCCTCTCAGAGGATATCTCTTTCCCTGCACTATTTGAGTATGGAACCCTGTGGCACTTACCACAGGCATTAACCATAAGGCTCCTGTCCCAGGCTGCTCTTCAGTCTCTGTGTCCTGAGGGTTCCGGGTGGGTCCTGCTGAGCACTGGTGCTCTTCTTACCTCTACTCATGAAGTTGTCCACACTCTTCTGATGCTAGATTTCTCCCAGTGCTATTTGGCTGTGGAGCTCTGTGGCACAGATTGAGGTCCCTGGCTGCAGATGGAAACCAGAAGGCCCCTGTCCCAGGCTGCTTGCAGTTTCTTGTCCTTATTCATCATTTTAAAAGAATGTGTCCAGTGCTTTCAGTACAGTATTGGCTATGCATTGATTTATCCTAAGTAAGTGAAGAGTTGATCTTTCAGTTCTCAAAGGAACTCTCCTCAGGAATGTTAATGTAGACAGAGGTTTAAATTGCCATACGATCTTTATATATCTATTGAAATAGTGATAATATTCATACTATATTACATTTTTTAATTTGAATTTGTATATTTTGAGTCATTTCTTCATCTATGGAAAAAAACAAACAAACAACTCTTTAATCCAGAAGCATGACCATATCAATTTATTGTTGAGTTCTACTCTTAAATATTTTATTGATTGATCCCTATATATAAATCACATTATTATATCTCTGCATTCAAGGGTTATATTTGAGTTATTTAAGTAAGCTATTTACAATTTTCTTCAAGGGATATTGGTATTTATCTTTTAATAATTAATTGTATAAACTTTAAATGTTCTTTACTAGGAAATTTAAAAGGTGTCTACTATTGTTACTGTTATAGTTGTTGATGATGGTCAATTTACAGTGTACTATTCCCTTAGCACAGAGAGGAAAGCCAACATCAGAATGGTCAACATGTAGCAGAATGCAAATTGATTCATTCCTAACTCCCTGTACAAAGCTCAAGTCCAAGTGGATCAAGGACCACCACAGACAGTCAGATGCACTGAATCTAATAGAAGAGAAAGTGGGGAAAAGTCTTAAAAACATTGGGCACAGGGGAAAAGTTCTTTAACAGAATACCAATGGCTTATGCTCTAAGATCAAGAATTGACAACTGGGACCTCATGAAGTTGCAAAGCTTCTGTAATGCAAAGGACACTCACTGTAAATAGGACAAAACGGCAACCAACAGATTGGGAAAAGATCTTTAACAATCTAATGTTCAATAGAGGGCTAATATCCAATATATACAAAGAACTCAAGAAGTTAGACTCCAGAGAACCAAATAATCCTATCAAAAAATGGATAACAGAGCTAAACAGAGAATTCTCAACTGAGGAATCTTGTAGAGCTGAAAAGCACCTAAAGAAATGTTTTTAGTCATCAAGGAAATTCAACTCAAAACACCTTGAGATTCCACCTCACACCAGTCAGAATGGCTAAGATAAAAAATTCAGGTGACAGCAGATGCTGGTGAGGATGTGGAAAAAGACAAACATTACTCCATTGCTGGTGGGATTGCAAGCTGGTACAACCACTCTGGAAATCAGTTTGGCAGACTCTCAGAAAAATAGACAAAATACTACCTAAGGACCCAGCTATACCACTCCTGGCCATATATCCAGAAGATGCTCCAACATACACATGCTCCATTATGTTCATAGCAGCCATATTTATAATAACCAGAAGCTGGAAACAACCCAGATATCCCTCAACAGAGGAATAGATACAAAAAAAAAAAATGTGGTACATTTACATAATGGAATACTACTCAGCTATTAAAGACAATGACTTCATGAAATTCACAGGCAAATGAATCGAACTTAAAAATATCATCTTGAGTCAGGTAACTGAGTCACAAAGAAATGAACATCCTAAATATTCACTGATAAGTGGATATTAGCCCAAAAGTTTGGAATAGCCAAGATTCACTTCACAGCAACAGTTCGACTGAGCATGAGGTCCCAGATGGAGGAGTAGTAGAAGGGACTGAAGGAGCTGAGGGAATTTGCAATCCCATGGTGGGAGTAACAGTGTCAACTGGCCTGAATCCCAGGTTCTCCCAGAGACTGGATAGCATCAAAGAATACACATGGAGGGACCCATGGTTCAGGCCACATTTCTTCTTGGCCATCAATGGAAGAAAAGATCCTTGGGCCTGAGGGTGTTAGATGCCCCAATATAGGGGAATGCCAAGGAGTAAAGACTGGAGTGGGTGGTTTGGTTGATGGGGGAATACTCTCATAGAGGCAGGGGAAAGGAGAAAGGATAGGGGGTTTCCAAAGGAGAAACCTTTGAAATGTAATTAAAGTATCAAAAATAAAAAATTAAAAATAAAAAAAATGATTTAAGACTAAAAAATGAGAATGAAAAAAGTAAAAAAGAAAGAACAAAAAGAAAAAGAAAAAAAAAGAAATACTCTAAGTTTCTTGATGCTCAACATCACTGCAGGATTATGTCCAAATTTTATCATGTCCCCCACTGTCTTCTTAGCCATCTACCACCTAAACCCTGTGTCAAAAGATTTTATTTCTTCTTTTTCTTCTTCTTCTTCTTCTTCTTCTTCTTCTTCTTCTTCTTCTTCTTCTTCTTCTTCTTCTTCTTCTGTCTTGCCAGAGTAGTTTAGTCTATTACAATAAAATCTTTCTCAATATTATGGTTGCTTTGGTAATCTAGTAATGGGTAGCAATACAATGTTCTTTTCATATACAGGGGATGACAATTTGCTTACTCAGTGTTCTATTGCTGTAAAATAACACCATGCCCACACCAATAAAACAATCTATTTAATCCTCAAAGCCTGCCTAGTGCAATACATGATCTAATAAATCCAAACATATCTCAACAAGACCACACCTGTCAATTCTTTCAAGTAGTGCTGCTCCCTAAGCATTCAAATGTATGAGCCCATGGGGGCTCACCACAACAATATCAGACCAAATTTCCCATACTAGCTCTAAAACTATTCATTTACCTTTGATACTCCAATGCGTTGGTTTAGATTTTTAATCAGCAAAGGAAAATAGATTGAGTCTGCCTAGCTCATCTTAGTTTCAAAACTGTAGATTCACCTTTAGTTATCTGACAGTATTCTTAGGAAGGCATTAAAAAAAAATCTTGCTCATATCATATGAGGAGGTACTAACCTACATTCCAAAGCAAACAGACTTTCATAGTTCTTTTTGATGAATACATACATTTATTTGTGTTATTTAAAATAGATTGGTGAAAGGTTGCATATAGGAGCATAGATAACTCAAAGGCAGCTACATCTCAAAATTCTCATTCTTGCATTGATGGAGTAAGAATATCAAATTGTAAATATACCTGAAAACAAATACAGTGAAAATCGAGCTATGCTTTTGATATAGCTTCCAAGGAAATTGATTTAAATTCTAGGTCAAATCTGTGTGACATTCATGAAATCCAAATAAATTATTAAAATTATTATTATCTACTCAACAGTCATGAAAAGGGAATATTTTAATGAAGCTAATAAAAGTTGTTATAAAACATCATCCTTGCAATATAATTTCAATCAAATACTGTTTAAATATACATGTATTTTATAATTCCTTTCATTGAAAATTGTTTTTATAAGTTATAGTCATAGACTTTATTTCTACATTTGTTTAACCTTAGCATTCTGAAAAATAACATGCTTATGGAAGAATATATATATATATATATATATATATATATATATATATGGAAATTGAAGGAAATAATAAATACTTGAATAAGAAAAGAAATACTTGTAAAACTTGAAAGAAAATCTTCAAACTAAGATCATTCAAAGAAGCCCTATATTCATAATATAGGATCAGAATTCTACACAAGGCAAGGGGTATCTGTAAGAACTATTTTATGTGTGTTTTATGACAAAGACAACATGATTGCATCTCAACAGACCATGGTACAGATTTATTTTTTAATGGATGCTCCTGACTCAAGTGGAAAAATATAAAGTTCTATTTTTTTTTTACATATAGTTCGATCACATATTAAAAGCAATCCCAGTAAAGTAGCAATATATTTAATAAAATATGAGTGTTTCTAAAACTATATCAAATTGGGGTTTGTACATTCTTCAGGTAGGGATCGTTAAAAATAATTTATTAGTTTGAAATATCCAAGAGTCACTTTGCAGCAACAGTAGTTCTGAGTGTGATGTCCCAGATGGAGGGCTTGGAGATAGGACTTAAGGAGCTGAGGGAGTGAGCAGCCCCAGGGAGGTAGCAACAGTGGCAACTGGCCAGACCCCTTGATACTCCTGGAGACTGATCCACCAACCAAAGAATACACATGGAGAGACCCATGGTGCTGGCCACAAATGAGGCAGAGGAGGATCTTGTTATCCATCAGGGGGAGGAGTGGCCCTTGGGCCTGAGGGTGTTAGATCCCCTAGTATAGGAGAATGACAAGGAGGAAAGACGAGAGAGAGAGAGAGAGAGAGAGAGAGAGAGAGAGAGAGTGTGTGTGTGTGTGTGTGTGTGTGTGTGTGAGTGATTTGGTGGGAGGGTGGGTTTCAGAGAAGCCTGGCCCAATGTCCAGTACCCACATGGCTGCTTAAAATTGTCAGTAACTTTACTTGTAGGTGATATAATGCCCTTCTTTGTATGCCTTTCTTTATTTTTATTTCTCTAAAAATAAAGTACAAATGTGGCACAGTGAAAATCATTTAGGATACACACACACACACACAAACATACACATTTCTAGAAGTTTATTGAACTTTGAAGTTTGTGTCCTTTTCCAAAACTGTCCATATTCATGAAGCAATGTTTCCTTCTTCATTTCTCTTATTTTCTGAGTTTATTAAGTTGTTCTGCTTATATCATCAAAACACCAGATAAAGTGCTTTATATTCCAACTTTTTTTAGAATGGTAAAAGTTGATGCTTTAAAATTTCAAAACACATTCCCTAGAAGGGAATTAGAGAGAGCAAAGTCACTGCTGCTTGAGAATTGTAAATTTATATACATTTTGTGCCAAAAGAGTAGAGGAGAATATGTATATCTTAATTACACACAGACAGCTGTTGCAGTCATAACACCAGCAATTGAAACTCTATACTTTGAGGAAGAACAAGAAGTGTTATACATCATAGATAGAGCACCTGTCAGCCTACATTTTGTGAAGAAAAACTAGTAACAATGTTGCACTATGCATTTGCTACAGCACTGTTCAAAATTAGCACTATTTTAGATGACTGATCATTTTCATATATTTTGAACTGGTGTCATTAAAGTTTGTAAAGTGACTATATCAGCTTAAACATATGTTATGATTTTCATGTACTTTTCCTTTGCTGATAGTCTTAAATTATTTCCTCATTCCTAAAATAATGCCTAAATAAGTAAAATCAATGAAAGCAAAAGATATATAGGAAAAGAAAATGAAAGGTTAGAGTAAGAATAGTTCATTAATTCAGTATTCATCCCATAAAAATGGAAACCATAAGCAACATTGATGAAATGTAGTTAAATTTCACTTTCAAAATTATAATTCCATTTGAAAATATTTTGAGATTTAAAATGAGTGTTGAGGTCTACATACATTGTTAATATAAGTGCTAGGTTGGCAGTAAAAGGCAAGTTATAATTAGCTTTCAAGATTCAATTATTCACTCAAAATTTCTTACTAAATTTAACTAATTTTGAAGACACCTAATTATGAGTCTGAAGAGAAGTGTCTAACACTTCAATAATTAAGATTCAAAAAATCCATAAAAAATAACAGGAATGAATGTAAAATAACTGTTCGAGATCTATGTTTTGCAAATATAAAACTCTATTTTAGGGCCTGAAAAAAAAAGTCTGGAAAGTGAAATAGTATTGTTTATGGTTGAAACACTCAATGATGTAAAAATTTCATCTCTCTAAATTAACCTATAAATTCAAAAGAATTTAATTATAACTATTACTGGATATTTAAGGCTGAAGAATACACTCTTCTTATTCATCTAGCCAGAAAAAACGAAAAGCCTGGACAGAAACTTCAGTGTGATGGGCTGTATTTATTATATTTTTATAGAACATGAAGCACTGTACATAACTGAGGAGATAGAATGACAAATCAAAGTGAAAATAAACCTAAAACAGAGTCAGAAATACAGAAGGATTTAGTGCATAATAAAGGGTAACTTCCACCAAGCAGTTAGAGATGACCGAAAATTTTTTGTTCTATAAAGAGGAAGGCAGTGTTCAGATTCATTACTGGCACTGGAATACATAAATGAATTGAAACAAAAAAAAATATCTTCATGAAGTCTTTCTTTTATAAAATAAGTATATGCAGACAAGTATTTTAAAACTGAAAAATTAATATGGTTTTTAAACATATGTTCTTTCAGATATATACACAGTATTGAATATATCTCAAATAAGACAACCATGGTAAAATATTCTTCACATTGGTAAGAATATATGTAGTATTTAGAATGAAGAAAAATAATAAACATTCTTTTTAAATTTGTAATTTGTTTTTAAAGTGAGGAGCAAAAAGCTTCATTGGACATTTGACAGTTGATTTAACTTGTCCAATGGGAAAGGAAGTTATTTCACTTTCATGGAAGTCCTCATCATGACAGTAATTAATATATTGTAAATGCATCATTGGGTAGCCTGTCAAAGAAAAAATAATTACCATCAAACATTTCATGTGTTAAAGAGCAGCAAGGTTTTGGGAACATTTTTTGACTAACATAAAAACAGAGCATTGAAGTGTGTAAAGAATCAAGAGGGAATGGCGTGTTTCTTATTCGAGCATGGCACAATATTTATTTAATTAATTTAAATTAATCTTTTTTTTGTTTGAAAACTGAAAATACTGCCTATGGCCTCATTAAAATTTAATAATCCCAGGAAAGTCATCTAAGAAAATACTTTGGAAGATCATTCCAAATTTATATTAATAATCTTACTTAATGAGATTCAAAAATGCATTTCCACTACTTTTCAAGGTAGATAATACCATGATAGCAAATAAAGTCTTCCTTGAGGATTTCATGGTTTATCTATAATGTGTGCTTACAAAAAGAGAAGTATTGTTTGATTAAGAAATTCCACTAATGGAGAATCATTCAGCGGGGAGAAAACTAGTGTGTTGAAATTACTTCTGCATTCTCCTATCTTCTGACACACTGCTTAGAACAACTGAACGATAAACTGGACCAAAATGTTCACAGGAGGACAGAGGAAAGAAGGATGTTTGATGTGTGACTGTAAAGATGGTTTATCAGTTACAAGCATTTGCTGTGCAATAATGAGTACTAGAGATTGGATCCCAATACCCATGTAACTAGCCATGTATCTTACTATCTACTATAACCCAAGTCCTAAGAGTGATCAATACAGGAGAATCACTGGGCTTTGCTAATTTTGGGTTTAGCAGAGAAATTCCAAGCCCCAAATTCAGCAAAAGACCCAACTTCAAAGGAATAGATGGAATGTAATAAATGAGATGCCTAATATCTTCATCTAGTTTCTGTGCATGCATACCCACATGGGCACATACACATGTCCAAATGCATGAACATATATGCACATTAATATGTCTTCAAGAAAGGAAGTCATCTACATGTAAATATTATAGAATTGGGATAATATGAGACAGGGAAGGTTGCGAAGAAGGCCAATAGAAGGATTGACCTTACCTATAAAAATATATTTAGGAAAATCAAATATTATTCTACAACTGCAAATAGGTTCACAGTAGTTAAGAAGATTTAGATGTGTTTTTTATTTCAAGACAGTAAAATGGGATACTAAATAATCCAAATTAAAAGAAACCAAGAGAAAGAAAAGTAAAATAAATATGAAATAAAATAAAGGGGATTAGAAAATTAAAATGTAAACTGTTAGGCAGTGCTGCCTGTGCCTTGGACTACTCACTGCCTGGCACTACCTGCCCTTGGCAGTTGGAGGTGAGGTGGCACAGAGTCAAGGACTCAGACTCCCGGATTAGATGAGAAACACTGCAGCAAGCTCATCTGAACACTGCTGCAAGCTCCTTTACTACTTTCTATCCTCTCCCCATTGGTCCCAAGAAAGCATCTCTTCTAAACATCAGTTCCCAATTGGCTGGCATTGTCTGCACATTTTGTGTTATCCCTGGTCTCTCAGGTAGTCCTCAATTCATTCCTCCTGTAGGAGATGCTTTTGCGGCTGCTGGGCACCTCACTTTTATATTGATGTGGCCCCACAGTTCCGGCTACAAGGCATGGGTGAACATGCAAATTTGCCTTCTAATGCTTATGTATATAATCAAAAAACTGGTTTTCAACCTTGGTCTGAAAATCTTCTTTTGGTATGGTATGGTATCGATGTGTAACTTGTTAAAGTGTTGAGATGTGACTTAATTCTATTCTTAATAAGGCATACACATAAATTCAGAGGATTGGCAAAAATGCTGTGAAATACTTTGTTCTTGATATGGCATGTCACAGTCATGATCTTGCAAATCCTACCCAACATCAAGCAATCCAACATTCCATAATAGATAGGTTAAATGAAGTATAGGCTCAACCTCATTTCAAAGAGCTATTGGCAATGAATTTTGCTGCTGGAAGGAGAATTATTCTTTAATGAAAATGATGCCACGGGTAGGCCTTTCCTGCTCCTGTTGATGGCTACAAAACATATATATATGTATGTATATATATATATATATTCAGATATATAAAAACTATAAAGACTTAAATGATATAAAAATCAAGTTGAGCCAACTAATAAATTGACAAAGTATTTGAGTGGAACTTGGTGCCACCATGTTAAATAAAATAGAAATAGAGACAGAGACAGACAGAGAAAGAGAGCATTATGATAAAGTTCAAGATTTTTGTATTAAACAATTCACAACAAAGTCTGTTAATTACACATAAAAGCTGCATAAAATACACTCACAACTATCAATAGTGTGATACTGAATGTGAAAATATAATGGAAGTCTTTTCTCTAAAATCCATATTAAATCAAATGTTTAAAATACCACTTAACACATAGCAATTTGTAATAGAAATTTTAGCCAGAATAATTAGGAAAGAAGATGAAACATAGGGAATGAAAACAGTACACAAAGAAGCCTGGTTCCTGTCCTTTACATGATTCTTTACTTAAAATACTATAATGATGATATCAAAAGACATTTTGGCATAATAAAGTAGCAGCACACAAAGCAGCATATTGAAATCTGCAACTCATCAATTACTTAAAAAAATAAAAGTATGTGTTCAAGGCCTCAATGGGAGAAGATGCACCTAACCCTTGAGGGACTTGAGACCCCATTCAGTGGGGAGGCCTAGTGGGGGGGATTCTCTTGAAGACAGGGGGAGGAGGGATGGGATGAGGAACTGTGGGAGGAGGGAACAGGAGGGGGCAAAGACTGGAATGTAAAAAATATATAAGTATTTTAAAAGTATCATCAAAAAGTATGAAGAAATCAAAACAATAATCAGATCCTTAATGGTCTACAGGGAAGTGAAATTAAACAAGTAGGTGAAGGAGATCTATACTGAATCTACAAACATTTATGAAAAAGAACTATAGGCTATTAAGAAATCTTGGAAGTGTGAGAATCTTATCCCAGAGAAGCACAACAATTGGTCAACCAATAGCAAGTGTATATACATGTAAACATACATATGAGTAACATTATACAGAGTAGGCAGAATATTTTTCTAAAAATAGTTGTTTATGCATTAATATATGCAATAGCAAAGTGATAGAAAAAAGACATAAATTTGAAAAAAATGAAAAAGGTTTATATGGAAACTGTTAGGCCAAAGAGAAAGAAAATCTTATGTAACTACTTTAAGATGAACATAAAATAATAGAGTATACCAGAAACTAGAAAGGCATCCATATGATCATAAAACATATTATTATTGAAATATCTCATAATCAATAGGCAGAACCATCACAAACCAAAAACTAAATGGATGAGGCATTATAATAACTTTCTACAAAAACATACTAGTGATTTGTAGTTTTGGAACCAGTATAGCTTTGTCATGAAATCAAATATGTGAACAAAAACTTTACAATAGAATAGTCAGAAATTAAGCCAATATCTGTAGCTATCCAATTATAGAAAAACAGGTCTTAAAAAAACTACACAAATATCCATTAAAAGCTAAATATAGATTTTAATTTGAAATATAAAACACTGACCAGCCTAGAAGATACAAAGGAAACATTTCAAGATAGTGCTTTAGTTAATTAAAATTTTATGATAGTATTCAAATTCTCTAGAAAAGTAAATATTTCTAATCATTGAAATTATATTTATACTGTCTTTATACCAAGAGAAATGAAGCTGTGTAAATATTTATTTCCTCATATGAAGGGATGAGATTATAACTGTACCTAAGCATTGATAATACATAGCTTGGGCTGAGCCCAGAGCATTTCTTTCTCTGTCTAAGATTAAGCTTGGCCTTGGAAATGTCTAGCCTCTGTAAAATCTAAACTTGTATAATTTCTGATTCAAGCTGGCTACTCTTGGCTTCTGACTAAATTACTCTGCCTGTCCTCATCCTAACTCTGGCAATATTTTCTAATCTCCTGGCTCTTTCTCTCTGGTTTGTTTTGTCTTCACCTTTGTCTCTTTGCAACCTGTCTCTGTAATACTGTCCTTCTAAAACTGTCACTCCCTCCTTTTTCAGCCTTAAATAGTCTCTACATTATTTGTAACTATTATATGACTTTGTTCCTCATCTGTATTGCTATTCTCTTAATTAATGATTTCTGTATTGTATAGTATATACTTATATATCTGCATCATATGCCATAGCATATGAATATTGTAGTATATTTTTAAGCAGTTTTCACATTTTTATTGAAGATTTTGAATATAAGATAATAAGGTTTAAATAGTCTATAATTTTAAGTATTAGTTTGTACATCTTCATCATATTTTTATGAAGGTAATAGTAGTTTCATATAATGTATTGGAAAGGTTCATTCTTTTTGTATGATATTTTTATACAATATTAGGGTCTTTGGATTTAGAGTCTACATTATGCTTTCTTCCACAACAATAATAAAATACATCTTTGAAATTTATATTAGCCCCATTTCAATATATTTTATAAGAAAGTTTGATAAAAATTATTAAAAAAATGTTCAGATCAATCAGATGTAGAGTTTTCTATTTGGTGACATTTTGGAGGAGCTTCAGTCTCATTACTTGTTATGAGTATAGCAGCTGATATTTTTGTGTTGTCATATTTGTAAAAATATACTGTTAATAAATTTATGCTCACACTTGGTAAATTACAGATATTTGATACTTTCAGTCAGTTTTCTTAACTTTGTAAATTTACTCACATGCTAGGAAAATATATTCAGTATTCCAGACGAATTAAAAATCCTTTTCAATGTCCACAACTAAAATTGCTTTTTAATTATCTCTATTAACATGCTGATAGCTTTTTGAAATTGTCAGTATGTTACTATTAACTACATTAGCTATCTTGGTGTCAATTTGTTATGCCTTAGAAGGTTTAAAAAACATAAATTACAATGGAGAAAGTTACTTATTTAATTTGATACAGTTTTCATTTTTATACAATGTTGATAATACGGTTAGATAAAATAAAGCCTTTAGAAAATGATACACATAAACATCCCATAGTCCACACATCTTAAGTGCAAATATCTCCATGTAGAGTAATCATTTTTTCTTTTTCCCTCTTCTCTGTCTTCCATATCCTCATCCTGTTTATGCATCCTGAATAATGTATTTCATTATGATATTTCATAAATAGAGAACATGTTTTAATGCTTATGTTTATACAATTCAAGGGCCTCACTTGTCCCTGTTGCTCACTTCATGTTAGTTCCTCTTATTTTTAAATGTTTGTAAATCAGCCTCCACATTGAAAACCTTCCTTTTCAATCTACCCCCAGTCTGCTCTGAGATAAGAGAAAACATGATGGGTTTGACTTTCACTCTAATTTATTACATTTAAATTTTAATATTTATCCTTCTACCAACTGTATAACATTGTTCTATGCTATCTTCATTAGCATAGAAGAAAGTTTTACTGTGTGTGAATGTATCCCATTTTTTTAAACTAAAATTTTCTCCATTTTATATTTTTAATTTTTTTATTGAGAATATAGTATAATTATATCATCTTCCTTTCTTCTATACAAATTCTACCATACATTTTGTCTGTTTCTCTTTAAAATCCATGGCTTTTTAATTAATTTTTATGCATATATGTGTATATCTTCATACATACATCCATACAGGCAAACACATATACACATTCAAATACATATATATTGCTAAATAAGACTTTGTGAAGTTGCTATAGTGTTACTCCTGTGTATATTTACAGGACTGTTCATTTATTATTGAGTAATCAATTAGTCTTCTTAAGGTAATCTATTTCTTCTTCCCTCAGCATTCTTGAGATGCTTAGAGTTCGTTGTCCATATTAGAATATATATAGTTGTTGTTCTTTCTCAGCTCAGTTTTATGCACTCATATTGGTGAGAATTTCTGAGATTTTTAGAAAACTAAAATCACACAGCAAACTTTGTGCTCCTTTTGTGTTTATGATATTTCTGCTTCACTTCTGAGAACTTTCCTGAGGCTTAGGTGTAAGAGTTTTATTATAGCTGTATTCTTTGGGTCTGGGCTCCATGACAACTCTGTCGTGTTTTGTTTTGTATTGATTTGTTTTTATTACTTGTGATTTTCTGTAATAATCTCCATTTGTTGAAAAGAAAATATCCTTGTTTAAGAATGTCTCATTTTTATTTAGTTCAATCAATTTAACCATTGATAGAAACACAGGCCTTTTACAAAATCTCCATTGTTTACTTTGTCTGAAGCATCTAGCATGGGCAAGTTTGTGAAGATTACTTTTGTTCTGCCATTCACATCCAGCAAAGCTATAATCTCTAAACATTCAGAAACAGTTAAAGAAGAAATGTGAAATATGTAAGCAAAGGCAAACTAGTGTGAGGTTTCAGGAAGTAGGAGCAAAACAATGGCTGAAACTTATCCCCTACTCGACATTGGATGAAAATCTGGATGCAGTGTCTTCTGTGTGCTCAATATCCATGATCCACAATAAATTCACTATAACTTTTGTTTGTTTCTCAGATCAAAGCTGGGGTACCTCTAAAAATAATGGAGGAGCCTGGTTTGGTATTGTCAAAAAGAATACTCATTGTTACTTCTTGATCTAAATCTATCCTGATTCTCTGGATATAATTATCTTTCCTTTCCCAAATATGGTGCATTTACAATTTTCCTGTTATTTACCTTATTTTCTATGAGAATTTCAACTGTGAATATAATTTCTAGTCCTATTTCTCATAAGTCACGTCTTCCATTGTATGACCCACATTTTCTCTCAAACCCATCATCTCTGCACCCTGCACTTTATAATTAGTATAATGCTAACATATACACTGAAGATATCTTTGTAAGAATTCTATAATTTCTCTCTCTCTCTCTCTCTCTCTCTCTCTCTCTCTCTCACACACACACACATACACACACATTAGAGAGAGACATACAGACATACATAGACAGAGAGATGAGACATAAAGACAGAGAGAATGATGAGGCAGAGCAAGAAGTGGTAGAGAGACAGAGTAAAAGAGAGACACAGAATGGGAGAGAAACAGATAAAGAGGCAGAGAAAACTATAGCAGAAAGAGAGAGAGAGAGAGACAAAGAGAGAGAGAGAGAGAATAAAGTAGGTAGAGAGCACTTACCAAATCCATTTATTATTGCTTATGTCCATTGAGTTAGGGATGAATAATTCAAATTGGACAAACTTTGAACATATTTGTTCCTAGAGAAAAGTGATTTCCCTTCTCTTAGCAGCCATATCTTGCCTAGTTCTTTATCTCTGGATAGAGTCCTTTGAAATTTGCTCTGCCATTTCAGCGTGTTAATTGTTGTTGTCAAAATCAGGTTTTGATTATGCAGCCATATTGTTGTGATTTCATTGGATCAACTGTCCTAACACTGACTTACAGTAGATATCCATGTGCTCTAGGTATTACAGTCATTTTGTCCCTTCAGTGATGACCAATGAGATTTAGGTATCGGGATTGCAATCTAAATGTACTGAAGGAGTTTACTCAAGGAATAAACACACATACACACAAAAAACTGTCTAAACAATATAGGCCATTGCTACTATTTTATGTTTACTTAAAATGGCAAAGAAGGGAGGAGATGTCAGACAATTAGTGGGAAGTTCTGGTTTGCAAAGCTTCTAAGTCCCCGTCATTCCCAATTTGTGATTTTTCGATATTGTGTCACCCAGACATTAAGAAGAGCCTCCTCCTGGAGATGCTACCTAATGTGATGAGATCCCAATGCTATTTTCCTCTAGGAGACAGCACAGACCTGGATAATTCCTTTGATTTAGGTTAGGTAATATCTACTATCTCCTTATATGTCCCAAGAGTAGAAGAAAATCACAATGGAACTATCTAAGCCTATATCCTGAAAAGTTCTTAACCTGAAAAGACCATACAGTAACATGTTGAATTTAAAGTTGTGAAAATTCCTATGAACATTTATTTTTTTTTTAAAAAGAATGTCTTAAATAAACCTGATGTCAAGTTTGAAAAATAGAAAATACTGTCATCTGTCTCAGACACAAAAATGGAAATCACAGCTTGAATAACAAAACACAGTCAACTGATGCCAGCACCATAATGAATCAGATGTCTTTATCTTATAACAAGAATTTTAATGCAGGTTTTGAATTATATAACTGACTTTAGAAAATTGATATATAGTATTTAAAATACCAATGAGAAATCTCCAAATTCCTTCAATAGATTTCCTCTAACTCTTGTCTAGTATCTCAGCCTAAGTATATCTGCATGAATAAAACATTGAAATTATAAGTTATGATGCCTAATAGTAATAAAACAAAAAATCATAATTTTGAGGTTTTCCCCCCACCTCAACTTAGCAATGCAAATGCCACCAAGGATAATTCTGACAAGCACAATTCCATACTTTAATATCACTAATAATAATGGCAATGTAAATAGAATAATTAAAGACAATATTCAATCCTAAGAGGCACAAATCTGACAGTAAACTAATAAAATTACCTAGTGGTGAACAAGTACTCAACTTTATGGGTAAATGAGGGACATTTCTCATTGAAACCAGCACAAAACCTCAATACTTTTTACCCTAAGTCATTTCAAATTCAAAAATACATTTAATATCTATAGAGGAATTTTAATCTAGTAACAGTACTGCCCTAGCAAGAGTCACATCCAGCTGGAATACAGACATGCCTTTAATCCCAGGAGACAGAGATAAGCAGATCTCTGGTTTCAAAATCAGCCTATTTTGGAGCAAGTTTCAAGTAAAGAAATGCTTAGGTCCAAGCATGGTGGTATAAATCTTTAGTCCCAGGACTCAGGAGACACAGACATGCAGATCTCTGAGTTCTCCTCAGTCAAATTTGTTAAGTCAGTAACTTGAGAAAAAGTCAGTGGAGTTAGTGGCAGTTCGATTTGTAAAGGTGAGAGACAGTTTGTTTTTTTCTGTTTGTTTGTTTGTTTTAATTGTTATTTTATTGTTTTGTTTTACCAGGACAGTTTTACAGACACAGGTTAAAGAAAGAACAAGATGTACATAGGTGAAGACAGAATAAGCCAAAGAAGGAAAATGAGCCAGAAGATTAGAACAGATTGCTAGAATTAGTTTAAAGCCGAGAAGAGTAATTCATTCAGAAATTGAGAAAAGTGAGTTTGAATCAGTGAGCTTGGAGGAATTTGGGCCAGAACAGCTGATTTAAACTACTGAGCACAGTTCAAAAAGATCTAGAAAGGCTGGATTTATTTAGCTGTAAGCCTTTGAGACAATCATTACTTCAGGCAAATAAAAGTTCTTCTGTAAGATTCTATAGAATGTAGAATTCCATCAACAAATTATACATCAGATGAAATTATTGGGATGATAGTTTGAATCTTCACTGTTTCTTCAACAATGTATCTATGCAACATAAGAACATAAATTTTAGAATATTTTTACATTTTACTATACATTTTGTATAAAAATCTAATAAATTTTAGGATTGGTACTATAACATATATTATATAACTTTGTATCAAAATAAGGTGACATTAAATTTTTTAAATACTTAAAGGTTTATGCCTCATGAGGTTTATACCTTATAACTTGTTTATTATACTCATGTATTCTTTTATATTAATTGGCATTTCTAAGTGTGTATTTATAGATGTTATGTTGTTCAAATATTATTAACATAATTCCAAGGATATTGTCAACTGCCTCAAAATAAAATTTAATTGGAAAGTTTCTTTTTCTTTAACCTTTTTTTAATAATACTTTGATGAAATCATTAAACACATGCTTAATTTCAGTAGCATAGTAAATAAAAATGAGGACGCAATTCATCAAAAAATTAGATCTCTAGGACAGGCATTCAAACACTTTAGCATATTGTATTAAATTAATTAAAATAGTCTTTAACAGTAAGATTTCTTAGTATAATATCTGTGCATTATAAAAGAGCAAAATGTGGGAGTAATAAATGAATGACATGGTGAACAAATTGCTGGGAAATGATCTCAGAATGCTGTGGTGTAAATTGTTGAATAGGTTAATTAATCATTTATGACAGATAAGAAAATAGCATTTATACTCTTACCTGCATTGATGCAGTCTAAACAACATCATCTAATGACATTTAGTATTAAACGAGCCCCCTGAAAGAGTGTGTTTATTATAAGCAAGCCAACTGTTCATCATTAAAACTCTAATGCCACCAAGTTTAAAACTGAGCTAGTACTCTCCAGTAGTTTGTGAAGCTAAGTCCTAAAAAAGCATCCAGAGGTTAATAATTCAAACTAATATGAGGTCAAAACGATATGTGACCCAAGCATCATCCAAGGTATCTGACATGCTTTACAAGATACACTTCAAGACAGATTATGAAATATTTGAAATATTGAGGTGCCATATATTTTAACTATTGTTTTAATTAATAGGAGTGATTATACACATTAATTGCTATAGTAAATGAATGTTATGTTTCTTCAAACTCCAAATAATACAGATAACAGATATACATGGATTAGATTTAAGTGAAGATAGAAGCAGATAACATTGTTTCTGGTATATGAGATAGAGTTTTATACAGTGACAGACTAGTGAGTTATTCAGGTATATGAATGATGCCTGGTAAGGAAAGGAAAACAATGAACAATAAAATCATGAATGTTACCTTCCCTGAGGCACAATGCAGTTGTGACTGCTCTGTCAATTACGTGTCAGTAGGTGACAGAGAGGAGAGTCTATATTTATGCTCAATGTTCTGACCTATGAACATCTGAATAATTAGGAGCCTAAAATTCCCCAGAGTGAAAAAAAGAAAGCCTGAAACAAAAACCAGCAACTACCATAACAGCATAATGGGGCGCGGATAGGAAGCTAGCTTAAGATGATGACTAGTCCGGTGCTACATAGACGTAGCATAGCAAACCATGCCTGAGATGACTCCTTGTCATACCTCATAATACACTAGCAGGACATAGCACTCCTGAGATCACTCTTAAGACTTCCCCCGACACTCTGAATTCATGGGCACCACTAAGAAGAGAAAGTAAGTGGTAAAGAAACGGAAGAGAAAGTGTAACAGAAGGCACAATGAAGAGAAGCAGAACTGGAGACTTGAGGGTAGTGAGGATCAGTCTGATGTGAGTAACTGGTGATGTCACTTAGAACCATGGTGGCGTTCTAGCCTGTGATGTCACCAAGGACTGCACTGGGGTCTTTGGCCCTACAGCAGCAGAGGTCTGTTTCCAACAAAAGCCAGGCAGACTACCCTGGCTTATGCTTCCACCTGGGTATATGTTGATGTCTAAATGGTGTGCAAAATAGGCCCAACTTCTCACCTGGGCATCATAGGAGATTCGGCCCTGAGGGCTTGAGAGCAGGAAGACTTACCCAGTCTCTAACCAGCTGCAGTATTCAGGAGGGCATGGCCCCACTCACTGCAGCAATCGTTGGTGAACCAGCCTTGATAATATAAGTCAGGGAAAGCTGGCCCTGCCCTCATCTGCTAAAGCACTTGGAAGAACTGACACTACACCTTGCCTTGGTAGCACAGTCGAGCTGGCCATGGGTATAGGGGTTGTAGGTAAACCAGCACCGAGGGCCTGATAATGGAAGGACTGGTGAGGTGACTTAGATAGCTCTCAGGCTCAGACCCAAGGTTTTTAATTGGCCCACCCCAACATCTACCCCATTGATGAACTGCTGGAGTGCACGAAGAGGCCAGTTCTATAGATCCAAAACAACAGGATCTCCATGGCACAAGGCAATATCAATATATCTGCAAGAATTCCCAGTGAGGCTCCAGTATTGAACCAGTAGCAGAATCTAGAGGCTTTGTAGCAGACCAAAAATTCATTGCAATAAACTTTTGCAAGCAAAGAAGTATGGACAAAAGGTTTGGATACACTGTGCCACACTATAGCTTCCAAAAGAAGATTGTTTTCCTCTGTTGGTGGTAAGTATGCAAAACTGGAGGGTGGGTATGGGAGAAAGGGGAAATGAGTGAGATTGGGGTGCATGATAAGAAATTCACATACACACACACACACACCCAATAGTACAAATTTAAAAAAATTGTACCATGATAAAACTTAAGTGAACCCTTTCTAGAGGAATTTTAATCAAACAACATGGCTGCTCTAGCAAGGTATCACATCTGGCCAGAAAGCAGGTATACCATGGATTACACTATGATCTGGCTGGAATACAGACATGCTTAAGTGATACCTTTAAAAATTAACATTGAAGGGAAGAGAGATGTGACAACTGGAAAATGATTTGACAGAATGAGTCAGAGATAGGATATGCTCCAACTCACAGGAGAACATGAGAGGAAGAAAGACTACCTAAGAGCAATGAGAGAGAAAGAATGAGTGGTGTGAGGGGTGGTATGCACATATTGCAATTTTGCAGTAACAGTTTTACTAAGACAGATTATAGCCAGAACAATCAAGACACAAGTGGAGACATGTGGGGCCATGAATGGCAGCCTGGTTTCTGGTAGAGCTAAGGTATAATCCCTGTGGGCCCAATAGGTTGTCTCTAGCAGGGAGCAGCCTTATAAGGGATGACAGGCATTTACCACTCTCATAGAAACAGCTCCTGGCACATGGCTACATCTCTCCAAAGGTCCATGACATTTGGTCCCATAAAAAGGGAACACTCCTCAATACCCTCCTCAGGTAGAGGCGTGGTCATGTCCCCAAGCCCTGCCACAGATAGAGGCATGGCCAGGAAGCCTCAAGACATCCCCATGTTAATAAGGCACCTAAAGTTTTAACCACTCCCCTTCCCAGTTACTATTTTAATCTTGCCCCTCCCTAAGATTGTGGGAGTATGGTCTTACCCACTATCCTCCATAACAATAAACGGCCTGAAACCCTGGACTGTCTTTCTTCATCCACCATGGGAAATGAGGGAACCAGCCTTCACTTAAAAAATAGCTGTTGTCTAGCCTCTACCCAAAGGCCTCCCAGTGCTCCCAGCCACAGCAGCCATCCAACCAACCAATGCAGCTAACCAGTGCCCAAGCCACAAACCAAGGCCTCCTCCGGGATCCAGCTGCAATTTTTCCCTTCCCCACTTCTCCTTTTCTTTTCTTTTCTTTTCTTTTCTTTTCTTTTCTTTTCTTTTCT
>JADRCH010000010.1:21361718-21648670 GCA_019843965.1 Rhynchomys soricoides
CTTTTCTTTTCTTTTCTTTTCTTTTCTTTTCTTTTCTTTTCTTTTCTTTTCTTTTCTTTCTTTTCTTTCTTTCTTTTTTTTTATTTTTGAGACAGGGTTTCTCTATGTAGCCCTGGCTGTCCTGGAACTCACTCTGTAGACCGGCCCCACATGCTGGCTCGCACTTCGTTCTCAGCTCTTCTGCAGCATCCAGGAGCATCTGTGGAGCCTAACAGTGTGAGAACCTGAAGGAGCCAGTTCCCTGCTATTCCCAGGACTCCAGGTCTCCTCCTTCACCCCGGGGCTGTGTTTGCTTGGAGGCTTCTCACAGCCACACACATGCCTGGCAGCCTGTGGGGGTACAGGTGGTCAAACTGCCAGTGTCCCATCCCTCCCAGGGGCAACGTGCACCTGGGGTGGACCATCATTTCCAACACCGAGCTGTTGTATCCAACAAAGACTGAAGGAGAAAGAGGATAAGAAGAAGCCAGAAGATTAGAATACACTGCTGAAGTTAGTTTGAGGCTAGACAGAACAATTCCATCAGTTGCTGAGAGAAGCCAGATTGAGTTAATCAGTTTGAAAGATTAGATTGTATGGAGGTTTCAAGCCAACAGATATTTAGAACAGAGAAGAAAATGCTCTGGGCTGAGACCAAACCATGTATTCATACATCTTGGGTACAGCTATCATCTTTTCACTTCATCCAAGGAAACAAAAGCGACACTTACAAATATCGTCCCTGTCTCAGAATGTCTTGTATACTAGAACAGTACTGGAAATATGTGCACTTTTCTTCTACATATTAAGTAAGAAGGCTTACCTATTCACATATAGAAACAATTTGTATCTTTTTTGTGGCAAATCTGAGTCTACATTATCACTTCTCTTTTCTATTAGATTCATTTTTAGATAAAACAACTGTTTATTCAACAAAAGCACTGAGATACTGTGATCATTTCTGTATCCATCTGTTTCCTCAAGTGGCAAAGAAAAGAAAAAATAGTTTGGTAATAGATATACTCTGAAGACAATGGAAAAAAAGATTGATTCACATCCTTAAAAGTGAAAATTGAGATACACTGTTCATATATTATTTGTTATTATTTCACATATTTTAATTATTTCCTATGATTAATTACTTAATATTTTCAACTTTGTAGTATGTAGAATCACATGGGAAACAAGTCTGTGAACATTACTGAAAGGCATAAAGTTGGCCTGGGGACATGTCTCTTAGGTATTATCATGATTAGTTAATTGAGGTAGGAAGACACACATCCACTGTACACATCGCTGTTCCACCATGGATAAGACTATTGGAATGAATCAAAATGAGAGAAAGATTTAAGAATTAGAATTTACAGTCTGCTTGTTGACAATGGATGTGTCATGTGACCAACACCTCAAACTCCCACCTCACAGCTCCTCACTGATGAGAACTTTAACTGCGACAAAATTAAACTCTTCTTTTCTTACATTACATTTTCATGATATTTTATCCAAGGAACAGGAAAAGAGGCTAAAAATTGTGGTTAGTTTGCAATAGGAACAAAACATTTTATAGGATTTTTATCTAATTTTCTCATTTTACTTTAAACCACATTATTTTTAATCATACTTATTTCCTATAAATGGTAGTAAAATTCTCACCAATTATTTTATGCTGCATAATTTATGACAGAGTCATGTCTACACATAACATGCATTTTATTTTTCTCCACTTAAAATGTTATCTTTTAAATTCTTTGTTGTTGCTGTTGGTTCTATAATCCCTATTATTTATATTTAAGAATGAAGATCATTTCTAAGATCTATTTTTGAGGGAATGGAAAGCAAAAGATTTATTTTATGGAAACAGAGATGAGAAAAATTGTTTGTATGATTTCATTTGGAATTATATCTAAGGAAAGTCTTTTTGTTAATCTAATAGTCTGTTTTGTAGAATCTTAAAATTAATTATGCTATGAACAGGGTAGAGCATGTGTTCTTGTGGCATAGTGGTGCATATTTAGATATATGCCTAGGCATGGCATAGCTGTGTCTTGAGGTAGAACTATTTCTAATTTTCTGAGAAATTGACAAATTGATTTCCACAGTGGTTGTACAAATTTGCACTCCTACCAGTGATGAAGGGATGTTCCCCATGCTCTACATCATAGCTAGCATGCACTGTTACTTTAGTCTTTGATCTTAGCCATTCTGACAGGTTTAAGATGGAATCTCAGAATCATTATGATTTGCATTTCACTGGTGACTAAGGATGTTGAACATTTCTGTAAGTGCTTTTTAGACATTAAATGTTCACCTGTTAAGAATTCTTTGTTTAGCTTTGTATCCCACTTCTCTTTCCTTCATTATATGCCTACCATAGTGATGTTATGTAGTAAATAGAGTAAAATTAAATAACACTGTGACATTCTAGTTAATGTTATGAAATTATTCTAGATGCCTACCTTTTCTGAGTGACCACATAAGAAACCCAACTGTAATTTATATGATCCAGGGGTAAATCTATTTCCTAAAGATCCCATCACCTAGTGACTGTCATCATTCTTTGACTAGTGTGTGCCTCTCTCCAACTTCTGTCTATGTCACCATTTGAATTCTGTTTTTACTATATGGAATGCTTTCTCTGGCATCTATGTTATGAGGACACCATTGATTTTATTTAATGTCTAAATATGGATTCTTTTCAAGATCTATAATTTAAATAAACCTTGAATACTATCTTGTTCCTGGGCTGGGAACTTTAAAATAATGATATAATCCTACACAGAATATATATATATATATATATATATATATATATGTAGTGCTAGAGTTAAGCTTTAGAACATTTTATAGCTAACATATTTATTCTTTATAATATAATTTTATGAGTTCTTAACGTTAACCCAAATAAGTTTGAAAATTATTCATCCCATAAAATTGATTTTAAATATTTTCATAAGGATTTGAAATGTTTCCTATGCTATAGTCAAATATCTCAGTTTCCATAAAACAAAATTATAAAAATTAAATTTAGTAATACTTGCTTAATCATGTGAGTTTACTGGAAAGAGGGGCAGAATTAGGTATGGGGAGAGACAGGAGAGAAGCCCAGAGGACCAAGAAAATGAAAAGAAATATGCAGCAGTGTATGTGTATGTGTGGGGTAGAGGCTCTAAAAAGTCCCAGACACCAGGTATTTGAGAGTCTCCCAAGACCCAATGGGGATGACCTTGCCCAAAATGCTCAACAGTGGAGAGATGAAACCTAAATAGAACTTCTCCAGTAGATAGTCATGACCCCTCATTTGAGGTATGGTGGCCACCCACCTGTCTTCAAAATTCGTGAACCTGATTATTCCTGTCTAAAGGAAATGTAGGGACAGATGTGGAGCAGAGTCTGAATGAAAGGCCATCTAGAGATGGGTCTAACTTGAGATCCAACCCATGTGCGGGCACCAAACCCTGACATTGTTACTGATGCCATGTTATGTTTGCAGATAGGAGATTGGCATAGCTGTCCTCTGAGAGGCTCTGACTGAGACATATGCAGATACTTAGAACCCAACTTTGGGCTGAGGTTGGGGACCCCTATGAAAGAGTTAGGGGAAGGACAGAAGGCACTGAAGGGGATTGCAACCCATAGAAAAAACAAAAGTATCAACTAATGTGGACCTCTCAGAGCTCCCAGAGGTTAAGCCATAAACCAAAGAACATACTCGGGCTGTTCCATGGCCCATGCTATATGTAGATGGGAACTGCCTTGTCAGGCCTCAGTGGGAAAGGATATGCTTAATCCTGCAGAAACTTGTTGCCCTAGGGATGGGGGATGTAGGTGGGGTAAGGTAGGAGTGGGTGGGTGGGTTGTCAGACACCCTCTCAGATGAAAAGGGAAAGGAGATGGGGTAAAGAGCTCGTGGAGGGGAGACCAGGAGTTGAACAACATTTGAAATGTACACAAATAAAATAATTAATAAAAAGTAATAAAACCTTAAAGTAAATGATGACAGAAAAATTAAAATATAGTCTATCTATCTATCTATCTATCTATCTATCTATCTATTCAATTAGCTGGTGGCCTCAGAATTCTCTTTAACAGTGTAGAATGTGCTCAAAATAAATTCAGTTAGACTAAAGCTCATCTAAATGCACCCACATGCTATTTAACAGAGAACAAAAATAATGTGTCTATCACCAATGCCATAAATAAGTTGGAGAATAGTACATTCAAATTTATAGCAGATTTGGTTCTCATAAGTTTAATATTCAACTCTTCTCAAGATGAATTCCACATTATGTTTGTCATCATATTTTTAATTAGTATAATCACTTCACCTTAAATGACCTGATTGAATACTAATTGAATTGAGTGTATTCAAATTTTACTTAATGCACATGGGAGGCAGATTTAAAAATACTTGTTGAAATTAATGTGTCTTTTAATCAGTTGGTCAGAAATATATTGGTGATTATCTTCTCAAAATGACCCTACAGTTAATTTGAGTAATTACCTAATTGAGACTTTCACTCATCAGACTCTAAAGTCAAAGAAAGCCATATACAATTATCTCATTAGTTACCATGCCCAGTAGAGTAGTATTAAATTATTTTGTCTATCTTAAAATGCAATCATTAGACTAAATAATATATAATATATTTAGCTTCTGAATATGGAATCTAGATTAAAAGAATTGAAGATAGAATATTTTCTTCAATTGCTCTTTTTTGCCTGAATGTCAAATAATTGTGCTCTATCAGTCATCCCAGGCTGAGGTCTTTTCATTCCCATCAGAACCAATTGCAGCTACTACTATGATAACACATTTGCTTCTATGTAAACATGGGTTATCATAGGAATGTTCAATAAAGACTTGACTGGTAACATAATGTCAACCTGTCAAATTTATTCAAGAATAATTAAGTTGATATGTTTAATTTGATAAGGAAGCTCTTCTGTCAATCTTTAAGATGCCAACTTTATGTTCTTGAGGAATTGCAGCAAACATGATTTTTTTTTTCATACTTTATTTACATTTCAAATGTTCTCCCCTTTCTAGGTCTTCCCTTTGGAAACACCCTATCTCATCCCCCCTTCCTCTGCCTCTATGAGGGTATTGCCCCACCTACCTACCCACTCCCATTTTCCCTCCCTGGCATTCCCCTATACTGGGGCATCTAACACCCTGAGCCCAAGGGCCTCTCCTCCCACTGATGGCCAGCAAGGCCCTGCTTTGTCACATATGTGGCCATCACCATGGGTCCCTCCATATGTATTATTTGCTTGGTGGTCCAATCTCAGGGAGCACTGGGGGGTCTGGCCAGTTGACACTGTTGCTCCCTCCATGGGACAGCAACTCCCTCAGCTCCTTCCCCAACTCCTCCATCTGGGACCCCACGCTCAGTCTAAGAGTTGCTGTGAATTTAATCTAGAAATAGGAACACTCCTCCATTTCTTGTGAGATTGCAAGCTGGTACAACATACAACCACTCTGGAAATCAGTTTGGCGAACCCTCAGAAAATTGTACATAATACTACCTGAGTATCCAGATATACCACTCCTAGGCATGTACCCAGAAGATGCTCCAACATGTAATAAGGTCACATGCTCCATTATGTTCATAGCAGCCATGTTTATAATAGCAAGAAGCTGGAAACAACCCAGATGTCCCTCAACAGAGGAATGGATACAGAAAATGTGATACATAAACACAATGGAATATTACTCAGCTATTAAAAACAATGACTTCATGAAATTTGCAGGCAAATGGATGGAACTTGAAAATATCATCCTGAGGGTGGTAACTCAGTCACAAAAAGACAAACATGCAATGTACTCACTGATAAGTGGATATTAGCCCCAAAGTTTGGAATACCCAAGATTCAATTCACAGCAAATAAGATTTATTTTATTATTTTCCTTTTTTCTCTATCTGATGTTCTACACTCCATCATTCCATCACAGTAATATGGTTTTCATATAAACAAGTACAGGGAATTGCTCTTTGACTACCAGTTGTAAAATATTTGGTTTTGTTTATGGAAGTTACACAACAGCAGCTAACCTCTTAAACTTTTAATTGTAACAGATTGTTTTCCACTTTCATATATTTGTAACTCAAATCTATGCTTTATTTCAGTTTAAGTGATTTCTCTGGAAAAGGGAAGTGAAAAACCTTTTAAATAAATCTATTAGTAAAATAAATATCCTGATATCATATACTCATGATTATGCATAATTATTACTGCACATATTTATGAGTGGAATATAAAATTGTAAAACTGGCATATACTTTATTGAATTAACAAATAAAAGCATTTCTAAATGTGATGAATAACTGAAAAATGAGGATCAACATGTGATGTTTATAAGTTGAATCCTCACCTAAAATATATGAATAGCAGACTGATGGGACTGATCCAGTAGTAAAGTACTGTGCTACCATGCTAAAGGACCAGAGTTCCATTGCCAACACTAAAAATTATAATTGGCTATTTTATGAAAAATTACTATGCTCATCATTTTACTATAATATACACTTGTAAGATTCTAATATACTATTATAATTTCTCAAACACTAATACATGAAGAGAGAGATTGAGATAAAAATATTAAAAGTTTACCAAATCCATGCGTTACAAAACATAATTGCACCCTAGAAAAGTTTGAAAAAAGATAACCCTAAAATCGCATAAATATTCAGTGCAAAACCTTAGCTTTTAAAAATTGTTATTATTCCTTAGTCTTTTCTTACAATCTTTCCTGTCAACCCTCTGACTCTTCCTCATCCCACACTTCTTCTCTCATCTCTAAGACGATGTCCTAATCCCACCACTCCAATCCCACCAGACCTCCCATTTCCCTGAAGCCTCAAGTATCTCTATGGTTAGGCGCCTCTTTTCTCACTGAGGCCAGACCAGGAAATCCTTTGCTATACCTGTGTCAGAGGCCTCATATCAGGTTGTACATGCTGTATAATTGGTGGCACAGTATCTGAGAGAGCTTGGAGTCCAGGTTACTTGAGACTGCTGGTCTTACTATGAGGACCCCTCCTCCTCAGTTTCTTCCAGCTTTTCCCTAATTGAACCACAGGGGTCCCTGACTTCTGACAATTGGTTGGGTATAAGTATCTGCATCTGTCCTAGTCAGCTGCCCATTGAACCTCTCTGAAGGTAGCCATGTATACTCCTGCCTGTAAGCATACCATAGAATCGGTAATAGTGTCAGGCCTTAGAGCCTCCCCTTGAGATGGATCCCAATTTGGACCTGTCACTGGATCTCCTTTCCCTCAGGCACTTCTCCCTTTTTGCCCCTGCTGTTCTTTTAGAAAGGGAAAATTTTGGGTCAGAATTTTTGACTGTGATATGGTAACCCCATTTCCCCACTTGATGCCTTGTCTTTCTACTGGAGATGGACTCTACAAGTTTCTTTTCCCCACTGTGAGGCATCTCATCTTAGGTCATTCCGTTTGAGTCCTTAGAGTCTTTCAACTCCCTGGTCTCTGGTACATTCTAGATGAGGTCCTTACCTTCTACCCCCCAAGGTTGCTTTTTTCCATTCTTTCTGTTGGCCCCCAGGGCTTCAGTCCTGCCCCCAATACCTGATCATGTTCCCCTTTTCCCCTCCCTCTCCCCTCTCCTACCCAGGTCCCTCCCTCTCTCTCCCCCCCCACCCCCGTGATTGCTTTCTCCCTCTCAAGTGAGATCGAGAACATGTGCCTCTGTGGCATGGTGGGGCAACTTTTGGGTATATGCCCAAGAGTGGTAAAGCTGGTTCTTCAGGTAAATCTATTTCCAATTTTCTGAGGAACCTCCAGATTGATTTCCGGAGTAATTGTACCAGTTTGCAATCCCTCCAACAATGGATAAATGTTCCTCTTTCCCCACAACCTGAACGACATATGTTGTCACCTAAGTTTTTGATCTTAGTCATTCTGATTGGAATGGTGTAAAGTGGAATCTCGGGGTCATTTTCATTTGCATTTCCCTGATAACTAAGGACTTTGAACATTTTTTAAGTACTTCTTAGCCATTCAAGATTCCTCTGTTGTGAATTCTCGATTTAGTTCTATACCCCACTTTTGGATTGGTTTGTTTGTTTGTTTTTTCTGGTAAAACATTTTATGGCATAATTAGTTTAGAACTTCACAAAATTAAACATTAGATATTTTAGGACAATATTAGATTACAATTAATCATGTAATTCTTTTCTTGTTAGTTTATAATGACTTCTGTATGTTTATTGATATGTACACATCTTCTTCTTTATAAAGATAGTTTAATTGAATTCATATTTCAAGCAGACTCATCATGCAACCACATTAAAGTAGCCACCAGAACACACACCAGTTCTAAATCCCATATTTCCTGAGCTATACAGTTAAAGTAACTATTCTAATGTCATAGATCTGTACTTAGTTATTTTATTCTTTCACTATCAATTTTATGTTTACTTACTTTCTACCACCATACAAACAACAAGAAACAGTTACTATTATAGAATTGAAACTAGAATAACACTTAGCTTTATATCTCCTTTTACAATATTTATGAACTTTTGTCAAATTGTATTGTTTCTCATCAGTTAATATATACCATTCTATATACATTACTGTCCATAATAAAAACATGGATATTAAAATTCCAATGGGCAAAAAGCCAACAAAAGGGCACAAGTCAAGAATAAGAATGGCAGTACTTAAAAATAGACACATGTAAAATGTGTACTTATTATGTTACCTATAACCCTTAGAAATTGTGGGTTTAAATGTAATGGAAATGTTTCAGTGTTATTGGGAGAACTTTGCTATTCATTCACTAGGCTTTATCCAACTGGCTTTCACAAATTCCATTTTGGAACTATATACAAATATGTGGCTAAAGTACTGGTCTGCTTAGTTCTTCAGAACAAGAAAGAATTTGAAACTGTTATTTGAGACATTGCCCACAATTTTCCATTCCAAACCATCCCAACAGGACAACTAGGCGTTATTGAGGGGAGGCAGAATTACTTCTGTTTACAATTCTGGGCAATAGTTAGTAGATTTATATAAAACTTTGACACAAGATTTAAGTTGAAATACATTGGCATGAATTGACTTTAGTCAGTGTCTATAGAGATAGTGTCATTTCTAATGATTTGGACATCTTCCCAAATTTTATTTAGTATGTGTTGTTTTCCATAGTTTCTGTTTTCTTACATTCCCAATAAAGACCAGATATTATTTTCAACAATAGTTTAATTCAAATTTTATGATTAAAATTATAGAAAACTGGAGGAATATATTAGACTTTGATAGTTTATCTTTAGCTAGATACTGATATTCATCATTGTGTATGAATATAAGTGAAATAAGAATGAGTGAATATGAATAAATGATTAACCTACCTAAATATTTATCAACACTGTACTGTCTTACCTGTATAGCATGTAAGTTTGGGTAAATGAAAAAACCTTATGTTTATGTATTTTCTTGGTTCTGTATAGCTACTTATTCAAATGAAATATTTCCTTTTCATAGGAAGAAGTAGAATCTTCAATCCAATTATATATATGCAAATATTACACATATAAAATCTTTAAATTATATATATATATATATATATGCAATTGACAAGACTAAGGAAATAAACCTCAAAAGTGTAAAAAGCTTTTGAAACTGATGAGATTCCCAATACTACTTCCTAATGATATATGTTCAATATTTTTGAATGAGAGGAGACTATAATCTTTTTACATACTAGATAAATGCTCAGCATTTTTGGATTTTCAGGAATATAGGTCTTTGGAGTTGTTCCTCATGCATGAGTGAGCTTTTCAATGGCACATATACCATAGTTTCTCCTATTTTATTGAAGATATCTTTTCATCAATGCGTAGATGACTCCAATAAACATTCTGTACACTACACTATATTTGGGTGGAAGTATCTATTTGATGTATAACTGGTCCCTTGTTTTCAGTAAATACATATGTGCTCACTTATTTTCAGGAAAAAATAAACCATACCATAGGTGAACATACCATATAAAAATTTCCAAAAACTCTCATAAGTACAGATTTGAGAATGAATTTAGTCACTGAAATAGTTGCAACAATTATTGAAGCTCAAATTAATCTACGTATCACTGATGAGAAGAAAATTATATTGTTATTTTCCCAGAAAAAAATGAGTCAATATCATTATATTTCAATATTTTTTTAAAAGAAATTCTAAGAGCTGAGTTAGATTTCTCAAGTAAGGACATTTAAATGTCAATTTCATTGTTTTTTTCTGTCTCTGACAATCTTTTCATCTGTCTCTGTGTCTCTCTCTCTGTCTCTCTGTCTCTCTCTCTGATGTGTGTATGTGTGTATATGGGTGGATGTAAGATATATTCAATCTATCCCTAATCAAAAGTTTGATTCAATAAGATAATAATGATTTGTATTTTATATATAGCAATATCTCTTTTTTTCTTCTGAAGGTTGCTATAATTTTTATGTGATAGAAAAAAACACCAGTTAGAGAGAACTAAAATGAACTTTCAGTCCATATGTCTATAATAACTTATAAACTCAAGTTAAATCTGTAATTATTGAGATTATTAGTGCTCTAAATATCATTTTGGTCTTCGCCTAGTATTTTTAGTATTAGAATCCTCTATGTTAATATATTTCTTACTTGTTATTTAGTGAATAGTTATTAATTCATATTGTATATATACCCTCAATAAACTTCCAATTAATTTTAATTTTTCTATTTGAGTTTGCTGAGATTTTATTATGTTGAGAATTAGTTAATTACATTTTATCAATGACAAAGAATTCTATTTACTATAATTCCTCATTGAAGACCCCACAACTGACAAAGTCTGAATTGATGCAATGATCAAGAATGTGTATTAATTGTTGAAACTATCATTTAGGCAGAATAGCTAGATTGCAAATATTATAGTCACTACAATTCTAAAGGATAAGAACAAAATTTCAAAGATTTTCGAATAATATGTGCTCCAAGCAATGCTTTGAAACATAAAGCAAAATATTCCATATGAATTTTTTGAACTATTGTCAATCATTTTTTCTCAGTGCTGGTTTTTATTCATAGGCTTTCTCAGTCATCAAAACTAATTCTTTGAACCATTTGTAAGTAAAAAAAAAAAATAGTTCATGTTTTCTGAGCCTGAGAAGTCCTTATAAAACAAACATTCACCTCATCTGCATTAATCTAATTAAAATGTAAGCATTCTAGTTTACTTTCTGTTTATGAAAATCTGAGAAATTTAGAACATTAACAAAAATAAACCTTTTATATTGTGCTACAATAATATTTAAAATATTAGAATTGCCATATTTGTGCTTCATTTTAATGGATTAACTTTTCCTGATTTCTCATCAGGTGAAATAAAAATACATGAAAATAAGTAATGAACCTACAATCTGAGAAATAAGATGCTGCCTCTTGTATTCAGGTATTCTTCTTTCTGTATCTCTCCAGTCTAACTTCTTTGTCAGATGATGTCAAAGCAATACCTGGCCTTTTGTTCATGAGTGCTTGAAAATATCGCCTGAGGTCTAAAAACACTGAATTATATAGACTACACACAGACACACAGACACACACACAGACACACACACACACAGACACACACACACTCAGAGATGATGTTTAGGATATGGTACTTTGGTCTCCTATCCTTAGCATGACTTTGCAGTTTTATGACCATGGTGGAGTCATTGTGCTTCTGAAATCACTGTTCTGTATTTGTCCTAAGCCAATATGAAGAAAACCAGCAAGACATTAGTCACATTAAAGGATACTTTTAAAAATAAAATGATATCTATCACGAAAAATAGAGTTCAACGTCTGGCTCAAGAGTCAGAGATGCAATTGTTCTCATAGGCAGGAGTCCCATCAAAAGTACTAAGCTTTTAGCTACAGTATACATGCAGAGGACCTGGTTGTATACCAATGTAGGACCTGTGATTGCTGCTTTAGTCTCCGTGAACTTATGTGTACATTGCTTAAGTTATTCAAAAGACCTTGATTTTCTGGTGTCATCTCTCTTTTTTGACTTTTAAAAATTATCTGCCTTCTCTTCTGTGGGGTACCCTGAGTTCTGAAGGGAAGTGTTTGATGAAAAGCTGGATGCCATAGTCTCTGCCACAAAACCCAGTTATACCATTCTTTGTGTGTGTGTGTGTGTGTGTGTGTGTGTGTGCGTGTATGAATGATACTCTACTATACCACATGCAACACTTTCTCAACTATGTTCATAGCAGCTTTATTCATAATAACCAGAAACCAGAAACAACCAAGATGTCCCTCAACTGAAGGATAGATAAAAATTGTGGTACATCTATACAATGTAATACTACTCAGCTACTAAAAACAAAGAAAAATATGAAATTTGCAGACAAATGGATAGAACTTAAGAATATCATACTGAGTGAGGTAATGCAGTGCAAGAAAGACATGTATGGTGTATTCAGTTTAATTAGACATTTGACATAAAGCGCAGCTTACCCGTGGTATAATCCACAGACCCAAAGAACTGGGTAACAAGAAGGTATCAAGAGAGCATGTGTGAATCTCACTCAGAAGGGGAAACAAAGTAGTCATCAGACGTGGACTGAGAGAGGGGTCTGACTAGGAGAGAGGGTGAGGAGGGGTATAGGGATGGAGATAAGTGTGGGGGGAGGGGGATGGGAGGGGGCTGAGTATGAGAATGGAAATCAGTTGGGGTCATCTCTGGGACTAGCTGAAGACCTGGGATCAGAAGTATCTGGGGAGTTTATGGACGTGCCCCTAGCTGAAATTCCTACTAGCCAGGAATATAGAGACTGACGGATGCACCTCCTGGATCCAGGCAGGACTTCTACCAGAAGGATGAGGACATAAAACCACCCACAAAACCTTCAACCCAAATTTGTGCAGGGATAAAAATGAAGCAGAGACTAAGAGAATGTCCCAGCTAATGACTGTCCCGACTAGATACCCATCCCATGTGAGAGAATCAACCCTTGAAACTTTTAATGATATTATCCTATGTCTGCAGACAGGAACCTAGCATAACTCTACTAAGAAGCATCATCCAACAGCAGATGGAAATGGATATAAAGACCCACAGCAAAACAGCATGTGGAGTTCCAGGAGTCTTATGGAAGAAAGGTGGATAGAATTGAGTGAGCTGGAGGGGCCAAGTACACTAAGAAGGTCTACAAAGTCAACAGACTTGGGCCCATGGAAGGCTCACAAACACTGAACCACCAACCACAAGACCATGCAGAGGCTAGACCTACATTCCCCCTCTCCATTTGTAGCATGTATGTTACTTGGTTTCACATGGGGTTCTCCAACAATTGGAGCAGTGGCATCCTATGACACTGTCACCTTCCATTAGTACTTCTTTTCCTACCTGGACTGCCTGGTTGGGCCACAGTGGAAGAGGATTGCTTAGTACTGCTGAGACTAGATGTTCCAGTGTGGGATGGCACCCTAGGGGTCAGTGCCTCTTCTCTGAGGAAAAGGGGAGGGAGTAATGGGGGGAGGGATTTGTAAGGGCAAGGACTGGGAGAAGAGGGAGTGGAGACACTGATTGGGATGTAATGTCAATAAAAATAAATAAATATGTACAAAAAGAGAAATACAGTTTCTATTAAGATGTCAGTTGTAATTCTTCTAATAAGTCTGTCTTTTTCTGGTACTTGGTCTTTTTTCCTTTGTAGCTTATAGTATTTTTTTATGGTTCTGAATTTTTAGTATTTTTAGTATTATGTGGCAAGAGATTTTCTTTTCTAAAACAGTCTATTGGGTGTTTTATATATGTCTATTAACTTAATAAGCATCTCCTTTAGGTTAGTAAAATTTTCTTGTATGATTTCATTGAAAATATTTTCTTGTCCTTTGAGCTGGGAATCTTCTCCTTCCACTAGTCCTATTATTGTTTGGTTTGGCCTTTTCTTAGTTTTCCAGATTTCCTGAATATTTTATGTCATGAGATTTTTAGATTTAGATTTTCTTTGACCAGTATGTATTTCTTCTATTATATCTTCATGCCTGAGATTGTGTACTCAATCTTTTGATTTCTACTGATAAAGCTTCCCATTGTAGTTTTTCTTTGAATTATAAAACTTTTTATTTCTAGAATTCCCTCAGTTTGTATTTATCTTTATTTTTATTCATTATTTATCTTTTGAGGAATTGATTTTCTCCAATTCCTTTTTTTTTTTTTTTGGTTATTTTGATGTTTTTTTGCTCTTGTTGTTGTTGGTTTTGTTTTTCTGTGTTTCTTTTTATTTCTTCTTTAAGGAGCTCTATCATCTTAATATGATTTGTTTTAAGGTCTTTCTTTCTCCTGTATTTCAACTATGATGAAATACTCAGGGCATGCTGTAATAGGGTAATTGGGCTCTAGCGAAGACATATCGCCTTAGCTATTATTTATTGTGTTTTTATGCTGGTGTTAAAATGTCTGGTTTCCTGGTGATTATAAGAGTATATGTTGATTTCTGTATTTGCCTTTTTTGGGTTAGTGTTTGTTCTTTGGTTTCCATTTCTACTCTGGATTTTCAGAGTGTGTAATGACAGTGTGTTTTATGTTTTACTCCCTTCTCATGGGAAATGTCAACTATTGTTGGAGTTTGTGATATAGGAATGAGTTGAGGCTAGGGATAAAGTAGTGAGTGAGACTAATAAAGTTAGATGGGGATGAAGCACTGGGCAAGGAATGCTGACACAAGTATTATGTTGCAGAGCTGTAAATAAGACAGGGGAATTGGATCTGGGACAACAAAAAGAACAGATGGTCTGCTGACACCCTATTGGTTTTCTGAGAAGTGTGACCTTTGGGGTTATCAGGAGGTGACTACTAGAGTTTGGATGTGACATAAGTCTATGAAGATGGAAAGGAGTGAGTAGGGGACGGTCTCTGGAGCAGAGCAGAAGGCTACAGGTGGTGTTCTGTGATAGAACAAGACTGAGATAGTGGATTTGGAGGGTAGGAGGGAGTGGTGAGAGTCTTCAGTTAGTTTATGTTTCTCTGTTTTGCTTAGCTGGTGCATTTATACTTTTTGCCTTATGGTTTTGGAGGCTTGGATAATAGGACATGTTAAGGAAAAGAATTTGGAGGGGATCTATGTGCTCTGCTGGGAATGGGGTGAGATAAGAAAGACAGACTGTAGCATGTTTCCTTCTACAGAAATGAGATTGAGAAGGCATGTGGTAAAGTTTTAGATCTCAGGAGTAGTAAAAAAGGTGTGGATCCATCTTCAGCCTTCTTGTTGCCCTAGGAGGACAGGAAATTGGATTTTGCAGGGGATGCCTGCTAAGATTGTGTTCTAGGACAAAGCAACTAATACAGGGAGAAAGGTTGGTAGGAGAAGCACTGTGGGTTCTTCAGAATATGGAAGGGAGGACAGTGAGAGAAGGTTTTCACGGGTGTTGTTTAGAGCTAGGCACCTGGATTATTAGCTAGTCTATTTTAATATTTTTTAATTCAAAGGAGAATCATTTTGTTATACTTAAACATATCCTGTCTTTGCTTTAGCATTCAACTTAATAAGAATCAAACCATTTATTGTAAGTGCTTCATTAAGATTGATATAAATCACTAGATTATTTATTTAAATACATACAACTTGATGTATTTCATTATTCATGTATTAGCAGATCACAGAGTGCTTCATGTAGTCATATGACTTTATAAACTGTCATCATCATCTGAAATTACGTACTAAATATTTTTTGTTTTTAACAATTGTTTATGTATGGAAAATTATTTACGGAAAAACAGTTGTTTTTTGTAAGTTGTGAGAACATCCCAGTGAGCACAATGTCTGTGTCTTTCTTTTAAATATATTTGGGATATAATTATTTGCACAAATAGATATGAAATTGTTTTCAGTTCTTAAAATATTTTTAAAATTACTTAACATTCATTTTTATTAGAATGTTTATTATGTTGTGTTTAAATGATATTGTATCAATTTTCACATGTGTCTAGGTGTGCATGAGTGTGCATATTGTGTATCAAGGACAGAACCTGACATCTGTTGTATATCACTATTTCTTTCCAACTTAAATGTTTGAGACAGGCTCTTAACATGAACCTGGAGCTTGGAAATTTTCCTTAACTGTCTAACAAGCAATCTCTATAAGTCCTTCTTTCTCTACTGTCCCAGAGATGGAATTGCAAGAAGGTGCCTTTAATAACAACTTTTTATGTTGGTCTAGGAATGGCATAGGGGTCTACATGCTTCTGTAGCTATCAGTCTAGTCTAATGTAATTACCTATTTTATTAAAGCATGAGATTGGGAGATTCTTAGATTCCCAACATAGTTATCCATCATTTACCATCTGTTTATGTTAAAGCTATTCAATGTTTCATATTCATATAATAAGAAAAACAAAACGAAAGAATAAAGAAGAAAACATTAGTGGCTCCTTTTAATTTCTGGGAATATTTTAATAAAAGCTTCTATTATCAGTAAACATAATTATTAGTGACAACCTAATTTCAAAACATTTTTTTTCATTTTTTACCATATTTATAGATATGTGGACAAATTGCTATTATAATTGTATGTTGTTTTGTCAAAACCAGACTTAGCTACTTCTTTTTATTTATTAGATTTTGCCCTTTGTACATGTAAGAAGAATCTGTTTATTTGCTTTCTGGTTTTTGTATTTTTTTTTTTTGCATTTAAAAAGACTTCATTAGTTACTTATACCTACCCATCATCTCAAATACAACCACAGTAAACATATAGACACATCTGCTTTTTCATCCATTCTTGGTTGAAAAATAAAGACATGACAAAGCCAACATTGCCCACATATGTTTCAGGAAGGTATATATATATATCCATCAAGGCAGTTATGTTCAAGCCCTGGCTCACCAATGACCATTGGCTTTGCTTTATTGATGACTGTAGTCTGACCCCTACAAGTACTCACATTATTCCACATGATTTCATGTGGTATTCATTAGAGGGAAAGAGAGAAACTAAGAGTGAGAAATTGTAAATAATATGGAAGCTACAGTCTCATGTGGTCAATTCTATTCTCCTACTCTTGTTATTTTCCAGCTCAGAATCAAGGTTTATAGCATTGGATACATCTATGGGAAAATAATTTAATAAGCAAAATCAGCTCTCCATAACCACAGCTTTCAAATAAAGGTTTCTGGTTAATGTGATTCATTATTATTCTTTTCTCTAAACTTTTGTAATTATTCATCGTTTTGTTCTTTTTGAGGTTTAAAGTTGGATTTTAAGTAACACATTCTGGTTAGCATCAAACTTGCTGCATACCTGAGCATTCCTTGAACTTCTAATATTCCTGCCTCCAAATCAGAGCTAAGTCAACTAAGGGGTGACTCCAAGAACAACTAGTGCTCCTCTTAGGAAATAAATACTAAGAATAAGGGAAGTGGCAGTATTAACACTGCACAAAGAATATTATCTTCTGTTATTTCAACATTATTTGAAATTATAATTACACTATATTATTTCTCTCTTTTCTAACTTCAAACCTTCCTAGATACACTGCCTTGCTGTATTTCATCTTAATGATCTCTTTTTCCATGAATAGAATTTACGTGAATATATGTATATGCAAGTGTATTTCTAAAAACAATCTGTTTTGTCAACGTAATGTTGACAAAACACTTAGATGTGTGTTTTCAGAGTTGAACATTTGGTGATAAATAATCACTTTATGTTCTCCTCCTAAGGGAAGACTATTTCTTCCATATCTTTCTGAGGCAAGACTACTTCTTCAACTCTTAGAATCTCAATTGCCTTTATTTCTTTGTGGATAATTGAGGACTCGATGACTTTCTCTTGTCTACATTGGTATTGTCTCTATTTGTTGTTCTTGCTTAGCTCATATTTATGTGTCATATTGATGAGACTTTACAGGTATTGCTTCTGACATTCCTGGGAGAAACAGCCTCACATTAAATTTTCTGGTACTCTGGCTTTTGGAATCTTTATATCCCTTCTTCTGCAATGGCCCATGAGCCTTAGGTTCAGTAGTTGTTCCTTTGGCACTAGATGCTCCAAAAGTCAGCAGTTTAAGTTGGTATGATTTTCTTTAATGGTTTTTATCTGTTAATTTTTTTCCTTGAGGAGTGAGGAAGTCATTTTTCTGTTTGTTAATTATGTTTGTTTTTTGATTGGGAATTTTAAGGCTATTAAAATCTTACTCATAAGACTGTATCACTAGACTTTTATCATTATTAATATTAGAAAATATTTGTGAAGAAAATAACAAACTCACTATGAAAGTGTTATTCTTAAAGGCATTTTAATTATTAAACTGTACCAACCAAGGAGTACACATGGAGGGACCCATGCCTCAAGCCACATATATAGCAGAGGATGGCTTTGTCAGGCAACAATTGGAGGAGAGGTACTCTGTCCTGTGAAGGTTCACTGCCCCAGTGTAGAGGAATGCCAGGGTAGGGAGGCAGGAATGGATGAGTGAGTGAGGGAACACCCTTGTAGAAGCAGGTGGAGGGAGAATGTGATAGAGGGTTTTGTTTTGGGGGGGGGACCAGGAAAGAGGATAACATTTGAAATGTAAATAGAGAAAATATCCACATTAATCAAAGTAAATTAACTAATTTGTCCATCACTTAAAATGTCCTTCTCTGACTAAATTTATTGATCCATGTATATCATAATGTCTTAGATATTAAGATAATTTTAATTGAAGCCAATACTTCTATTGATTTTTGATGAATACACACACACAAATATATATATATATATATATATATATATATATATATATATTCTACAACATTGTATCATAATATTTTTAAGGATTGAAAGAAATACAGATTTCTTAAAGTTTTTCTAATTCTTGGTATCATTAATGATTTTCTAATAAATGTGATCCTCATTTTATGTTTTTTTTTCCATTTCAGAATACAGCATCTAGTATGTGATATTATCATAGATATTTTCTTGTTCTCTCTGTGAATTCTTGTAGTAGAGATGTTATTCATGATGTTGTGTCAAAGAATAAACAGTTTGTTCTTAGAGTAAATGAACCTGAAATATAAAGTTGTATCTTTCACTAAAACTTCATAAGCTACTGCATTTATTTTTGAAGATCCTAGATAATAGTTTCATGTAATCAAATGTCAAAAGGCAGTGTGTCAACAACTCACTAGATATGTTAAACCCCAAGTGATCAACAAACAACATCACTAATAATAAATCTTGAATCCTACATATTTTATTTTTTTTGGATTATTTTGGCTCATAACCAAAGGCCATCCAAGTGAGGTTACCAGTGAATAAGTTAAAAAATACAGAATATGAGTTCATACACAGCCACTGTACTGAACCATTTGCTTATGAAAAACTTTACTATTGCAATATGTAAAAGTAAAAAACAAATTCCTAGATTGTCTTTAAAATAAGCAATAAGTGATTTTGATGATCTCCTTTTCTTATCTCTCTGTACAAACCTGAAGTCCAAGTGGATCAATGACCTCCACATAAAACAAGATACACTGAATCTAATAGAAAGGAAGGTGGGGGAAAACCTCAAAAACATAGGTACAAGTGAAATATTCCTGAACAGAACACCAATGGTTTAAGCTCTAAGATCAAGAATCAACAAATGGAACCTTAAAAATTTGCCAAGGTTCTGTATGGCAAAGGACACTGTCAATAGGACAAAATGGCAACCAACAGATTGGGAAAATTTCTTTATCATTCCTACATCCAATAGAGAAGTGAGAGAAAGAAGAACACTCTTCCATTGCTGGTGGGATTGCAAGCTGGAATAACTATTCTGGAAATCAGTCTGACATTTCCTCAGAAAATTGAATGGAGTGCTACCTGAGGACCCAACCATATCACTTCTGGGCATATACCCAGAAGATGCTACAATATATAATAAGGATATATGCTCCACTATGTTCATAGAAGCCATATTTATAATAGCCAGAAGCTGGAAACAACCCAGATGTCCCTCAACAGATGAATGGATACAGAAAATAAGATACATTTATACAATAGAATACTACTCAGCTATTAAAAACAATGACTTCATGAAATTCACAGGCAAATGGATGGAACTTGAAAATATCATTCTGAGTGAGGTAACCCAGTCACAAAAGAACACACATGGTATACACTCACTTATAAGTGGACATTAGCCCAAATGTTCAGAATACCCAATATACAATTCACAGGCCATGTTTAGCTCAAGAAGATGGAAGACCAAAGTGTGGATGGTTCTTTGTTGATTGGTAAAGAAATTCTCACAGGAGGAAATATGGAGACAACGTGTGGAACAGAGACTGAAAGAAAGGCCATACAGAGACTGACCCACCTGGCAATCTATCCCATATACAGTTGCCAAACCTAGAAGCTATTATGGATGCTGGGAAGTGCTTGCTGACAGGAGCATGATACAGATGTTTTCTGAGAGGCTATGCCAGAGTCTGACAAATACCAAAGTGGATGCTAGCAGCCAACCATTGGACTGAGCGCTGGTTCCCCAATGGAGGAATTGGAAAAGGGGATGAAGGAGCTGATGGGTTTTATAGACCCATGCGGGAAGCAAAAGTGTCTACTAGCCAGATCCCTGGAGCTCCCAGGCACTGGACCACCAACCAAAGAGTACACATGGAGGGACCCACGGCTCTGGCCACACTTGTGGCAGAAGATGGCCTTTTTGGACATCAGTGGGAGGATATGTCCTTGGGTCTGAAGGAGTTCAATGCCCCAGTTTAGGTGAATGCCAGTGTGGGAAGGCAGGAATTGGTATGTGGGTGGGTGAGTACCTCCATAGAGGCAGGATGAGGGAGGATGGAATAGGTGGTTCCTGGAGGGGACACCTGGAAAGGGGATAACATTTGAATGTAAATAAAATATCCAATAAAAGAACAAAATACTATATCTCTTAAGGACATACAGCACTTGAGGTTATGTTATAAAAATATAGCACCATGCACTTAATTATTTAAAAAATTCAACAACTAATATTACCAAAAGAAAGAGTGCAAAAAAAAAAAAAACCGTATAAAAAAAACTTTTATAACATCTAGAACTACAGCAACATATTAGCTTTCCAGGGATGGATCAAAAATCACATTTTTAGTTGCTTCAAATTTCTTTCTATGTTCATCAAATTATGTCCTACCCTTTTCCTTTGAGAAATTATATAATAGATATTATTATATGTTATTACTACAAAATCATTTCATTCAGTACTTTTCTAGCATAAAAACAGAGGAAGACTTCACTAGCACATGAGTGATACTCTGTATATGTTAGTATTATATCTCAGTATATATTAGACATATTAGCCTATTTTAGTCATTTCAGCCTGCTTAGTAAACTCAGTGTAATAAGTAAATAAAATTGGTGGTCTTAAGAATGTAACTGCATGTATGGTTCAGCTGCTTATGTGGATTTTTCTTAGATCTCAGAAAGTATTTGTAACCTACAGAGAATGCCACATATATCAAAAAGGGAAGAAATTAGAACAATGGCTTTAAGCGGTTGCCTTTGGCTAATGATATGTCCTTAGACATTCTGTTATTTAGTAATAGTTTCCAAGACATAACATTTGGGTGAACTTTTAGTTTTACACAATTTTTTTTTTCTTAAAGCTAATGTTAAACTCAGATTATTTTATTCTAGGGAAAGGCAAAGTACTTTCACCCAAAAGAAAAGGTGACATTTCCATTTTGTACAGTCTGCTAAAAATGCCACACCAGTACTGTTTTTAATCCATGATAGTGAGTTACGCACAGATTGATTTTAAATGTAGCATTTTATTGCTATAGAAGAAAAATGCATTTTCTTAAAAAATAAGATTAAATAGATGTGTAACAAAATTTTAGTTATAGAGGTGAATTTTTATGCATACTTGTTGGTTATGCTGTATGAAATTCCTTTTTTGCATTTACTGTATGTTTAAAATATCAGCCATAAACACCCTGAAGGGCAGGTGATGAAATGGCAGATGGAGACTGCATTACATCTGTGTAAAAGGTTAGTACCACATTGCAATACTTAGCATAACCTTAAAAATCCATAATTTAAACTCTCTTTCTAGGAATGTTTTATATTTAAATGTATTTTGGGAAAATATATTCTTGTCCATTAAAAATGTAGTAAAGTGTATTGCCGTATTTTCATAAACTAATTAATCACAAACTGTAGAGTTGTTATAATTCTATAAACTTACAGTTGATTTGTGTGTTTAGCACATACAGGCAAAAATTACTCATAGTAATATGTAGTTTTCCTATTATCAATCTATGCATACTACATTTCTTCTAATAAATCATTTTAGCTACTTGCAAATAGAGAAACTAATATGGAAGTTGGTAAAGAAAAATATTTTTTCAACATAAATAGCATCAGATGGAAGAAAATGATATGATCATATTCTAAAAAATCTATTGCAGACAATTATTATTTATAATTTGACTCAATTATTATACATGTGAGACAATATTTGGCCACTAAAGCAAGCAAGTTGTAAATATTATGCTCCTGTTAGCATGGTGACTCATGCCTGCAATACATCAGTACAGAAGTCAAGACAGAAGGATAACCATAAGTTCATTTTATATTGAATTAAAGTGTTAGTATAAAATTTTACTAAATTTTGTCTTTATAAAAACCTAAATAATACTTTCTTCTGATAAATATCTTTTATATTTTCATATCTTTCATTCTATTCCTGTACACGTACACAAATACAAAATTTCACCATCCTGATTTCCATTGTTAGATTTTGTCACTCTCTGGCATATTTATAGTCACATAAAACCCTAAATCTCAATTTATTAAATTATGATTGCATTCATAGCTCATTTAACCTATCTATAATCTTTGAAGTAATTTAAATAGTCATTCAGAGAGATGGAAAAATGACTCAGCATTTAAGAAAAACCAAACAATAAAAAATAACTAACCAACCAATGAAAACTTGGTGATCTTGCAGTGGACCCATGTTCAGTTCTCAGCACCCAAAATCATGGCTCACAACTGCCTGAAACTCCAGTTGCAGGAGAGGCAGCCCTTTCTCCTAGCCTTTGTCAGTACCTTCATTGGCTTGCACATGCTTACCAGAAAGATTTTTATGGATATGTATATGCATATACATATGCATATTTATATGTATACTCAAGAAAGGCAGTTTATTATTCACAGGTATTTAAAACAAATCAAAGAATGGAATCATCAGAATATATGGGAGAAAGATTGTCTTTAATTTTAGATGAGACTTAAGACAGAAGATATTGTCATTATCTATTCCAATTTCTGTAACAAAATCTTAATCTGAGTACTGTATAGTGAATGGCTTCATTTAAGTTGTAGTTTTAGAATCTTAAAAATAAATATAGCGATGAACAAACTGGTTCAAATTTAGGTAAAGCTTCCCAGGTAGGTCAGAAAATCTGATGTGTCATCATAGAAAAAATTACAAATGGGAGAGCTTATAAGGTGAGATATTAGCTTGACAATGGGGAGAGAGCAAGTTTGTTCCTTCTTAAGAGATTCATATCCTGAGAAAACAAGCCTCTTGCAATACCTACACTTCCGATGGCAGCATCCTAATCTCCTCTTATTGCAATCTATCTTTTTTTTCCATTGGTTAGTTTATTTATTTACATTTCAAATGTTGCTCCCCATCCCAGACTCCACTCCACAACTTCCCCATCCCATCCCCCTCCTTTTTGCCTCTATGAGGGTGCTCCCCTCCCACCCATTCACTCCCACATCACTGCTCTAGCATCCCCTATGCAGGGGCATCAAGTCTCCAAAGAATCAAGGGTCTCTTCTCCCATTGATGCCAGATAATCCATTTCTCTGCTACATTTGTAGCTGGAGCCATGTACCCCTGCATGTATACTCTTTGGTTGAAGGTTTACTCCCTGGGAGCTCGGAGAAATCTAGTTAGTTGATACTGTTGTTCTTCCTATAGGATTGCAATCCTGTTCACCTCTTTAAGTCCTTCCCCCAATTCCTCTATTGCTGTCTGCAGGTGCAGCTCAATGGCTAACTGTGAGTATCTGCATCTGTATTAGTCAGGTGCTGGCACAGTCTCAAAGAGCAGTTATACTAGGTTCCTGTCAGCAAAAATTCTTGGCATCAGCAATGGTGTCCAGGTTTAGTTTCTGAAGATGGGATAGATCCCAAGGTCTGGCAGTCTTTGGATGGTCTTTCCTTTAGCCCCTGTTCCATTTTATGTCCCTTAATTTCCTTTAGACAAGGAGAGTTCTGGGTTAAAAATTTTGTAATGAGTGGCTGGCCCCATCTCTCAATTGGAGGCCATGCCTATCTACTGGAAATGGTGTCTACAGGTTCTATCTCCCTTCTGTTGGGTATTTCGGCTACTGTCATCCCAGTTGGTTCCTGGGAACCTCTAGCTTCCTCAGCATCAGGGACTTTCTGGTGGTTCCTCCAGTTCCCAATGCCCCACTGCTACATTCCACTTCACATCAATCAGAATGGCTAAGATTAAAAACTCAAGGACAGCAAATTCTGGCAAGTTGTGCTGAAAGATGAGCCCTCCTTCATTGTTGGTGGGACTGCAAGATGATTAAACCACTTTGGCAAACAATCTGGTGGTTCTTCAAAAAATTGGAAATAGTTCTAACTGAAGACCCAGCTATACCATTCCTGGACATATACCCAAAAGATGTTCCAACATATAACAAGGACACATGTTCCACAACCCAGATGTCCTTCAACAGAGGAATGGATACAGAAAATATGGTGCATTTACACAATGGAATACTACTCAGCTACTAAATACAATGACTTCATGCAGGAAAATGGATGGAATTAGAAAATATCATCCTGAATGAGGTAATAAAATCACAAAAGAACACACCTGGTATGTACTCATTAATAAGTGGATATTAGCCCAAAAGCTCAGAATACCCACAAGTGCAATTCAAAGACCATCTGAAGCCCAATAAGAAGAAATACCAAAGTATGAATGCTTTAATCCTACTTAGAAGATAGAACAAAATTACCAACAGAGGTAGAAGAAGGGAAGGACCTGGGAGGAAAAGAGGAGGGAGAGGGAAAAAAGAGAGTCAGAATCAGGCATGAGAAGACACAGGAGAGAGAACAGAGGGTCAGGAAAATTAATAGAAATAGGTATCACTTTAAGCTATAAAGATTCCATAGCCTCCTCACTCTGTCCTTATGAGAACCAAGTTTCTGCCATATGAACTGTAGGAACCCATTCAGTGGACATACAAACTAAAAAATGTGACTGACCATGATCACATTTTGACACAATTTAATATATATATATATATAATATATATATATATATTATATATATATATAAAATAAATTATAATATATAATTTATGGAATATATATATATATATAATCCATAAATTATATTTCTCACAAAATTACTTACACAATTCAAGCAATCATTTTCCATTGAAATAAAATTATATTCCAAATTCACAGACTGTGGCAATATGAACAGGGCCTGCACAGGTTTCCACCAAATGGAGTCCTAGAGCTGAGAGGAGAAGAGGACAAACACCCTCATCTGTAACCAAAGATAAAGCTCCAATTTTTAACCACTTGCAAATGAGAAATAGTTTTCCCCAAGGGGGAGATTCTCACTGGGGAAACTATAAAGGCAGGCCCAATGTCCAGCAGGAGATGTCCAACACAAAATAAACTCAAAGGCATCTTTGGGGTTTCATTGTCTCATATTGTAGTATCTGGGCTGAGTATACAAGAATATCACTAAGAACTATTTGATAGACATTTTAATTCTTTTTAAGTCCTGTTTTGATCTACCCTAAGTCTCTGAGACACTCAGTGTTTGGATTCTGGCCACACAGTGTCCACAGTGTCTGGTATAGACCTCTTACTGTGGACCTCAGGTTAGACCAGTCATTGAGTGATCATTCTCACATTGCCGCAGCACATTTTGCATACAGGAAAGGTTGTGGGTCATTTATTTTCTGAGTTGGTATTCCAATCCCACTTCTGGGAACCTAGCCTGATTACAGAAGATTGCTGGTTCAGGCTCCAAATCCTCCATTACTAAGAGTCCTTGATAGGGTCAACCTCATATTTTCCTGAAATTTCTTCTGCATTAGGTTTCCATATCCTAAATGCCTACCTATTTGAGTTGTCTCTCCCCCAACTATCTCTTTCCCTCTCTCCCTCCTTTCTTTTGACCTGCTCCTTCCTTACCTCCCCCCTCCCCAATAAACTATTGTATTATTTTTGGAATACCTTATTTCACCTTCACTTTGTGTTTGTAGCTCTTTGCCATAGCCGGTCAGTACTGAATAGTTAGCCCCATGATCTTTTATTAGACTTCTTGAGAACTGACAATTTTTTTTTTTATAGAATTAGAAGTTAATTCTCAGATAAACTTGGCTAGAATGTGAATGATAGCATAATTCTCACATACAAAAACACAAGATAAAAACTGCTATTGCTTCTCTTCCTGCTGTTAGATGATGATTTTCTTAATTATTGAAAGCTGCCCACCAACATAAAGAAATTTTAAGACACATAGAAATACTAATGAATGACTTTATGTGTTTTAATTTGTTCAATTTAAAAAAAAATTAAATTGTATGTTGCTGTGATTAAGAGCTCAGGTTTTAATGCCTCATGCTCACCAGCCTTGGTTGGCATCCTGACATTTACATTTGCAACTCACTTGGAATTTCTCAGTTTCTGAGAAACCAAAATATTTCTCTTCAGGCTGTACATTTAGTTCCATAGATAAAAGTCTTCTAGTTTTTCATCTTTCACTCTTTTACCACTTCATTTTTGCATAGGCATCAAGACAAGAACCTGATGGGAGAATGAGTTATCACATGACCACTATCATATTGTTTTATTGACATAATTTAATTTGATACATATGGAAACATGAACAAGTCTCTACAGCTGATGGGCATTCATCAAAGAAGTGGACACATGCAGATTTTACACACAGACACATGCACATTTCACATAGACATGCACACACAAGCACATTTCTCTCTCTTTCTCTCTCTCTCTGTCTCTCTGTCTCTCTGTCTCTCTCTCTCTCTCTCACACACACACACATACACACACACACACACACACACACACACACAGTAGGGAAGTTTTTCCGTGGCTCACCTGGGCACTTGGGTGGCAATTTTGAGGGTTCTGATACCATAAATGGCAATGGGTAAACAGGTTGTACAGAAAAAAAGAGATGTAGGAGGGTTGGAAAACAAAAATGAAGTAAAGGACCAGAGAAATAGTGGGAGAAAGAAGGGAGAAGAGAAAAAAAAGAATGAAGAGGAGAACGAAGAGGAAAACAACAGCAAGAAAAAGATGAAGAAGCCCATAAAGTGTAAAAAACCCTGCAAGATAATTCACACTCATTTTATTTCTCAATTTGTGAACTATTCCTAAATTGTAAGAACTTTTACGTAAGTTATGTATTCTTAACATATATAAAAACAGCCAACCAAACAACCAACCAAACAAAAACAAAACAAAAAACAAATGCTGAAACATGCAAAAAAAATAAAACAGCTATAAATTGAAACCATCAAGCAGGAGCATCTAAGAAGCTTTGAAGAAGCAAAAGGAAAGGAGGTAATTTATATTGAAGTCTCCCCCCCCCGACAAACAAAAAAAAAATATTTGTGAGACACCCAAATACATATATGTTTTGCTCACAGTTTACAGTGTTTAGAATGTAAAGTAAAAAAAAAAACATATTTCATAATGGAACTTTAATATATTTGTTGGTGTTTATAAACTATATCATAAAGAGAGGAAACAGTAAATTCACCTCTTAGAAGATAAGAAGCAATCATTCTACCAACTATGGGTTTGAATAAGAATGAGTCTATGTGAAATAAATTATATTCCTTTAATTAAGAGTATTTCTAACAAAATTGTTGATCATCTCCTGTAAAGAGCCTAGCCTTTTTAATCAGACTTGGATTACATTTTAATTATCTTTAATTATCGATACTTATTTTCTAGGTTTTGGATATTTTAAATATGCTGTAATTATATTCAATATAAAGTTATTTCTAACATACAATAGAGGTCTTTTGAAATTCTACACTTGATGGAGATAAAGCAAAGAGAGAAAAAGCTGTATCAGTGATTCAAGCACAGGCACACTCACTAATATGTCAGTTTTACATCCAGCAGATCCATAATGGCAATGGATCTGCTGAAGCAAATGCTTTCCTGACAAGCTGTTAATTAGAATTACAATCATCTTCTCTGAAATGGTCTTTAAAATAAATTGTCAACTACAAATGGATGAAAATAAATAGTTTGTCTCTCCCTCCTCAAGCTCCTGAAATAAAAAGGCCAAACACAGAGAGGCTTGGAAATACCATAATTTTCAAAATGGGAATGTGGAACTGAACCTCAAGTTAGATCACAGTCAGTCTTTTTGTAATTGGAAGACTTTCCCTTCCTCCCTCTTATCAATTTGCTCAAAAGACTTACATGCTAAAAGAATGTTTTTATGACACTTTTCCCATTAAGCAGCAACTTTATTCATATGCTTCTGCTGAACAAAGACATTTGCCCAAAGTTGCTTTGATTACATATATTGAAGCACACAGGTCATCGTAGCAATCCTCATGAGTTTTATATCCGCATAGCTGTATATACTACAAGGATAACCTTGAAAACTCTTGAAACTTTCAGCACATTAGCTATAAATATAAATTAGAAACATTTTTTTCATCAGATATTTGGGAAAATACTGAGATGTCACACAATTTAAATAAAAATTGCTACAGTCTTTAATGCAAAATAAAGGAATTCATTCATTAATGCATTATTCATCACATGCCTTTTTTATTTTTCTTCTTAAACATTACCACCCAGCTACTTTAAAATTTTTTCATTAATGGTAATTAAAGGGGCTAGGGATCTAAATTGATTTTTAAATCTTTTTTTTAAACAAGTAGCAAAACCTGAACCAATATGAAAATAAGGATTCCTTATATGTCCCTTTAAGACCAGTGCTGGGAAAGCAGAGACTGACTCAATGAGAAAATGATGTCTTTAACATCACTTGAGAGATCATATCTTAATAAAGTAAGATAGAGAACTGCAGACAAAGTCATATCACATCAATCTCTGGACTTCACACACACACACGCACACACACACACACACTATGCACACACACAATACATGCGTATACATAACACATGCAGGACATACATACACATAAAACATAACCTGTACTTGAAAACCAACATATGCACATAGCACACACATGCCTGCACCTGCAAACACAATCCACTCACACATATAATACAGAAGCAGTAATTTGACAGTACTTATTAAATGATTTGGAAAGATGAGTCCAGGATTCCAAATTTAGAACAATAAATACTTTGTTATTTTTCCAGTATGCCTGCAATCATAGTCATTTATGTACAACAGTCATGAGAATACCAAACTAATTTTTCTTAAACTTTATGTACACCTATCATACTGCTAAGAACTGTATTATTTTAGGTATGATGGGTCTGTATCCATATGCTTATGATATATTTCCTTTACAGTTTCATGTGCACTATGATAAAGCAGTAACCAAAATATAAAATAGCAGTACAGATATATAAAGAAAAAATAAACTTTGTAATATTTTTTCATGTTCTTTTGTCAGTTAGCTGCATGGAGTTTCCTCTTGAGATTATAATATCTATATCTATTTCTACATCTACATATATATGTGGATAGATAGATGCATATCTATCTATATAGATATCTATCTATGTCTATCTGGATATATAGATATAGATATAGATATATATCTATATAGATAGATATATAGATGTATATATAAATATATCAATAAATTTATTTGACCTTAATAAGAAAGAACTAAGCTCAATTTAATGTGTAACTCATTATTTGTATATAATCCTCATATTATGGACAGCATTATGGAAATATGTACTGATAGGTATGGGTCATTTAGACTAAGTTTTAGTCATCTGAAAGGAAGGAAACTCAGTTGATAAAATGTCTCCAGTGAATCATGCTGTAAACAGACAAGACTGATTGGCATTTCTTTCATTAGTGATTGATGAGAGAAGGCACAGCATATTGTTGGTAAATCCACTTCTATGCTGGTGGTCTTGAGATTATAAGAAAGTAGGCTAAGTAAACTATAAAGACCAAGCCACCATATCCATAATCCACTCTTAGCAAAGCCATTACAAAAATTTAAAAAAAAGCAAAAATCTGGGGGCAGAAGCTGATGCTCAGGTTATGGACTGTGATCCAAGATATGTAAGACAAATAAACTTTTTATTCCAAAGTTGCTTTTGATCATCTTTGTCATCACAGAAATAGCAACCATAACAAGGACAAATATATTTCTACATTGACTGTAGAGCTAAAATGCTTATACTCTTGACTTCATTAGACACTTTGGAAATTTTTTTTTCTCTATGGATGATATAAAGTAAATTTTATAAAATCAGTAAATATCGGGATTCAAATGTATAGTTTATATCTCAGGTATAGGTGTCAAATTTCATTTTAAAATACATTATCTTTTGCCGAAAAAGTTATGGGGAAAAGTGCCTATAGTATGCAGATTCACATAAACAAGACAAAAGTTGCATGTCGACCAACTCACATTAAGTTAATAATCTGACATATAACTAGCATTGAGGTAAGCAGACAAAACATTTTCTTAAATTCTTCAAAAACCCTATTTTAAAGAAAATTGCATAATAAAATATTAGTAAAATACAAAGAAACTTCACCAAAGAATTTTATTATATACAAACATTTAAATACCAATTTTAATTCATACCAAAATTTAATAACAAATTTATATTTATTTATTATGTTAACTTATATTGTATTAATATATTAAATTATACCAAATTTAATTAGTATCAAGTTTAAACAAATGTTAATCTCTGAGAAGACATCATATTTTTTTACTTTTTTATAGAGTTTTCTGTAATAAAATATATTTTTCCCTTTTCACTGAACTTACTTTGACTTCACCTGAGTATTCAAAAAATGGAGCCAATAGTGTTTCTAATTATTAAGATGAAACCTTTGCCTCCTGTCATTATTTGTTCCATCAGTTATGTAAAACAATTACTCAGAGACAATATTTCAAAAGCCAAAATCTGATTTGGGCTATAAAAAATAATGAACCTTTCATAATTAATCACACACTAATTCTCTACTATGAAAAGTTTCACGAAAATTTTATTGTTCTCTTGGTAATGAAAGCTTAAAACAGCTTATCTATAAAATCCTTCTGAGAAACTGGGGATATAGTTCAGTGTCTTGAGTGTTTGCCTATCATAGTGATGCCCTAGGCTCTGCTTTCATCAGATAAATGAAATCTTTTGGCATTAGAACAGCTATGAGTGCTCTACTAGTTTGGTTCAGGAGGATTTTTACCATTTGGTGTATGTGGTAAGAGCCACAACTCAAATGATTGTCTTAGAGCACACATCCTGTCATGTTCTTGCCTTCAACTTCATTCTAAACTAGATAGCCTACAGACCACTAGACTCTACTTTCTGAAGCATTAATTATTAAAAACTTGACAGAGGCACAATGTAATATTTCAATACAAAATCCTAGATATATATGCTTGTCACTGTAAACACCAGTGCTTAGTTACTGGGCAATGACTATCTAATATGGTCAATGAGAAATGACTCTTGACCAAGTTAGGTTTGAACAATCACAGCAAGACTGAATTTGTGACATGTTTATTACAAGAAATCAGGCTTTTTACACCCTTATCAGAAACAGAATACAATGATGGTTGCCTGGATCAATACAATGGCAGTTGCTAGGATATAAAGTTTGCAACCTATGCAGGGTAAACAAGATTAACCAAGCTTCTATATGTTTCACCTACTTCTAGAGAATGCAGAGATACACAGGTTGTCTGAATGCTTTCACTACCTGAGGGAGTGCTGTGGTTTCTCAGGAACTGAAAGGCAGCTCTCAGTATCACAGGAGCCATTGACTCCAACCTAAAGACCTATGCTGCATGACTCTTGAGGCAGCTAGAACAGTCCAATAACATTATTTCCTATATGCCACAATGGTCCAAACCAAGATGAAAATGATAGCAAAGACAGTCCCTCTGAACCAGTTATTCAGTAGACAACATCTAAAGGCATTCCTTCAAGAAAAGTTTATCATCAAAGAAGTTTCCTTTCAACAATCAGAGAAGGGCACACAGAAAAGAATTCAAATACTTCTTTCAGTGTGAGTGTTCAAAGCACAAGAAAAACACATAGGGAAATTTACATAAAAATAAGAGAAAACTTTCTTCCAGCTATCAGGGTGGAAGATCTTCTGGAAATAATTCTTATAAATATACAAACAAAAATGAGAACATATTAAAACAGTTTGGAGAACAATGGTATTTAATAATGAAATACAATATTTACTCTGTAAGGATAACCTGAAGTAACCACTGCAGCCAAAAAATAAAAAGGAACCATGGGATTGTGGGGAGGCAAAACAGAGAAGTAGATATCAGGGTAAAATTAATGTGAAAAATTGGAAAATACTTGGGAGGTGTGAGAGATGTGAACACAGAGAAAGAGATGAAGGATTGTAAAATAGTAAGTTGGTCTAAAACACTCAAGAAAAATACATACTCTTGTCTATTTACCTAAAATTTCATATAATGCATAAAAGACTTTGTATTTACGTATCATACATATATAAAAAAATATTGTCCACCCACGCTGCCTCTGCTTCTTCCAAACTCAAGAGACATAACCTGTCTAATAAGCCCAGTTGCCAGCCATGGGAAACTCTCTTACAGGATACTCATCAGTGTTTAAGACTGAAAAAAATTCTCCGGCCTGTAGAGGTTGCACTTGGTTGCCTCCTAGAGTTGGAAAGTAAACCTATATTGCTAAAGACATTATCTATACTGGACACAGGAATCCAGAGAATTAAAAAGCCTCCCTGAGCACTAGCTTCATGATCTAGAAAATTCAATCAAGCTTCCTCCGAGAGTGGAAAACAACCAATAGCCCTGCAGAGCACTAATGCCTATAAATTACAATAAATCACCATGGAACTGTAACCTCACTTGTTCATTCAGTTATGGTATACATACCTTGGCAGTAACCACAGATATACAATTGGACTTAGACCCAAGACCATTCAATAGGAAAGATATCATACATGGTATTGGAAACCAAGCCAAATAGCTAACCATTGTTCCTGATGTCATGGATATTAGAAGAAAATCTGTCTGCTCCTTTTTAAAACAAGCAAAATATATCCTGAATTATTTATCCGTATACCTTCAGGTAAGTATAGCTTTCTTTTCCCAAATAGAAACTTCTCTTTGTAACAGAGGAAGATCATTATACAAAGTTACAATTGATCAAAAATATAATCATGTATTTTTGATAAAAAGCAATCATGTAGTGCTCAGCCCCAACTGATCCATTTACAACACAACTCCTTAACCTAAGGTTCAGAAGGTTATAGAAGAGGGGCAGAAAGATAACAAGAGCCAGAGTGTTGGGAGCATAGCATAAAAGTCTTTGCACCCACAGATGTCCATAGGTACTAGAAATGTGAAATACACAGTATTGTCTTTCCAATGAGAATGATAAAAGAAAAAAAAATGTTCTTCCATCCAGAAGGTTGAAAATTGGTAGTAATTAATAACCTAATTATCTGTTGGACCACACTGGGTCATGCTGCCTCAATCAGGGCCAGAGTTGGCTATTTATCTAAATGTGGCTTACATGAAGTGTCTCTGGAACAACCAAGACTGGAAATAGCTACTTTTGTGAGAGGAAATGTATTTGAAACCCAAAAGACCACTAAGGAATTGATTCCACTGAAATTACTCTAGGGTCTCTTTATTTAAGTTTGAGTTTGGCCACCCCATCATCTCTCACTAAGTAGAAAGGGAGAAGGTAGCCTGAGCCTACTTTCAGGCAAGTATTTATAGAGGCAAAAAGGGGGTATCTAGCCTTACACACATCTGATTGGGAGGCCATTAGGGACTTTAACATATTTGGCTGGTTCAGGGAACTAAATCATAAACTTAACTTCTGTTTTACTCCTAATTGGTAGTTTTTAAGAAGTGAAGCACCAGGGGCAGGCTTATAACCAGGAGGTATAACTTTGCTAGAGAATAATGTGGAAACTGGTGCTAGGTGCCAGTTGATGAGTTAACATGAGTTCAACTTTAGGTCAGTTTCTCTAAGATGGATTCTGAAACCAAAAGATCTGTTCTTTCACTCCTAGCACAAATAACCTCTTTGTTATCTACATAACCAACACAAGGCTGGACTCCTGCCTAAGCCCCGATCTCTAGAACCCACCTTCTTGGAAGAAAGAGCATGTATCCTGAGTTGAGTTTCAATATAATGATGCTTTCTTATGTGTCAGGGGTTGTATTTCACCTAGAAACTTCTTTTTAAATCCCCAAATAATACTAGGGTTAATTATGTTGAGAATAGTTCTCCTGATATCAGACTCTTCAAAAGTCTTTATTTAGGTTGACAGCATCAGTCAGTCTGAATTAAATTTTTACTTCACAGATTTTTCAAGCACTAGAAAAGAAAGCTCATAAAGGTTTGTTGAAGGAATATGATAAATGACATAAAAGAATAACATTATGTTACTCACTATTTCTCCAAACATGCTATATTATTTAGAATTAATGGAGAATATTACATTCCTAGTGTGAAGATGTCTAAAATTAAATGGAATACAGTAAAACTAACCAGGAAAATCTATGATCACAGCATTTTCCACAAGAAAAACTTTCAATAAAACTCCACTTTGGATAAAAGGAATAATGAGAAACATTTAATAGAACAGATGTTTATTATCTCGATGTAACATAAGTAAAATTATATAAACAGAAGTTAAGAACTCTGTTCTGAGTTAAAGATATTTTCTGGAATTTGAACAAATAGAGATTGTAGAAAAGATAAGATTAACTGAAGCAGTTGTGATAATAAAATTTCCAAAGATCACAACTGTATACAGGATTTATAGGGCACTAACTGCCAATCATGCTAACAAAAATAAATAAATAAAAATAAGAGACTGTGACATGGACCAAGGAAAATTACAAAATTTAGTAAATCTAAATATAACTCAGTATTATCAAATTAAATGATTCAGGATTTCTAGGTGGCAAAAATATATAACCAAACACAATTCCACAATTCAATGTCAGGAAAAAAGGAAAAGTTCTAAAACAAAAGCAGGAAAGAAGAGATGTGGTGGGTATCAGTTCAGTGATAGCGTGTCCTGGAAGCATGGGGCCCAAGTCTCAGTTCCCCAAAACAAACAAACAAACAAACAAAGAATATCAGAAAGCTGTAGCATAGCATACTCTAAGTATATATGACAACAATAATCAAAGAAAAGGAGATTATCAACTTGAAGGGAAGGTATGTAATATGTATGAGGGAGGATAACTCGGAAGTACTGGATAGAAAAACAGAAAATGGCTGTGTTATAATTTTATTTTCATTGAAATAATAAAAAAATACAGGAAAATTATTTGTAATAAAAATCTAAGTAAAATGACACAAAAAGTAACATATGGGCAAATCTGTGAACTTTATTAAAATGCATTAAAATAATTATTTCGTACTTATAAGATCCTTGGAACAGTAAATTAAATCTATAAGACATCACTTTACACCCACTAATATTAGCAAAGAGAATAGTTGGATATATTCTGTGGACAAAAACTTTAATATATTATATAGAGATATGTAGATGGCAATGGGGACTTTATACAAAAGTTTGGAGAGCAAAAATAATAACGTTTATACATCATTATTTATAATAACAAGTAGAAACAAATTTGTCATTACTTTACAAATGAATAAGTAATGTATGGGATATAGTAATACAAGTTCTGTCAATAACAAAGATTTTGAAACAAGTTAAAGAATATACACATTGAAAAGCTTTAGAATAAGTGAAAGATTATGATGAATATCTATAGAGAAATCTGTAAAAAAAAAAACCAATGTATTGTTTTTTTAGGAGTAAATTTGGGAAAGTTATGAACTCTAAAATGATGCCAAATAGTGTTGGGCATTAAGCAAAGCATGGTGATAGTTAAAATCTAAATATGCATCTTATCTGAATTGTTTGTTAGCAATAGGTGAATTTTATATTATGCAAATCTTAATTGAATAATGCTCTTAAAATATAATTCACCCTTCTGTGTTTTATGGCTATAGATTTTCAAAGTGAATAACCTAAAATAGAGAAATGCTCACTGACAATATTCTAAATGTCTTTAAAAAAAATATGATATTTTATTTTCTCTGGTTGTCAAAGGTGAATTTACAAACATAATACAGAAAACCTTGCTTCCCCAAAAGAAAATATTAATATCTTAAAAACTCCACTATGTGGACCTCTTACTGATCTTTCATTCCTAGGTGTCAGATTTAATAAACCAAAATTTTCAAATAAAATAGAAAACTCCAAATCCCAATCCTCAAAAGTTTACTTTTCCTTACATTCATTTTCTACTTTCAAAATTCCCCAAGTGTCCTTCAAGTGTAATAAGAATAAACACAACTGTCAGCAAAAGAATATTTTAAGGACTTATGATGCTGAGTTTAAATTTTACAAGCATTCTTTATAAATTGGATTCATACAGGCAGAGTGAGATATTCTACCCTGTATTTATTTTTATTTGATTTATTTTGTGTGTAGTTTGTAACTATTGTATTAGATTAGAAAAATAATTACATTTAAAAAAAAATTGTGAAGTTTACTGACTTAGAAAATTCTGTGCATAGCAGATTCTGAGTGAGTATCCTAAAAACAAGTAAAGCCCTAATCATGATTTGTAATATTTGTTTTAATTCAACTGATCTAAATGTTAATATTTTAAGTCATAATGATTGGCCATTGGGGTAAGCAAGTTTCTTCCAACTCAGCTTTATCTCAATAAATATAAGAATGTTTCTATATGTAAACTTAGATTAAAGTTGGATTTTGCTTTTTAAAATATTCTTTAAATCATGAAATGATGAATAAACAATACAAAGCTGAAATGTGTAAACTAATACATAGTATAATCACAATTTTTCAAAAGTGTTAAGCTTTCTTTGCTTTTTTTCCAAAGAAGCTTAATTATAGCTTGAAAAAGAATATGGACTAAAAATTGATTTCATAACTTCTTTTACTTTTTTGAGATTATAATCTAATTATATACTTTCTTCCTCTTATTCCTCCATCTAAGCCCTCCTATATATTACTCATTATTCTCATTCAAATTCATGTCTTCTTTTTTATTAGCTGCTGTACAGTCATAAGTGTATAAGCATATTTATTCAGAAATACATGCTGATTTGTAAAAATAATTTTTGTTTGTTTGATTTAATTGTTGTCTTGGAAGTTTACAGCCTCGATCTGCTAACCTAGGCATAGTTTTGAAATCTTTCAGCCTCCATAAAATTTAATCTAGTCCTAGAATCTGTTCAGCCTCTGAGACTTGTTGCTGAACAATCTTAGCCTTTCTAACTCTTTCTGACCTCTGGCTGGACAGTTCAATTCAGCTGTCTCAACTTAAACTCCTCTCCAAGCTGACTGATTCAATCTGGCTCCTCTCAACTTTTCAGTGAATTGTTCATCTTGGGCTCATACTAACTCTATGGCAATTTGTTCATATCCGGCTCCTTCTTATTCTTTGGATTCTTTGGATTTCATAATCTCTGCTGACATAAACTGAACTGTGTCATGAACTCACAAGCAAACTAAATTCCAATGCATGGCACTCATTGCACAGACTCCCAATAGACTGCCCCCACTCAACTCCACTCAACTGAACTGACTGAACTGCCTCTCTCTTTTAAATAATAGATTTTCTCCTAAGAGTCTGGCATATCCTATCTCTGACTCATTCTGTGAAATCATTCTCTGATTGCTCACTCTGTTTGCCCCTCAATTACAGATCATTGTCTGGGATTAAAGGTATGCCTGCATTCCATCTGATCCACAGACCTAAAACATTTTTAGATGTGAACAGCCATGTTGATGGATTAAAAGTCCTCTCTACTGCTCAGTCTTTATAATATACGTCATATGGATGATTTCAGGGATGACCATTTGGTTAGAAAACAATATGGTGTAGTCTTCTCTGAAATAGACTATTTCTCCCACTCTCAGACCTACTTAGTTGCCCAAGGGCTAGTGAAGCCATGGATCCTACAATCTTCATTTAACTAAAGCAGAACAATCTCTGACTATATTATAAATAATTGTCTTTAATTCCATGGATAAATATAAACCCTACCCTTTGTGAAGAATACTTCTGGCTGCAACAGAAGATCTTTACACAAAACTTCATGCAATGAAAATGTAGCATTGTGGAGCACAGTCTTATAGATACATTTACAGAAAAACTCTCATTATCCTCAGAGGGGCTCAGGGAACATTGCAATGAGTGAGCAGAAAGATTGTGAGAGCCAGAGGATTATTGGAGTTTGATGTAAGATTTTCTTTTCTCCTAGTAATGTCAGAAGTTACATTCAAAATGTCTCAGCAACATGACTGCCTAAACATGAGCCAGCCAAGATCAACCATAGGCATGTTAAAGTAGATAGGGGAAAGCTCATGAAACTTCAGCCCTTAAGATGCATTTATGGATCCTCAAGTGATAACATGAAAGAGAAGAACACCTATTCATTATGTCATGAATCTATCATCAGTGTGGAGGCAGCTTAAGCAGCATGTTTTGTCAGATCCTACCATTGCACTACATTTGTTTAACGAGGTGGGCTCAGAAATGAAAGAATAACTTTGAAAGCAATGAAAATTGGTGATATCCTTAATGTAGTTAGACAACATGATTATTTAACAGAACAGCCTATGACTGACTGTTCATGTTGTTGTTGTTGTTGGTTTGGTTTGTTTGTTGGTTGGTTGGTGGGTTTTGCTGTTATTTTTTTGTTCTGTGAGACATGGTTTATGTATGAACCTGGCTGTCCTGAAGCGAATTTTCTTGTCCAGGTGAGCCTCAAGCTTAGAGACCCATCTGCTTAGGTATCCCAAGTGCTGAGAATAAACGGTGTGCTATCGTTCCCCAGTCTGTGCTCATAGGTTTTGATCAAATTTATATTACCAGGTATTAATTATCTTTTGTGTGACAGTCCTCAAATCCAATAATAAAATGAGTTAATTACCATTATAAACTGTCCTAATGGCTACTGCAATAATGTGCACATTGTGCACATCTTGCTTGGTAGTTTGGATTAATAGTAGAAAAAAAAAGGAAATAAAATTTATTCCCCAATTTTCCATGAGCAAGCAAATTCCCATTTTCCCATCATATCTGTAATCTCCCTAAATCTACATGCAAAAGTTTTGATGAGAAAATGAGTTTGTAAGGTATTGATTTCATCTTTCACACACAAAGGCTTATTATTCAAAACATTTTTTCCTAACATTTAATATTTCTAGGCTTTTATATGTTTTGTATGCTAAGATGAAAAATATTAAATTGTTATCTTAAATTTTGGTTTTAATTTAATAGTAATATTTATTTTAAGAGTGACAGCAAGTATATAATAATTTAGGAGTATTTTTAGGACTACTTTGTGATTCATGGCAGGAGAATGTAGGGATACTATATAAAAAATTAAAACCTCTTCTGTGGGTATTATTGTATAATATACAGAGAGCAGTAAATAGCCTATAAGTTAAATAGACTCTTTCTTCTCAACTTGTGCTGTGATCATTTCCTGTCACATATTATCCATTTGTTGGCCTTTTTTTCTCTCAAGCTTGAGACTTTAGGAAACTCCTGAATAAGAACAACTCCACTTGCATCCATCCCTTACCTTTAATATATGTAATTACAATATTATCCTTACTTATTTACCATTTTTCTTCTTTTTGTCTTCCACAAAATACCCCCACAATATTTTAGTGTCTGCTATTCATAGTGACACATGAGCATAGTTTTTAATTTTTAATTAATTTTGAATCCCATTTAGCAGTTACTAGTCCTTCAAAAGTTGTCATCATAATTACCTTTCTGGTTTTGTTTTTGTTTTATTTTTATACACAACTATGATACCTTAATTTTGGCTCAAAAATTTTTTAGTTACCTATGAGTTAAGAACTATTTTTTATATGATTGTCTTGTTTTGCTTGGGATATGCAAGTTAGTTTCCATCCAAAATCTGCATATGAATGACTATCACTTGGTCATCCTTACGGCCCTTGGGGTACTATAATTTACCATGATCATTATGGTGTCAGTTTTCCTGATAGAATATGTTGTACTTGTCTTATAATAAAATTATTTATTGTTAAAAAAATTGAAATATAGTAAAAAATTAAAATGTACTAAAAATAAAATGAAAGTTTTGCAGGCATTATATATGCATATGATTGTGTAAATCTGATTTAATACAACCAGAATATATTACAGATTGAAATGCAATAAAACTATAGTGTTAAAATATGTGACATTCAAGATATGATTAGGCAACAGACTTCCGTTTTGAGTGGTATTCCCAATCTTACAAATGGCTAGATGCCCTTTTGCCACTCTAACTTTTGCCTCTCTAAGCTCAGCAGCAAGGCATCCTCCAGAAGATAGTTGGCCTGTAGCAGGATGGGACCCTGCCAGTGCACAGACCTTGAAATTCCACCTGTCATGTGGGTGGAAAATAAAAATCTGTTTAAAAAATATTAAGTCTCTGATAGTCTTAATTATTTTCTCATTGTCCTGACAAAACACCTAACAAAGAGCAATTTTTAGATAGAAAGGATTTACTTAGATTATAGTGTAAGGCAATGGGGTAGAACAAGATGATGAAGCTAGCAGAGGAACAGAGGCAGCTGTCAGTATTCCATCTGCACTAAGAAAGCCAAGAGTGAGTAGGAAGTAGCACCAAGCTCTGGGAACCTTGGCTCTTTCTCTGTAACATGCTCCACCTCTTAAGAATTCCACAACCAGTTCCTTCTGGTCTGAATCTGTGCCCTGATCAGACCTTGGGTGCTGACTCTGCACCCAGTCCCACAACACCTAGAGCAAGCTCCACTCCCAGGGGCTCTAACATGCCTTGGATCACAGGTGAGGAGGTCACAACATCTGACAGAACACCCGGGCATAACTGGGTCCCCTAGGATTCAGGGATGCAGGAACCCCTTCCCAGCTGATGGCATGGGTTCCTTCTGATCTGAACCTGTACCTGAAGCAGATCTAGGGTACTGGCTCTGTACCCACTCCTACAACACCCAGACGGAGCCCGACTCCCATGTGCTCTGAAATGCCCAGGATCACAGAATCACAGGATCCCAGAGAAAGCTCGACTCCCAGGAGATCAGATACATCCAGGAGCACAGGAGCTCAGGAATACACTCAAGAATACAGTTGAGGCCACATCATCGTTCCCAACAGTCAGCATAACTGGGACAACCACAGGAACCAGGGAAACACAAACCCCAGCCCAGCCAGAGGCACAGGTTCCTTCCAGTTCGTCCCTGTGCCTGGAGCAAACCCAGGGCTCTGGATCCCCACCCACCACTGCAAAACCCAGAGAAAGTTTGACTCTCAGGAGCTCTGATACCACAGGATGGCAGGACCTTGGTCACACCAGGATTTCAGGATCCCAGAGGCAGTTTGACTCCCAGAAGGTCTGACAAACTCAGGATCTCAAGAACGCAGGATGCTGGAATCACAGGATCACAGAGACTGCTGGACCCTGAGGAGTTTTGATACAACCAGGATCATAATAGCAATTATGAACATCTATGCTCCAAATGCAAGGGCACCCTCATTCATAAAATTAACTTTACTAAAGCTCAAAGCACAAATTGCAACTCAAACAATAATAGTGGGAGACTTCAACACCTCACTGTCTGCAATGGATAGAACATGGAAACAGAAAATAAACAGAATTAATTTAATGCTGTGAAACTAACAGAAATTATGAACCAAATGGATTTAACAGATATCTATAGAACATTTCATCCTAAAACAAAAACAAAAACAAAACAAAACAAAAAACCAAAACATATCTTCTTCTCAGCACCTCATGGTACCTTCTCCAAATTTGACAATTTAGTTGGTCACAAAACAGGCCTCATCAGATACAAGAAGATTGAAATAATTCCATGCATCTTATCACATCACCACAGACTTAGGCTGGTCTTCAATAACAACAAGAATAATTGAAAGCCCACATACACATGGAAGCTGAACAATGTTCCACTCAATGATAACTTGGTCAAGGAAGAAATAAAGAAAGAATTAAAGACTTTTTAGAATTTAATGAAAATGAAGGCACATCATATCAAAACCCATAGGGCACAAGGAAAGCAGTGATAAGAGGAAAACTCATAGCTCTGAGTATCTCCAAAAAGAAACAGGAGAGAACATAGACTAGAAGCCTGATGGCATACCTGAAAGATCTAGGACAAAAAGAAGCAAATACACCCAAGAGGACTAGATGGCAGGAAATAATAAAACTCAAGGCTGAAATTGACCAAGTAGAAAAAAAAAAGAATTATTCAAAAAATCAATAAATCCAGGAGCTATTTCTGTAAGAAAATCAACAAGATAGCTTCACCCTTAGCCAGAGAGCACAGAGACAGTATCCAAATTAACAAAATCAGAAATGAAAAGGGAGATATAACAACAGAAACCAAGAAAATTTGAAAAATCATTGGACCCTACTACAAAAACCTATATTCAACAAAACTGGAAAATTCTGATGAAATGGACAATTTTCTAGACAGATACCAGGTACTAAAGTTATAACAGAATCAGACAAGCCATCTAAACACTCCCCAAACCCCTAAAGAAATAGAAGCAGTCATTAAAAGTTTCTCAACCATACAAAGCCCAGGACCAGATGGGTTCAGTGCAGAATTCTACCAGACCTTCAAAAAAGACCTAGTACCAATACTCTTCAAACTACTCAACAAAATAGAAACAAAAGGAATACTACCCAATTTGTTCTATGAAGCCACAATTATGCTTATACCTAAACCACAGAAAGCCCCAGCAAAGAATGAGAACTTCAGACAAATTTCCTTTATGAATATCAATGTAAAAATACTCAATAAAATTCTCACAAAATGAATCCAAGAACACATAAAAATGATCATCAACCTTCATCCCAGGAATTCAGGGATGGTACAATATATGGAAATCCATCAAGGAAATTTACTACATAAGAAAACTCAAAGAAAAAAACCACATGATCATCTCATTAGATGCTGAGAGAGCATTTTACAAAATTCAGCATGCCTTCATGATAAAAGACTTGGAAACATCAGTTATTTAGGGCCCATTCCTGAACACGGTAATATCAGTATGCAGCAAACCAGTAGCTAACATCAAACTAAATGGAGAGAAACTTGAAGCAATCCCACTAAAATCAGGAAGTAGACAAGTCTGCCCACTCTCTCCCTACCTATTCAGCATAGTACTTGAAGTCTTAGCCTGAGCATTTAGACAACAAAAGGAGGTCAAAGGAATAAACAAATTGGAAAGGAATAAGTAAAATATCACTTTTGTAGATGATATGATAGTATGCTTAATTGACCCCAAAAATTCCACCAGAGAACTTTCAAACATAATAAACAACTTCAGCAATGTATGTGGACATAAAATTAATTTAAACAAATCAGTAGCCTTCCTGTAGTCTAAGGATAAACAGGCTGAGAAAAAAAATTAAGAAAATGACACCCTTCACAACAGTCACAAATAATACAAAATACCTTGGTGTGACTTGAACCAAGTAAGTGAAAGATCTCTATGACAAGAACTTCAAGTCTCTGAAGAAAGAAATCAAAGAAGACCTCAGAAGATGGAAAGATGTCCCATGGTCATGGAGTAATAGGATTAAGATAGTAAAAATGCCCACCATTCTGAAAGCAATCTACAGATTCAATACAATCCCCATCAAAATCCCAACTGAATTTTTCGTAGAGTTAGAAAGAACAATTTGCAAATTCATTTGAAATAACTGAAAACCCAGGATATCAAAATCTATTCTAAACACTAAAACAACTTCTGGAGGAATCACCATCCCTGACCTCAGACTGTATTACAGAGCAATAGTTATAAAAACTGTATGGTATTGGTACAGAGACAGGCAGTTAGGTCAATGGAATAGAATTTAAGACCCAGAAATGAATCCATACCCTTTTGGTCATTTGATCTTTAACAAAGGAGCTAAATCCACACATTGGAAAAAAGACAGCATTTTCAATAAATGATGCTGTTTCAACTGGCAATCAGCATGTGGAAGAATGCAAATAGATCCATTCTTATTTATTTGTACGAAGCTCAAGTCCAAGTGGATCAAGGACCTCCAAATAAAACTAAATACACTGAAATTAATAGAATGGAGAGTGGGAAGGTTTAGAACACATAGGCAGAGGGAAATTTTTTCTGAAGACAACACTAATGGCTTATTCTCTAAGGTCAAGAATTGACAAATGTGATTTCATAAAATTGTAAAGTTTCTGTAAGTCAAAGGACACTACCAATAGAACAAAACGGCAACCAACAGATTAAGAAAAGATCTTTACCAATCCTACATCCAATACAGGTCTAATATCCAATATATACAAAGAACTCAAGAAGTTAGATTCCAGAGAACAAAATAACTGTATTAAAAAATGGTATACAGAGTTAAACAAAGAATTCTCAACTGAGGAATATCAAATGGTTGAAAAAGCACCTAAAGAAATATTCAACATCCTTAGTCATCAGGGAAATGCAAATCAAAACAACCTTGAGATTCCACCTCACACCAGTCACAATGGCTAAGATCAAAAACTCAGATGACAGCAGATGTTGGTGAAAACGTGGAGAAAGAGGTTCACTCTTTTATTGTTGTTGAGATTGCAAGCTATTAAAAACACTCTGGAAATCAGTCTGGCAGTTCTTCAGAAAATTGAATATAGTCCTTCCTGAAGACCCAGCTATATTACTCCTGGACATGATCCCAACATGTAATAAGGACACATGCTCCACTATGTTTATCACAGACTTATTTACAATAGCTAGAAGCTGGAAAGAATCCAGATGTCCTTCAATAGAGGAACGGATGCAGAAAATGTGGTACGTTTACACAATGGCTCACTACTCAGTTATTAAAAACAATGACTTCATGAAATTCTTAAACAAATAAGTCAAACTAGAAAATAACATCCCAAAAAAGGTAACCCAACCACAAAAGAACACACATGGTATGCACTCCCTTATTGGTGGCTATTAGCCCAAAAAGCTAAGAATACCCAAGGTTTAATTCATAGACTACATGCAGCTCAAAAAGAAGAAATACCAAAGTGTGAATGCTTTGGTCCTTAGAAGGGGGACTAAAAACTCATTGGAGGAATTACAGAGACAATTTTTGGATCAAAGACCGAAGAAAAGGCCATCCAGAGACTGCCCCACCTGGGGATCCATCCCATATACAGTCACCAAACTCAGACATTGTGGATGCCAAGAAGTGCTTCTTGTCAGTAGTTTGATATAGCTGCCTCCTGAGAGGCTCTGCCAGAGTCTGACAAATACAGAGGAGGATGCTTCCAGCCAACCATTGGACTGAGCATGGGGGCCCACAATGGAGGAGTTAGAGAAAGGACTGTAGGAGCTGAATGTTTTTGCAACCCATAGGAAGAACAACAATATCAACATTCCAGACCCCCAGAGCACCTAGGGACTAAACCACCAACTAAAGAGTACACATTAAAAAACCATGGCTCCAGCTGCATATGTAGCAGAGGATGGCCTTATTGGACATCAATGGAAGGAGAGGCCCTTGGTCCTATCAAGGCTCAATATTCCAGTGTATGGGATAGGGAGTTTCCAGAGCAGAAAAAGAAAAAAGGAATAAAATTTAAATGTTAATAAGAAAATATCCAACAAAAGGAAAGAAAAGAAAAAAATCCACAATCATTGGCACCATCTTGAGACCAATGTCCAAACATAAGAGTTTGTAGAAGACATTTCATGTCCTGATCATAGTCCACATTCACTCTTACTGCAGCACAGATATAAAGCCCTTTGCTTTATCATCCTGTTTGTCTACAGAAAATGTCTAATTGCAGGTTTCACTCTCAACATCCAGCATAGCTCCATGTGGCTGTGAGAGAATGGTAAAATGATGGAAGACAAAAGCAATAATATGGGAATCTGTTGGTTTAGGTAAGCAGATGGTGAAGCCACTGTACTCTGGTTCCTTAACATGGTTACTATAAACAGTTGAATGGATAGACAGAGTTATTACATAAAGATAACAAGAAGGTGATGCTTATGGTCCATAACTGTATCATGGAGTCAGGATTAACTAATCTGGGTTGGAGCTGTCTCTGGATGGAAGCAGTCTTCATGCAGAAATAAGAGTAAAGAAACTCTAGGGAACACTTGTGTGCACACATACACACTATTAACATCTGCACTCATACCTGGGAGCTTGTGCTTTGCCATTTTCTCATGGGTCTGAGCATATAGAATTTATATAACTATGCTGTTTTAGTTTAGGTTCTATTGCTGTGAAGAGACACCATGACCTAGGCAATTCATAAAGGTAAACAACTAATTGGGGCTGGTTTATAGTTTCAGAGGTTCAGTCCATTATCTTCATGGTGAGAAGCATGGCAGTGTAAATGTAGACATGAAGCTGGAGAAGAAGTTGATAGTTCTACATCTTGATCCAAAAGCATCTAGAAGGTGATCATGTTCCACAGACAGCCAGGAGGAGGAACTATTCTGTACTATGCAGAGCTTGAGCATTAGGAGACCTCAAAGGTAACCTACAGAATGAAACACTTCCTCCAGCAAGGCCATACCGATTCCAACAGGGCCACACCTCCTAATAGTGCAAATTCCCATGGATCAAACATATTGAAGCCAGCACACATGCTAATGTCAAAAACATATGATTGCTCACAACTCCAGTCATTCCAAGAATTCTACTACTCCTCACCCTTTAACATGAGACCTTTCTTTTTTACTAAAGAGAACTTGGTGATTTTCAAAAGATCAAATTAGTTAATGGCAATGTTGTCCTTGTAAACTGGATAATTATTATGATTTCATATTTGTGATCAAGGACTTAAGTGGCATTTTCACATTAATTCATTGTAATTTCACTACATATTGTGCATGGCTCTTTTCACAGAAAATGACAAGTTTTTATCTCTATCTTAAGATAATTGAAAACTTTCAAGTTACATTATTAAAGGTATTAAAATAGTTTAATTAAGAATAAAAGTTTTGTGTTCAGGAAATTGCCATATGCAAGCTACAAATCTCAATTTTAAATGCTATTGTTCTGAAGACATTTCCAGGTTAATCATAGAAAAGCTCAATCTCCATCACCCTCATTTCATAAGTTAACTTCCTTACCTACAAGTTACTAGACAATAAATTTATAACTAGAGTTAGGTAATTTAATATTAACTTTATAGTGATACTGACAGAACTATTATATAAATATTTATAGGTAAATACACAAATATATAAATGTAATATGCTGAGTTAAATTAGTGGTATTGATTTTCTATGTTTTTGAAGACTGACCACTTCATATTGGACAACTTACTAGAGGACTCATCCCTAGGGAAGACTAATTCTTCTTGTATCAGTAATCATTAGTGAGTTGTAACTCTGCAACTGTAAGAAGGAAGAAGGCATGATGTTCCTTTATGCTTGTCAACTTGAGGTAGTCATTGTTTAGATCTTGTTCAGTCAAACATATTGAGATTTTTGGGTATAGTTTCTCTTTTATATCTAAAAGACAAATTTACAGGAAATTTCCAGATCACCTCGGAGTTTTTATTTTTTATTTTTCTCAATCTTTTATGATATCCACAGAACCTTGGAGGTGTGGGAAATATTTTTGTCACCATTGTAATAGTGAAAATATTACACTATTTGAAAGTTGATTTGCTTCTCTGTGTCTCTGAAAGTTCCAAACTCTTTTCATTACAAATCTGAATATATTTTGAAATGTAGAATTTATACTAACACCTCTGAAAATAAAATAGGTATAACAATAACAAAGAAAATGAAAGATCTCTATAGCAAAAGAAATATATATTTGAGAAAAGATATTGGGGAACATATTAGAAATGTGACGATCTCATATTCTTATGGATCAGTAGTTAATATTGTGAAAATGACCATTCTACCAAAGGCAATATATATAATCAATTCAATTTCAAGCAAAATCCTCAGAAAATTATTTTCAGAAATAGAAATTCTAAAATATATAGAAACCTCTTCTTAATACAATATATACTCCCATGTATTCTTTCTCCGTTTTTCCAAACTCAACTCCAATTTCTCAAAGACAAATTAAAAAAAAAATGCATACAGGTGAACTTATTAGTTTTCTGAGAATAATTTTTAACATTATATGTTTTAGTTTTATTTCACTATTATCTTGCATAAACAGTCTTTACAAAAGTGACAATTGTAATAATTATGTCCACAATAATCAGTAATACTTTCCTAGTTCTAGGAAATATTTAAATTTATAAATCAGTAAGTCATTTCCCACCTGCATGCTTTCTCATGAGTTCCATTTCAAGGCGTTTAAGGATCTGAAAAACATCTGAATTAATTATTTATCAAACATCAAAACTACTGAACATTCAGAATCAGCTTCTTGGAGTTTACATTAACTTGTATTAAGAAATAGAACTTAGAAAACTACTTTATTGGTGTTTATATCTTGATCCTATAAAATTCATATATCAGGCACTTTCACTGATATATGACAGCTTTCTTTGAATTGCCATAACTTGTTTTATTTTAGAAACCAATTGAGGGAACAGATTTTTACCATTCTCATTTTTAATATAAACATAATATTCAGACTCTGTAACATATGAAATATATTTTAAATTAAATAAACTATACAATGGTCTTAAGAGTTTGACCTTAACTGTAAACCTCTGATCCAGAAATGAACAGATGTGGTAGTTAGAAATATTGGAATTTTCAGTCCTTTGGAGCAGATCATGGATTCAAGAGTCCCTGATGACAGTGAAGCTCATGGTGTAAATAGTGAATTTGGTCTAGAATTAATAGAATGTTCAAAGCTTTGAGGGTTCAAAGTTTAAAAAGGTGAGTGACAGGGGACACCAATGAGTCTTACCATTTGCCACCAAAACATAATGGGGGCTATACAGGATTAAACCTGACAATACAGTCATCAGTCAGTAAGCAAAGAGATGTAAGCCAACCTGGCATTTTCTCAAACTTAAAGGCTTTCCAAGAGGAAGCTGGGAGAATGGATCAGATTGATTGTTTATGGCACTTTAAGAGTAAGACATTTAATTTAGGTCCCCTCTTGTTTAATTAAAGGGCTGACAATAAACAAGGCTTAGACTCAGTCATAGTATGAAGGAGCCACTTGGATGTCTTTAGGGATGACAGACAAGATTATTCACCTGAGACAGGAATCAACATCTGCCTTCTGGAGGAATCAAGATAGACTCCTGAAGCTGAGGGCTGGCTAGACTGTGGATTGTATAGTAAAAGTCTCATCAGACACACAACAGAGCTCACAGAACAATTGTTCATCTAATTCTTTTCAACACTCTTTTAAAAGTACACCAGGCTTATTCTTGTAATTCTTTAAAGTGGCACCTGGGATATGAGAAACGATTTCTAAAGGTTGATTTGTGTTAACTTGAAAAGGAAGTAGACATTGTTGAAGATTAGCTTGTAAGATTATCTTTCTTTTTATTATTATTCCTTTTAATGCACTTTCTTTTACATTTTATTAAACATGAGCCTGCAGTAAAATACTTTTTGATCATTACTTTTGCTTTTGAACACATCAGCATAGTTCATCTTTCCCCTAAGATTCCAGTCAGTCTTTCTAACATGCAGATAAAGTGAAATTGACATTGAAGACAAAGAATATGTCTTATCTCATTTACATGCAGTATTCCTGAACTTAACATCAAAAGGGAATGGATGTGAATTCTATTCCTTTCCCTTTCTACAGGACACACACACACACACACACACACACACACACACTGAAATACTTTTGGAGGCACTTGTACTACAAACAATAATGAAGATTTTTCTGTATATTTTTGCTAGTTTTCTTAAACAAATTTAAGAGGACATCTTATCAAAATACCATAATTTATTTGAATTATTTGTACTGCTTTAATTGAGCCTAGTAATTTAATAGACATTGAATTTAAGTTCAATTTAATTGAACTTTGAATTTAATAGACAACATTCTCCCAGCTATACCTCCAGTTTAAAAGTACTACTTGTAATTATTTTTGACATGTTTCTTAATATATTTTTATGACCCTTTAATTAAGTTATTTATTTACTTTACATCCTATTGAAGCCTCCCTCCTCCTTCTCACTGTCAAGTGCTCTAAACTCTTCTTCCCACCAACTTGTCTGCCATTTTTCTCAGAAGAGGGGAGGTTTCCCATGGATATCAATCAGCCTTGGGAGATCAAGCTGCAATAAGACTAGGTACATCTTCTATTGAGGCTAGACAAGGCAGCCCACTTAGGGGAAAGGAATCTAAAGGAAGGGAATGCAGCCAGTAACTGTGGGTGATTCTGCTTTAGGAGTCCCACATGAAGCCTCAGCTGCACAACTGTTATATATGTACAGAGGGCATAGGTCTGTCCAATTCATGCTCTGTGTTTGACAGTTCAGTCTCTATGAGTCCCGATGGTCCCAGGTTAATTGATTCTTTAGGTTTTCTTAAGTTGCCTTTGACACCTCTGGTTCTTTGTATATTTTCTCCTCCTTTTATCAGGATTTCCAAAAATCCCTTTGATGTTTGGCTGTTGGTTTCTGCATGTTTTCCTCAGTTGCTGGGTGAAGCTTTTTTGATGACAGATATGCTAGGCTCCTGTCTGAAAGTATAGCAGGATATTATTAATAGTATCAGGGTTGGACTCTCTCTGTATCTCTCTCTCTCTCTCTGTGTCTCTCTCTGTGTGTCTCTCTGACTCTCTCTGTCTCTCTCTTTCTTTCTCTCTCTCTCTCTCTCTCTCTCTCTCTCTCTCGGATTGGGACTCAAAAAATTTCTGACATTGGTTGGCCCTTCCCTCAAATTCTCTACCATTATTTACCCCTGCATATCTTACAGGTAGGACAAATTGTTTGTCAAAGGTTTTGTGGCTGGGTTGGTATTTTAGTCCCTCCACTGGATGTCTTGTCTGGCTATTGGAAAGGGCCAATTCTGTCTCCACATTCTCCATTTGTAGGAGTCTTAAATAGGGTCACCATTTTAGATTCCTGGGGGATTCTGTATTTCTAGGCTTCTAGCTGGTCCCAGGGATGCCCCTCTAAATATAGTTGTCTCTTCCTGTATTCTCTTTTTGTGTCTTCCCCCATCTCAAACTTCCTGTTTCCACTCCATTGCTCAGTTCTATCCATCTATTCACCCCTAATTGCTAAACTGCTTTCTCTTCTTAGTGAGATTCAAGCATCCCCCCTTGTGTCTTCTTTATTACTTCTTGCTTTAGGTCTATGGTTTGCAGCATGGTTATCCTGTATTTTTTGAAAACTATCTACTTATAAGGGAGTACATACCATGTTTGTTTTTCTGGGACAAGGTTATAGCCTTCAGGAGAATCATTTCTATCACCACCCACTTGGCTGAAAGTTTCTTGTGGTCATTGTTTTTTAATGGCTAAATGAGAATATACAATTAACAAAATCACTTCTAGCTTTAATATAGAATGATAGTAACAAAAATTGCATAGTATTGGCATAAAAACAGACATGTTGATCCAGGGAATCAAATCAAAGACCCAGAAATAAATCCACATACCTATGAACACTTCATTTTTCACAAAGAAGCCAAAAACAACAACAACAACAACAACAACAACAACAACAAAAATCCCATAAAGAATCTTCAACAAATGGTGCTTGTCTAACTGGGTGTCTGTATGCAAAAGAATAAAAATAATATATATATATATATATATATATATATATATATATATATATATCCCCCTGCTCAAAACTCACTTTCAATAGGATCAAAGACTTCAACATAACTGGATACACTAAATCTAATAGAAGAAACAGTGATAAAGAGGCTTGAATACATTGGCTGAGGAGACAACATTCTTAACAGAATACCAACCATTCAGGCACTAAGATCAACAATTAATAAACAGGACCTTATGAAATTGGAAAGCTTCTGTAAGGCAAAGGATACCATCAATAGAACAAAACAGTAGCCTCAAAATAGGAAAATGTCTACACTGACCCTGCATCCCATCCAACAGAGGACTAATATCCAAATATGTAATACCTCAAGAAACTAGATATCAACAAACTAAACAACCCAATCAAAAAATTGGCTACAGATCTAAACAAATATTTCTTGCCAAAGGAATTTCCACAGGCTAATGAAACACTTAAATGTCCAGAAAAAATTAGTCTTTTGGGGAGAAATACAATTCAAAACAACTGTGTTTTTTTCATATTACACCGAATAGACTGTCTAAGATCAAAAACTCATAAAACCACTTAAGCTGGCAGGGAACACTCCTCCATTGCTGGTAGGTACATAAACTTGCAAAGCCATGTTGGAAATCAATTTGGAAGTTTTTCAGAAAATTTGGAATAGATATACATCAAAAGCCAGCTATTCCTTTCCTAGGCATATATATAAAATATTCTCTACCATACCAAGGGCACATGCACCATTATGTTCATAGAGACCTCATTTGTGATAGCCAGAAGCTGGAAACAACCTAGATGTCCTAAATCAATCAAGGAATAGATAAAGAAAACTTTATACATTTACACAATGGAATATTGAGACTATATATATATATATATATATATATATATATATATATATTGAAAACATTTTACAAATATGTGTGTATGTGCTTATTGTATATGTACTGGTGTACAGGCTGGTTTTATATGTCAACTTGACACAAGCTGGAGTTATCACAGAGAAAAGAGCTTAAGGTGAGGAAATGCCTCCATGAGATCCAGCTTTAAGGCATTTTCTCAATTAGTGAAAAAGGGGGGGGAGAGGGCCCCTTGTGGTACAATCTGTGGGCTAGTAGTCTTGGGCTCTATAAGAAAGCCAACTGAGCAAGCCAGGAGAAGCAAGCCAGTAAGTTACATCCCTCCATGGCCTCTGCATCAGCTCCTGCTTCCTGACTTGCTTGAGTTCCAGTCCTGACTTCCTTTGGTGATGAACAGCAATGTGGAAGTGTAAGCTGAATAAACACTTTCCTCCCCAACTTGCTTGTCAGTCATGATGTTTGTGCAGGAATAGAAACCCTGACTAAGGCAGTATACCTGGGGCATACAGAGGCCAAAAGAAGGGGTTCAATCTTCTGGACCTGAAATTACAGACAGTTGGGAACTGCCGTGTGTGTAGTAGGAATTGAACCCATGTTCTCTGCAAGAGCAATATGTGCTTTTCAATACTGAACCATTTTACCAGGGCCATGCTTTTAAATAAATTATTTATAATATGGAACTGATAGTGGCTGCATTGCTAGAAAAAAGGATAACAGAAAATGGCACAGTCAAAATTTATATATTGTTTCATTTTAATACTAACTTAAATTAATTTACAACCCAAGAAGTCAATGTGGGTTTGTTTTCTATGGTAAACTAGGAAAAATAAAATTCACAGTATTTCAAAATTGATATATTGTATAAGAACATAAAATGTGATGGTAGAATGATATCAGGTTTATGACTATATGCATTTATTTTTCCTTAATGTTATTTGCCTTCACACACTACTTAAGGAAAAGATGAGCTTCACATTACAAAATTTTATTGGTTACTTAGGTAACATGAACTTCAGTAGGCTTACATTTAAGTACTAAATTAGAATGCTTCAGAAGTTTCAAAGTACCGTTGTGATGGTATTAGATATTGTTAAGTTCAGTGCACTGATTCAGCATGTCAAAACTTGAATATATGAAATCTTGACAACATAAAAGGAAATTTACCCAAGCCAGCCAGAGGCAAAAGGGAGTGAAAAAGAAGCAGAAAGGTGGAGGGAGAGAGAAGAGAGAGACAGGAGGGTGGGAGAGAGAGATAAGGTTGTTTCCTAAGACAAAGTACAGAATTAATAAGGAATCTGTCATTTAAACTGGGCTATAAAAATATACTAGCTATGTGCTAAATATGTGGGAAGGTGTTAAATATGTCTATAACAGCTGGCATAAAGTGCCATTCTTAAGACAGCCTCCGTGACAAAAGTCTCTTTAAAGTTATTTGGTGGTTAATTTGCTCTGTTGTGGTTTGAAAAGTTTGCAGGTTTCTGATGTGAAGTTTTGTTATATATTATTATTATTATTAATTATTATTATACTTTAAACTTGTTTTTGTAGTCCAGCTGTCTACCTGGACAGTTATTCACCTGGTCCACCCTTGGACAGTTCCTCATCCCATTTCTCCTCCCCCATCTCCAAAAGGATGTCCCCACCTGCCACATCCACCTCACCTGACCTCTCCACTTCCTGAGGCCTCCAGTCTCTTGAGGATTAGGTATATCATCTCTGATTGAACACAGACAAGGCATCTTCTTTCACTGAAGCCAGACCAGGCAGTCCTCTGCTGAATATGTGTCAGGGGCTTAATATTAGCTAGTGTATGCTGCCTGGTTTGTGGCTTAGTGTCTGAGAGATCTTGGGAAATTATTTTTTAATATTGATAAAGTAATTGACTGTAAGTTCGTAGCGACAAAGTAATTGAAACAAAAAACATAGAAGACCTGAGACAAAAGTTATTTAATTCTTTTTTCTTTTAAAGACTCTGAAACAGTTCTGTGTCAATAGATGAGAGGTACTTTATTTTAAAGTATGAAAACCAAAACAACTTTAAACATGCCTTTCTGTGATTAATATCTTCTGTATATATACCTAATAAGTGAATTAGACTCTTAGTATGGATATTAAATATAGTGGCTTCCATTTCTTCAGTTTTATAGTCATTGGAAACAAGGCAGCCAAGAGATTTTACTACAGAATATAAATTTAGGACAATGGGCATCTGAGTTCAAAACTTTTCCCAGTTATAGAGTCTAACAATTTTCTAAACTTTAATCATCCTATTTTTCTTATATAGAGTGAATAAATACAATAATTCCTGTAAATTGGTTAATCATTTCCCATGACATATTTAGCACTGGTAAAGAGTCATTTCACATGTAAAGTTACAGCTTTCATGCTGGCTCAGTGTAGGCTGAAAAGTGGCTGTGGTGTATAGCAAAAGAATAAGATGAGCCAACAACTCCCAGGGACACATCTTTTATTTTTTTACTTCCTATAATTTTATTTCATGCTGTTTACAATGCAGTTGCATGTAGCCTAGCTTCACCTAACATCCAGATAATTATGTAGCCTAGGACAACTTGAACTTCTAATCTCCTTGACTATTATTTTATATTCTGGGATCACAGGTATATTTCATTTGGCCCAGATTAATGAAATTCAATAAAGAAATTAGGTTGAATGAATTCAATAGTTTCTTAAAAGGTCATTAAGCATATTTTAATGTTTTATCTAGCCAAAGACAACAGAAAAATCTACCTTCAAACCTTTGTTAGTTTTTATTATGAAAAAATATATAATGCTCTTCATTAAAATATGAGGTGAAGTATGAGGTGAACATTTGACACAAATTAGGATTTTTTTTCTCATTTTAAAATGACATCACCATAACTAATTTTAAAATGTATTTCTACCAATAATATTGAGGACACAATAAGTTTTAGTAGTCACCATTTTTTTGATTCTACTTTAATTAAAACATATTAAGAAATGCCAAGCAATATTTTAAAATAAAGAGTTAATAATAACAATGATTTTATAGTTTTGGTATTACTGCAAACCAATTGAAAAGTAATGATATCGCATTAATACTTGTGGTATCAACTATTCTGTGTCACTGAATTTCCATTCCAATAAATAGTTGTCCTATGGGTCTATTTAAAATATGCCTTTAATTCACAGACTGCTTTTGGTAACATATATGTTTTTTACAATACTTTCCACCTCTTTAGAGACTCAGCTGCCTAATTGACCAATACGGAAGATGTAAGGTCTCAACATCTAATTGTGATAGAGGACATATTTAAAGGCTCCTTTTGGACACCATGTTTGGTAAGCGGCCATGACAGCTCCCCTCTCTGCATTCTCTCCATCATCTTTTCCTTCACTTCTATTGCATTAGTTCTGATTTTTCTTCAACATTGACATCCAGAATTCTAAATTACTTACTTTGCTTCCTGAAAATGACGTTAGGAAAAAAGTGACAATGAAGATAATAATAATACTATTCTACATATTCTCATAAATTTATAGTATCACCATACTGTATATTGATGGATCTTTCATATATTTCCAATATACTAAATTAAAAGTGCATTTTTTTTACCTCATCTGTTACCAATAACATTGTATACTGTTAACCATTTTTATTATGATATGGATAGTTTCTTGGTCTCTTCCAACCAATGTATGATAGCACACACTTTGCAGCACTTATCATACTACCCATTATTAACTAAGGAATACTTTCAAAATGTGATGCTTGCATATTATAAGAGGCTCATCATGTTTGCTTTAAGGCAAAATTAAATGACTCTAAGTGTGGTACCATTATATATTTATTGTATAATTATCTTGTGCTATCAACTTTCCATGTCAAGATCTATTACAAAGGAAATAATAAAAACTATGTATATTTATGCCTTTAGATGGAAAATGATGATTAAAATGAAATAAATAATGTATCTAAAATTAAACAAATATCCTGAAAGCAGCTGACATATTCTTAAGGAATAAATTCATTACTAAACGTTACTAAACTTACACTCAAAATTCCTAAATTTATGAACAAAATATACTAAATAATACACACCAAAATGCCACATAAGTAATTTCAGATCACACTGTCCCTAAATGTTTTTCAGCATATATAATTGAATTCTGGAAAATATGACCCACATTGTTTTATCCCCGGTAAATATATAACATATGTAAGAAAATGAATAAAAAAAGTGTCCAGAAAACTTAGAAATAAATTCTGCTAATGTATATTAACATTTAGTTTATATATAAATATACAATTTTATAAAATATTTAAATATGAAAAAAGTTGAACATTTTATGCTTGATAATGATGTTGAATGCAGTTCTGAACTTTATATGAATATTTAAATCTCATAAAAGATGCTAGGTTAAAATCTTAAAATCATTTAATACAAAAAAATACAAAGAAGGGAAGGGAAAGAAATGGAAAGGAAAGGAAAAGAAGGAAGCATAGGAGAGGAAAGAGGGCAGGAGGAGGAGGAGAAGGGTTGAAAAAGGAACAGGATATCTGGCTCAGTATTTAAAGAAGAAGGGAGATTCGAATGAAGAATCAGAACCTTTGTTTTGTGGCCTCAAAACAAAACAATACAAAACACAACAAATAAACAAACCACCAAGGTTGCATAGGAACCTTTTTTCTTATAGAATTATCTCTGCTTAATGGTTCTCTAAAAATTTCATAAATATTTGAAAACTCAAGTCTGCAATCTTCTAAGTATCATATTTTCTAAAAGGATAAATCCACTAATATTAAATTAGGAAACTACAAACTCATGTGTTACTGCAAATATCTTTATATATTTAAAAATGTCATTTTAATTTACTTTTTAAAAAGAAAATGGTTTGAAACCAAATATACCATATATTTGTGTTCTATAATTTATTGATCTTTAAATTAAAATACTTGGATACTATTTTACATTATTTTCTTTGGATTATCTTTAAGATTTTATATTTTATTATAATTTATACTAATACAATGATTTTCTGTTAACAAGTGAAAATATTGATTTACTGCAAAACTTGGCTGTACCTTATTCTCAGAAAGGCTGAGAATTCAGATGTGAGCATCCTTGCTATGTTCATTTTGATATTTCTTAACATATCCATATTATTAATATAAAATTTTATACACAATCTCACTAAAAGAGTGAGTTGATTTCATACATACAGTTGAAAATCATCTAAAGAAAGGGAAGAGTCATTGAATTCTGACTTATCAACAAAGGCTTCTAATATACTGATTTTAAAAGACTTTATATATATAGGGGTTGGGGAAGGAGTGAAGGTGAAAAAGTAAAAGAGGAAGGTAGGGAATAGAGGATGCCAGGATAATCACAATTGTTACTTTCTGCAACCCTGTGGTTTGCACTCCATTAAGTTCATGCATTAACAACATATAATCCAGGTGGTATTGGCTTGCACTTTATGCAAACATTTTTTAATTATCTTGCAATTTGCAGATGATAAAGGTATATAAAATATTGTTTAAATTACAGTTGATTTTTATGGCAAAGTTCTGACATACCATGTAAGAGTATAAGAGTATGTGATTCATGAAGAATGATACCCCAGCCTTAAAGAGTAAGCAAAAGCAGAGTACTTATTCTACTGAGAACCTACATGCAAGGCTCTATCATATATTGGGATAGATGACAGAGGTATGGACTTTGCAGCGTGAATTTAAGGTCTGTTAGAGTAGGAGTGAGTGACATTTACTTTTGTACTCTTTGATTGATTGCCTCTATCTCCAAGGATCTAGTGGCCTTTGTGATTGGTTAAGGCTCTGAGGGATTTGGTAGACTTTTGCTGATTAACTATTCTTGTCTCAGACTAGGTAGTGGGCCAACTTCTACACCTCCTGATAGGCAGCCTGTGAAGGATGTTTTCCATTGGAGTTGACTTGTTTTGCACATTTTCAGTTCTGGGAAAAGACAGTTAGGTTTAGTTTCCCAAACTGCCAGTAGCAGCCTGTCATGAACTCAGAGCCTGGCTCTGGTTAACTCAAACCTCTTACAGGCAGTGCTAGAAAATCGAAAAATACCAAAAACCAGTTTCTTTGATTTGAATGCACTGTCAAAATGAAATAATGCAATATAATTTTCTTCGTCAAGTATTTTCTGAATGAAAATAAACTTAATCTATTTGCAACCTTGTAAAACTAAAATTCCTTACATTTTTCTCAATCACAAACTCTTACATGTTAGTATTTATATATATGTATTAATATATACACACAAAACAAATCCACATATGCAGAGACATATGTTATAAACACATGAACACATGCAAACACACACTGGTTAACACATATATACTCATACATACATATTCATATACCTACTGATATTCATATGTTATACATGCAAACATATTCATACATATATACACATATATGTATATATATACAAACTGATACACATAGAGATATATACCCTAACACTCTTACAGACAAAGGCATACATAAATACACATTAGTATACAAGCATATGTAAGCATGAACATACACATGTTAGTATACACATATCTGTATATGCATCCATACACATAAAAACATAGACAAACATAAGCATTTTACACATATATACACATACACAAATATAAATGAAAATGTTCAGCATGTATACATACACGTACACATATAAACACATAAACATACATATTCCATCAAAGACATGCAAGAACATGCTCACAAAAACACATCTTCGCATATATAGATAATCCTACAGACAGAAGCACATATGGAAACATAACTCCTCCATGTCAGTTATATGCTATTTCATTAAACTTAAAAAATAAGTTTAATATTTCTTTATTTTTATTTTTTCAGAGTAATGTTCAAAACAAATCATTCTAAATCAGTAAATTGAAGTGGGATTACAGGTATGTGTCACTATATCCTGCAAATATGATATTTCATTTTAGTTATTGTTTATATTGAAATTTCAATTTAATTACAACATGCCTCCATTCCTTTAATCCTAGCAAATTTTCACTTATGCCCTTCCCACTCTCCTTCAAATCTACGGCTTCTTTTGGAATTAATTGTTGAGTGCATACAATGGTACTTGTATATGTTTTTTCAGAGCTGACCATTTGTCTTCTGGAAACATTAGAAGATAAACCAATAAAGTTTAATATTAATTAAAGTTTATTTTCATTATGAACTCAGCAAAAATCAATAAACTCTTCTTAATATATCTCATAACAGAAATCTACAGACAATTATTTTAAACCATCTATAAGAGAATTGAACCAAATAATTAAAATAATTTTTTCTAAAGTAGCTAGTATACTCTAGCATCGAACCCATTGTTTGTGTGACCAAGAACCAGACTAGATGATAGCTTCAGGAACTAGAGCAAAACCAGCTGGTCTGAGAGAGAGAGAGAGAGAGAGAGAGAGAGAGAGGTATAAAATGGCTCCTAATGATATTCAGCTGTGCTCATAGGTTCGTGCCTTGATTAGCCATCAAGGGAGGAGCATTTTCCTGCAGCAAGTGGAAACAAATACAGATACTAACAATCTGACACAATGCATAAAGTTAGATCCTTTGGAATACTCAGTCCTAATCAAAATTCCTCCCTTCAGAGCTCAGGGAACAACTTGGAAGAGGAAGCAGAAAGAGTATAAGAGCCAGAGGGCTTGGGGGAACACCAAGAAAACAAGGCCCTCTAAATCATTGTGAGCAAAGTTCATGTGAACTCATGCAAAGACCAAGGAAGCATGCATAGGGACTGCAGAGGTCTCTACCAGGTCCTCTGCATTTGTATCATGGTGTTGCATGTAGTTTTGAAAAACAATCCAGTTTAGTGTTTTTATATGATTTCTGAGTGTGCAAATGAGTAGTTTCTAATTGTTGTGCTTCTTTCCTTCTGTTTATCTTGTCCAGCTTTCATTGATAGTTTTTGTTTTATCTTATTATATTTTATTTTGCTATAGTTTAAAAATGAATTAATGAATAAAAAATGAATGAATGAACAAATGAAAAACAAGGCACTGGGTAATGATACAATGGAACTGTCAGTTATACTCACTGGGAGACAGAAAAACCAGTTTTCACCAATGGAAGGACTCTGGGTATATTAACCACTGAAGGACAGGAATAATGCTAAGGAGTACCTGACCAATATAATATGTACTAGGACTCTGCAGGGAACTATAGAGTTGGCCTGGCCTGGCTGCCTTAAGCAGCATATATAATGGATTTATCAGGTTAGAGTCCATGCCTCCTGGGTCACAGTGTGCCTTCCACTTCCCAAAAGACACTCCATCAGGCAGTGAAGCATTCAGGCGTCTTTGCGTTTTTCTGTATCTTCTTTCAGAAGTCAAGGAAGCATGGAAGTTTGACAGGATCTTTGACATTAATTTTTGTACCCTATGTAGCTCAGAAACTATTGGATCCTGGCAAGTACTGAATCGATCCTGGAAATTGCCTTTATATTGTTTCTTGAAAAGATATAAAATGTTTGATTGCTCCCATTGAAATTGTCACAGCTGTGCTCTTGCTATGGTACATTGAACCAGCCTGTTCTAATTTTATGTAGCCATGTCATGTAACCTTGGCCATGCAAGTAGTGCACCTACCTATAAGTGGTGCCAGGAACAGGGATCTGAAATATGGGATTTAAGAAAAAAGCCAAGCAACTCCTGGGAATTGTGCACACACAAGTATAACAAGGCAGGTGCATTGATTGGAGGTAAAAAGATAGGATAGGGAGGGTCAGAGGAGTGACATTTGTTTGCAGAAGTTTTACAAACTTTGTGGCTAGAAGAAGGAACTAAAGCAGGACACTATCAGTTGATGAAATTCCTGGAGCTCCTTAAAGAACCTCAGTGTTCTTTCCCTGAAAAGGGGTCTCTAAATCTCAGAACTTGGTCCTGGTTAGAAAGATCAATTTAGGGAAAATGAGATGGAAGGGGACCAGAAATTTTCTGGTGATGATTTTCAACTTTGGGAAGAAATAAAACAATGATAGATAAAGAAATGACAGTTAAAATTAAAATTGAAAATGACCAGGAAAAAGAAGAACTAATAATGGGAAAAGAAAAAAAACTTAGAACCCAAAGATATATTATCTATTCTCATCTAGTCCCCCCTCTCTCTTCTCTCTCTCTCTCTCTCTCTCTCTGTCTCTCTCTCTCTCTCTCTCTCTCTCTCTCTCTCTCTCCATATATATATATGATAAGGTTTAGTTTTCTCCTCCTTTTGATGATTTTCCTTTGTCCGCTACCTCCTGCTCCAGCTTCCTCCACACCTAAAACCAATCCATAATTTACAGTTCCTGATACTGTGAAAACTTTTTTTTTGCTATGTTGCTTTGCTTTTCCTAAGGTTTCCAGGAATGTCTCTCACCATCCATGAGAATAGAATATTCACTCCTTTTAAGTCAAGGTACAAAGTCTTGGATACAGGAGACTTTGTATCTTGCCCTGGAGACTGGAAAAGACATAAGGTTTTTCTCGTTTCCATGTGAGTGAAAGGATGTAACTTAATATGTCTAGTTCAGAGAGTCAGAAATTTTATACATGGTTCATTTAAGACTCCAATGAATCGTAGACAGGCTTGTGCTCACTATGGACTAATTGCTCCTTTTACACTGTCTTTCCATGATTGTATTTCTGGCAATATTTTTCTACCCTCTGGCTAGAGGGACTTGGCAAAGGTTTGTATTACTGGGGTTAAATATTTACTGTGGAAGACTGATTATTCAGAAGTATTTCACAACCAAGATATTAGATATCAACAAAATAATGTGCCGATAACCTTTGAAATGTTAACAGGAGGAGGCATGTATAATGATGCTCAAGGAGAGATTATTACATACATGCCTGAGACATATGGTCAAATGCTTTGGAAATGTAAGCATGACATAAATTACCAGTTTATGGGAAAAGACAGAGGATATGTCTACAATTAGACAGAATCCTGATAAACCATACCAAAATTTGTTTTTCGCTTTTTCAGGCAGTCAGTCGCTTAATGGTTGGTTGATGGAGAGGCAGGAATGATTATTGTTATAATTACTAGTCTATGGGAATGCTAATGCTTCATGCCAGACTGAAGAGTGTACATTAGAAATAAACAAAATATTAATGATTATAACCACCTCCAAGCTAATATTGAGCCTTTATATACTCAAGTTTTAACTCTGGCTACAGCCCTCCAAGGAAGGATAATTCTTCAACTATTGGCAGTCATTAAGCAACAACTACAAATAACAACAATAATGACAGGTAGCTTATCTTTATGCCCAAGTTTGTTATTACTCCTTTTAAAGAACTAAAGAGCTATTTTTTAGCTTTTGTTATATATTATATAGATGTTCTTTTGCTTATGCTAAAAATGTTAAAAAATTAAATATATTTATAAAAATAAAAGTTAGATTAATCCTTTAAATTCATATTCATAATGAGAAAAAGATATTCAATATTTTGATTTATCACTGCCTTTTACTATTTTGTGGCTCTGTAAAATATTAAAAATAAACAAAGCATTTGCATATACTACTAAATATTATGAGAAATTTGCCAACAGTTTGATATAATCTACATAACATGTATCTCAAGTAACTCCTGGGATCAATTTTTGTGGAAAGAACTAATGGACAACTTAAACATTATTTAAAAATTAAAGGAGAGGGAGAATGGTAATATAGCTAATCCTCAGAATATTGTATCTTTTCCTATATATTCTTTAAAATCTTAAAATTTGGACAAGGATAGTCACACTGAGGCAGAACATTTTGGGGGACACCTCCAAAAATATTTAAAGTCACAATCCGTTGGAAAGACCTTATGTTCAGTACTTCTCTGGATCTGGGACTATATTTGTAGTTTTCCTCCAGTCGCAGAAAAGCTGGTACTAACACATGAAATTCTGACTTGACCTGTGGAAGATGGACAAGGAACTTCTATAGCATCTGCAAAAGGTATACCTGAAAAAAAAAAAAAGAGAGAGAACTAGGTAATGGAATTGTTGAGATGAGAAGAATGGAGTCTGCTTACAAATGATGACTGTGATGAAGAAACTTGTGACTCACAGAAAAGGGTTGATGAAGCCTCAGGGGAAAAGTTTGACTGAAGAACTGCAGCTGTTTTTACTCCACTGTCTCTGTTGAACCAATCTGTTATTGCTAAGACATATTGGACTCATCTATCTGATCTTATGTTTTACTATGTAACTGGGAAGGAAATAGCATTGCTGTTTATAGCAATGACTCATTATTTTTTCATTATTTATTCTTTATTGGATATTTTCTTTATTTATATTTCAAGTGTTATCTCCTTTACAAGTTCCCCCCAAAACCTCCTCTCACATCCCCCTTCCCACTGCTTCCATGAGAGTGTTCCCCACCCACTCACTCACCCCCCCTTCCCTGCCCTGGCACTCTCCTACACTGGGCCATCAAGCCTTCATAGGACCAAGGGCCTCTACTCCCATTGATGCCCAAAAAGGCCATCCTCTGCTATGTCTGGTTGGTTGATATTGTTGTTCTTCCTATGGGGTTGCAAACCCCTTCAGCTCCTACAGTCCTTTCTATAAATCTTCCATTGGGGACCTCGTGCTCAGTCCAATGGTTGACTATGAGCATACACCTCTGTATTTGTCAGGTTCTGGCAGAGCCTTTCAGGAGACAGTTATATCAAGCTCCTGTCAGCAAGCACTTCTTGGCTTCCACAATACTGTCTGGGTTTGTTGACTGTATTTGGGATGAATCCCCAGGTGGTGCAGTCTTCGGATGGACTTTCCTTCAGTTTCTGCTCCACATTTTATCTTCCTATTTTCTCCCATGAGTATTTTCTTCCCCCTTCTAAGGAGGACTGAAACATCCACATTTTGGTCTTCCTTCTTTTGATCTTCATGTGGTCTATGAACTGTACCTTGGGTATTCTGAGTTCTTAGGCTAATATCCACTTATCAGTGGGTTCACATCATGTGTGTTCTTTTATGACTGGGTTACCTCAATCAGGATGGTATTTCCGAGCTCCATCCACTTGCCTAAGAATTTAATGAAGTCCTTGTTTTTAATAGCTGAGTAGGACTCCTTTGTGTAAACGTACCACATTTTCTGTATTCATTCTTCTGTTGAGGGAAATCTGGGTTATTTCCAGCATCTGGCTATTATAAATATGCCTGCTATGAACATAGTGGAGCATGTGTCCTAGTTATATTTTGGAATATCTTTAATTATATGCCCAGGTGCTATAGCTGGATCCTTGGGTAACACTATGTTCAATTTACTGAAAGACCACCAGATTAATTTCCAGAGTGATTGTACCATCTTACAATCCCAAAAGAAATGGAAGAGTGTTCCTCTTTCACCACATCCTTGTCAGCATCTGCTATCATCTGAGTTTTTGATCTTAGCTATTCTGATTGGTTAAAGATAAAATCTCAGGGTTGTTTTGATTTGCATTTCCCTGATGGCTAGGGAAGTTGAACTTTTCTTTAGGTGCTTCTAGGACATTCGATATTCTTCAGTTGAGAGTTCTTTGTTTAGCTCTGTTCCCCATTTTTTAATAGGGTTATTTGATTCTCAGGAGTCTAACTTTTTTAATTCATTGTATATTTTAAATTATTAGGCCTCTATCGGATGTAGGATTGGCAAAGATCTTTTCCCAATCTGTAGATTGTTGTTTTGTCCTATTGACAGTATCCTTTACCTTACAGAAGCTTTGCAAATTTATGAGTTTCCATTTGTTGACTCTTGATCTTAGACTATAAGCCATTGGTGTTCTATTCAGGAAAATTTCTCCTCTGTCCATATGTTTGAGGCCCTTCCCCATATTCCTCTATTAGATTCAGTGTATCTTGTTTCATGCGGAGGTCCTTGATCCATTTGGACTTGGGCAGTGCACAAGGAAATAAGAATGGATCGATTTGCATTCTTTTATTTTTATTTAATTTTTTATTTTTGGATATTTATATATATTTCAAATGTTTTCCCCTTTTCAAACCACATATTACATTCTCCCTCCCACTGCCTCTATGTGGGTACTCCCAAACCCACCCACCCACTTCTTTCTTCGGTTCCTAGCATTCTCCTACACTGGGGTATTCTTTTACAGGCTGACTGCCAGTTGAACCAGCACCATATGTTGAAAATGCTGTTTTTTCCACTAGATAGTTTTAGCTCCTTTGCTGTCCACTCTCTCTCTCTCTACCTCTTCAATATAGTACTTGAAGTTCTAGGTAGAGCAATTAGACAACAAAAGGAGATCAAAGGGATACAAAATGGAAAGGAAGAAATCAAAATATCACTATTTGCAGATGATATGATCATAAACTTAAGTGACCCAAAAAACTCCACCAGAGAACTTCTATAGCTGATAAACAACTTTAGCAAAGTGGCAAGATATAAAATTAACTCAAACAAATCAGTAGCCTTCCTATATTCGAAGGACAAAGATGATGAGAAAGAAATTGAGGAATGTCACCCTTCAAAATAGTCATGAACAATATAATGTATCTTGGTGTAACTAACCAAACAACTGAAAGATCTGTATGACAAGAACTTCAAGTTTCTGAAGAAAGAAATCAAAGAAGACCTCAGAACATGAAAAGATTTCTTATGTTCATAGATCAGCAGGATTAATATAGTAAAAATGGACATCTTGCCAAAAGCGATCTACAGATACAGTGCAATCTCCATCAAAATTCCAACTCAATTCTGCATAGACTTAGAGCAATTCTCAAATTCATTTGGTAAAACAAACAAACAAACAAACAAAAAAGCAGGATAGCACAAACTATTCTCAACAATAAAAGAACTTCTGGGGGAATCAGCACACCTGACCTCAAGCTGTACTACAAAGCAGTAGTGATAAAAACTGCATGGTATTGGCACAGTGACAGGCAGGTAGATCAGTGGAATAGAACTGAAGATCTAGAAATGAACCCACACACCTTCGGCCACTTTATCTTTGATAAAGGAGCTAAAACCTTCCAGTGGAAAAAAGACAGCATTTTCAACAAATGTTGCTGATTCCTGGTGGTGAACATGTAGAAGAATGCAAATTGATCCATTCTTATCTGCCTGTACAAAGATTAAGTCCAATTGGATCAAGGACCTCCATATAAAACCAGATACAATAAATCTAATAGAAGAGAAAGTGGTGAAAAGTCTTGGACATGTGGACACAGGGGAAAAGTTCCTGTACAGAACACCAATGGCTTATGCTCTAAGATCAAGAATTGACAAATGGGACCTCATGAAATTGCAAAGCTTCTGTAAGGAAAAGGACACTGTAAATAGGACAAAATAGCAACCAACAGTTTGGGAAAAGATCTTAACCAATCTTATATCCGATAGAAAGCCAATATCCAAAATATACAAAGAATTCAAGAAGTTAGACTCCAGAGAACCAAATAACCCTATCAAAAATGGGGAACAGAGCTAAACAGAAAGTTCTCAACTGAGGAAACACACAAATGTCTGAGAAGCACCTAAAGAAATGTTCAACATCCTTAGTCATCAGGGAAATGCAAAGCAAAACAAACCTGAGATTCCACCTCACACCAGTCAGAATGGCTAAGATCAAAAACTCAGGTGACAGCAGATGCTGGCAAGGATGTGGAGAAAGATGAACTCTCCTCCATTGCTGTTCAAATTTCAAGCTGATACAACCACACTGGAAATCAGTTTGGTAGAACCTCACAAAATTGGACATAATACTACCTCAAGATCCAGCTATACCACTCCTGGGCATATACCCAGAAGATGTTCAGCATGCAATAAGGACACATTTTTTACTATGTTCTCAGCAGCCATATTTATAATTTATAATAGCCAGAAGCTGGAAACTACCCAGATGTCCCTTGAATGGATACAGAAAATGTGGTACATTTACACAATGAAATACTACTCAGCTATTAAAAACAATGACTTTATGAAATTCTCAGGCAAATGGATGGAACTTGAAAATATCATCCTGAGTGAGGTAACTCAGTCACAAAAGAACAAGCACAGTATGTACTCACTGATAAGTGGATATTAGCCCAAAAGTTCGAAATACCCATGATTCAATTCACAGCAACTGTTGGACTGAGAGTGGGGTCCCAGATGGAGGAGTTGGAGAAGGGACTGAAGGAGCTTAGGGAGTTTGCAACCCTATGGAGGGAGCAGCAGTGTCAACTGGTCAGGCCTCATGGTGCTCCCAGAGACTGGACCACCAACCAAAGAATATGCATGGAAGGACCCATGGTGCTGACCACATATGTGGCAGATTAGAGCCTTGTTGGTGATCAGTGGGTGGAGAGGCCCTTGGGTCTGTGAGTGTTAGATGTCCCAGTCTAGGGAAATGCCAGAGTGGGAGTGAGTGGGTGGGTGGGGGAATACCCTAATAGAGGCAGGTGGAGGGGGGATGAGATAGGGAGTTTCCAAATGAGAGACTTGGAAAGGGGAAAACATTTGAAATTTAAATATAGTATCAAAAAAAAAAAAAAAAAAGAAAGAAAAGGACATATGCTCTTGCACATCCAGTAAAGAATGCTTGAATAAGGAAAAAAAATCAAGTGACTGTAGGTGTGTGGGTTCATTTCTAATTCTTCAGTTCTATTCCATTGATCTACTTGCCTGTCTCTGTACTGATACATTACAGTTTTTATCATGATTGCTCTGCAATACAGCTTGAGGTCAGGTATGCTGATTCCCCTAGAATTTCTTTTGTTGTTGAGAATAGTTTTTGCTATCCTGGGTTTTTTGTTATTCCAAATGAATTTGCAAATTGCTCATTCTAACTCTATGAAGAACTGGGTTGGAATTTTGATAAGGATTGCACTGAATCTGTAGATGGCAAGATGGCCATTTTATTGAATCAGGATTAATATGGCAATGACTCTTACACTTTGAGTCCTCCTACTGCTAATCATATTGTTTCTGAGGCAAATACAGTTCCATGACAATTTGAGTTTTGATTCTCAGGCTTTGCATGATGAAATATTAACCATTCCACATTTAATGTTAGATAAATCACCTTCCTTCATTGCTGCATAAAACCTGGCATAGTATTTTAGTCACTACTTTCCTTTCTCTAATTGGACTTCTAAACTTGGAATTTTCTTATTGGTTATACAAAGAAGTATTGTATACAAAGAAGTATTGTATACAAATTATTGTACACAAAAAAACTTGATGTGGTCTTATTTTTCCATGTTTGCTTGAAAGATTGGCTTGCATACTCTAAAAATTAAAAAAAAGTTAAAAAGTGGAACTATGGGACACCAAGGAGTTGGCCTTGCCTAGCTCTCTCAGTGTGCATCTGTTGTATGTTTTTCATGTTAGAGACCATGACTCATGTGGTACAATGCACTTTCACATTCTTGAGAGACTGGCATACTTCCTCAGTCAATGAAGCAATCAGATATCTTCCTGGTTCTCTTATTTTACCTCAGAGGTAAGGGAAGCATTAAAGCTTGACAAGACAGTTGGTCTTAGATATTAATCTTTGCTACCCCTTAGAGCTTGCAAGCATCATTGTATCCTGGCAACTACAAATGTATTGATCCGTATAATTGCCATTATATTTTGTTTCAGATAAAGGTATAAAATGACTTCTCTCAATAAATTTATCACTGCTTTAGTCTTGCTGTAGCTCACTCCTTCCCCAAATGGCCTGGTTTAATTCTTTACAGCAATATCACATACCTTTGGCAATGAAAGAAACATAGGGGTTTATAGAATTCCACAGTTTTATTTCTGTGTTTTAAATTGGTTACAGTTTGGATGGGTTTTTTGTTTTGTTTCCTTTTTCCTTTTGTGTATAGTTTTAGTTTGTTTTCTTCCAGAGGTATGTCATTGTTTTGAATCTTTGTGTGTTATTTGAGAAAGAAAGAAAGAAAGAAAGAAAGAAAGAAAGAAAGAAAAGAAAAAGATCTGGAAGTACTACCACAAGGGGAAAAATTTGATCAAAATAAACTTAAGGTTAAAATTTGCTTTAAATAATAAAATGAAAAGAAAACAAAAGAATATAAAATTTGCAAGGTTCTTTTTGTCTGATGCTTCGAAAATTACTCAAAAGTATAGTTTACTATTTAACTTCTGCTATAAACATGATAATAAGAAGGAAATATACAATGAATTGAAGTTTATATTTTCAGTTTATTTCAATATTTGTTAATTTTTTGCAAGTTAAAAAAAGGATTTTCATATATTGCTAATGCTTTCTCCCCTCTCTTCCCCCTCCCCCACTCTCCTACCCCTCTTGACCCCTTAGATTTGCTTCCCCTTGTCCACCTCCCCCTCCTAGTCTTAGAGAAAAGCCCACCCCCCAAGGACATTGTCCAAATCAGCATAAGAATCTATAATAAGATCAGGCAAGACCATCACGGCAAAGCTGGACAATGGAACACATAAGGAGGAAAATAGTACCAAAGATATGCAAAAGAGTCAAGAACAATCCGGGATCTCTTGTTCAGATTTTCATAAGAACACCAAGCCACTGAGCCATACTATCTATGCAGTAGAACTAGGTCAGACTCCTACAGGCTCCCTGATCTCTGCATCTTTCCATGGGTCCCAGTCAGTCAATAATATTCTTTCTACTTTGAGCATGTTCACACCAACTTCTGCCAGAGCCATCCTGCTTTCACTCTTTACTTTGTTTCTTTTCTCTTCTCAGTGATAAAATCCAATTTGTGCTGCCCATATTCTCTCGGGTATGTGGCCATGCACTAAAGTGTGGTCATACTATGAACAGTGACACCCTAAGTGGATACTAGCTCAAAAGATCAGAATACCCAAGATTCAATTCACAGCAACCATTGGACTGAGCTTAGGGTCCCAGATGGAGGAGTGGGAGAAGGGACTGAAGGAGCTGAGGGGGTTTGAAGCCCCATGGAGGAAGCAACAGTGTCAACTGGCCTGACCCCTTTCCCCTTACTGCTGGAGACTGGACCATCAACCGAAGAATACACATGGAGGGACCCATGGTTCTGGCCACATATGTGGCAGCGGAGGGTCTTGTTACACATCAGTAGGAGGAGAGGCCCTTGGGCCTGAGGGTGTTAGATGCTCCAGTATAGGGGAATGCCCGGGAGGGAAGAAGGGAGTGGGTGGTTGGGTGGGGAAATACGCTCATAGAGGCAGGAGAGGGGGGATGGGATAGGGGGTTTCTAAAGGGAGAAAGGGGAAGGAAAGGGGAAAACATTTGAAAAGTAAATAAAGTATAAAAAAAGAAAAGAAAGAAAGAAAGAAAGAAAGAAAATAAGCAAGCAAGCTGACTCTTCTCCAAGATGTAGTCAGTTTTGACTAGTTCTTAAGACTGATGTAGAGTTTAGTGACAACTTTCTTGTGAGATACTAAAATAAGCAAAAATAGGGAAAACTGCAAAAGAGTGAAGAAGTATATTAAATAATTACAGGGGATTTCAACTAACATGAACATATTAAATATTAAATATCACATCTAAAATAAGGCTAAATTAATAGGAAGTCTTAAAATTAATTATCACAGAGATGGGAAGACAGCTATGCTGTGGAGCAAATATTGGTAAAGTGGCCAAGAACCTAAGATTAGATCTGTCATATGAACTAAGTGAAAATCTCTTACAATTCTGCTAAATGAACCTAACAATAAGATGACTTCTATTGATGTAAATTAGGTTTTCCATGTTCTATGATTTTATATACATGAAATGAGACAGTATGTTGACTTTTGTCTTTGTTTTTTTTGTATTTTGTTTTCTTACAAATAATGCCTCAGGACTTGGTGATGGTTTTGTATTGATCAGAACTTTGCACGCTTATCCTCTTGTAAAGGTTGTTTCTTTATTTCTGTCCATTTTTTTATTTCCATGGCACATGCTATTATTTTTTAACAATATTTGAACACTTTGGAAACTGTATCAATTTACATGTTAATAAGGAATGTGTTCTTCTATATTTCTATTGGATATTTGTGGAAGTTTCCTAACCACTGCACACACTTGTCATTAGTTTGGGTTATAAATATTTTCTTTATAAATTTAAAATATTTCTGTTTGGTGTTAAATAACAGTGCATTGTGTGTTTCAATTGTATTTCCTAGTGACCAATAACTTTAAAAGTTTATCAAATATCTATTATTCAGGGTCGTTATTTTCCTGCTTTGTCTTTTTAACTAATATTCCTCAGAGTATATGCATATTGAAGGATAATACTGGTTTCTTTAATTCCCTACAATATAAATTAAAATATGTACACATAGACAGCCACATACACACAATAAACAGGTACACAGGAGCAGATATATACATATATATGAATATATATACATGAATATATTTATAATTAGGTATTTATACGTAGTTATATATATAAATATAATGTACTTATAATTAAAATATAATTATTCATTTAATAATTATTTATAATAATATATTATTATATGTCTATAATTAAATATTTACAATTATGTATGATTATAAATATGATACACACAGAGACTTACATTTAGAAATTCCTTATAATTGGTAGCACCCTCTTAATTATTTGGGTGCTATGTTATTAGAGCCCAGCTCTAGCAGGTTTCCTGGATGCAAGACTGATGTGTAGAGCTGGTAAAAATGATTGCCCATTGTTTGTCTTTCAAACAGATGGCCCCGAATAACACGAGCTATCTTTATTCATATAAGTTGCAAAATATTCAAGCATAATATTTTAACTCATTTCTCTTAAGTCATTTTCCAAGAATCATTAACATTCATTCATTTATATTTCTTTCCCTCTTCTCCATTTCATTATCATCATTAATTGACCTTTATCCTGTTATCTAAACATTAATTAACCTTTATTTCATATCTAAGCATGAATTTTGTATTGCAATACAAATGATTATATCTAGCCAGGCATCTCCTACTGGAGTGCAAGGGGCCTAGGATACTTAGATTCCTTTCTTGATTTTTTTGGCATTGGAAGATGTCTGATCTTTTATGGTCTTCATTATATCTTCTATAAGTTCTTTTTTCTTTTATTTTTTACATCTACATTTTGCTTTTTCCCCATTAATTTATTTATGTATTCACTTTGCATCCTGATCTCTGTGTCCTGCTCTGCCCACCCAATCACAAACAGTTCATTTCTTCATCCTCCCTCCTCCCTTCAATGTCATCTTTTAAGAAACCATCTCCTAATTTCTTGCAATATAGTTATCTCCTTTAGAACATTTAAGTAAGCAAGAATCGATCACCTTACTGAGTTCTTCTTGCTTACTCTGGATGACTGCCAAAGCAGGCAGCACAACGCAGGAACCAGTTTCTGTGATAAACTGCAGAGTCTCATTTTCTATGTAGGAACTTAAAAAAATTATCAAAGACTCATCTGAGAGGCTTTTGCTCCCAGAAAACTCAACAGCAATTACAACTGTCAAATAAAAGCTAAGAATTAACATGACAATAAGGATAAGCAAAAGCTAGAAGGGCTTGAAGCTCATTCAGTTCCTAGGATCAGGCAGAGGTCTGTAGCACAGTTTAGATAGGAGACTGACAGGTAGCTAGGAATCTGCAAAGAGCCCCGCCTTTAGGGGGTCCATTCACAAACTCCTGCAGCTGCTCTTCAGTATGACTTTTGATTGGGGACTTTGCTGTTGTTTATTCATTCTCCTGTTGCTTTTGTGACAGAATCTTTCTGTGTGGCTTAAATTGGGCTTGACTTCACAACACAATGACACCAGTCCTCAAATCCATCTGATAGCCCTCCTGACCCTCCTAATCACTACATTTCAAGTGAACAACAACTCTAAGCAGTCAGATAAAATATTATCACTTAACACTGAAATTCATTATATTTCATTTCAAAGTAGTACTTACATTGACGTCAAATGATTTTGTTGACTCATTCAAAGGTACTTAAACTAATGGAACAAGCAGATGCTTCATCCAAATTGCATAGAATAATTAAATGTTCTCTCTTTATCACTGATATAAACATAATTCAATTGTCTTTAGGAACTGTTGCAATAGGAAAACATTGAGTGTTTACATATTTTTTTTCCATCCTCACATATTTTAATGGGATCTTAGATAGACATGCATTAAAGAGACCTCTTTTTAAAAAAATTTATATAATCTATTTTATTTTTTGCAGGTGAATCCCATCTTTCTTTCTTTCTTTCTTTCTTTCTTTCTTTCTTCCTTTCTTTCTTAGATATTTTTCTTTCTTTTTTTCATACTTTATTTACATTTCAAATGTTTCCCCCTTTCCAGATCTCCCCAAATGGAAACTTGTTTGAGTATGAGATGTTAAAACTATGAGACTTGAAAACAGGTCTTCTGTGCCGCCATTTTTATAGTTTTTACCTGACTACACATCTCCGAATATCCAAGGAGTAATGTTTGAAGAACTAGCCTTCAGTTTTTGGTGTGAAGGAACACCTGTTTATCTTTTTCATAATGCATAACCAGCTGCATCACACAATCAATTTTTGCAGAGACTCACTGCTGACTAAGCCCACTATAATATAATGGAATGGTTTGAAAGCTGTTTTCCAGCTACACACAATTTTCAATACATATGTCCTGCTGATTGAGAATATCTACTGTTTATATTCAATAGTTTCCAGCCAGAAAGGGGTCACAGTATTTTTGAAATATTTTAGGTAGAAGGATAAATGATTGTAAATTAAACAACACTTTTAAAAAATACACATCTTCAAAATCAAACTCTAAACTGTCTGAGTAATATGAATTAGGAATGGTTTCAAAACACACTTCTCAGGGTTAGTCTCTAAATCTTCTTAAAAGAAAAATTTCCAAATCAGCCAACACAATATAACATCTTTTGCATTGGGCATAATTATTCATGTTAGTATTTGACATGATTATATTTTCAGATAATTAATATTTCTAATTTCCTTAATATGAAAAAATTTACAAAAAATTACATTTTACATTCAAGCATATTGAAAATACAAATATAAAGAGTAGTGGTTCAAAATGTGTTTAATATTATTTACACACTATATCAATGAAAAGGAACTCATACATTTTTTTCTTAAAACAAAATTGGTAATGAATAAACGAAGAAGACAATAAAATTCAGCAAAGTTATTATTTTGAATTAAATACACACAAAGCAAATATATCACAAGAATTCTTATTTGTTAATTATGAAGCAAACATAGTTTATTTTAGTTTATTTTGTATCATTTTTTAGTACATATTGTTTTCTATTAGATTAAAGGTAAAAAAGTTACAAATAAAAATAAAAGAACTGATACAAGTTTCCCAATAACCTTGGTTTATTTTCTTGACTGTTAGCATTAAGTATTTTCTAATTCACAACTTACTATTAATGTGGGCAAGCCCATACTTTTATGCAGGTGCATAGGTTGTGCATGTTAGTTTTTATAAGAAAAATATCAATGTTGACTGGTCTTCCATATTATCCTTTTTTTTTAATTTATCTGTCATTTTTAGATATTATGATATAATATAATTACTTACCTCATTTCCTTTCTTCTCCAAAACCTCCTTATATAACTTATAGCTGCCTTTTAAATTAATTAATTATATATGTGTGTGTGTGTAATTCATTAATATATGTGTATATACTATATACACATACAATATGTATGTATATGTGTGTATCAGCCCTGATATCTTATTATTTATGAAGATATTATAATCAATGTATTTTGCTCATTAAATTTATGATTTAGCAATAATAATGCAATTATTACATAGATTCCTCAAGATTAATATGATATGCAGTCTTATGAATATTATTTTTAAGCTTTAGATCTACTGACATTCATGTTGAATCTGAGGAGAAAGTTATATTGCATAATATTTCAAGAAGAAGAATGGACATATACATGGACAACAGGGAGAAGAAATGAAGTCATATTGAATTAACAATTTGGTTTTTGTGATAAAATGTGTTGATCATGTAATCACTGAGGAGCTAATCTTGAATACATTCTGATTTTTCTCCATGAAGAACAGAATTATATGCATGATAAATCTAAACTATATTTTCTGCAAATTCAATAAACATGATTCTTAAAACTAAGGGATTACATTGGTGTAATGTGTGTCAGAGTATGCAAATATGTTTCATATCATACCATGTTCTAGTCTCAGGCAATATTTAGAAAATAGAAAGTAGTAATCCAATTATATCTAAGATAACATATTCTCAGAAAACACCTGATTACCACACTGAAGGGGGAGTAGATGGTTTACCTCAACAGAGGAATAAATGCAAATGCTATAGGTATAGATTATTATATTACCATATACCTAAGAAAATTTGGTAATGAATTTTTATGAAAACATTAGTAATGTATTTTGAAAGTTCTCTACTTTTGATATTTAAATGTATCACTAATTAATATGACTAAATCAGTATAGTTAGTGATTTCTACTTTTTAAATATTTAAGACAAAGGTTGACATCAGAGTTCACAGTAAATGTCACAGAAACCCAGACTCCAGGTTTACTGTATAACAACTAATTTTTTGCACTTAGGGAGATATTATATTATTTAGTGTCTAAATATGTATGATGAATATTTGAAGGGTAATGCAAAATATCTGGAAAAATAAGTATTTACCAAAATAATATTAATATAATTTTCTCCAATTTAAATGGGCCATTGTGCACACAATTTCAGAAACAGTAGGAAAAATATAGCCTAAAGAAACAAATGTATGCTATACAATAGATCTTAAAATATCTACCTCATAATTATATTAGAAAGAGTGGAGATTTATTTTGAACAGAAAGCCTGTTTCTTGTGTTGTGAAAGATGTCTCATTAATATTAGAGTATATTTTGCTTTAGTAACACTGGGTATTCAAATGTGGAAAACAATTATTGGAAAAAATACATTTCCACAGATATTATATTTAACTATATATGGTATTATGAAGGAATTACATATCATAAAATATACAGAACTAGTCAAGTTTGTAAAAATAACATAGCAACATTTTGTGGGTTACAAGTGTTTCATGACACTACCTAGTTATTTTTCTTTGGCTACTTCATGAATGCTACAGTACACAGAGTTCACTATGTCTAAATTGAGATTTGCTCATATTCATGACATATGTGTAATTATTTTATAAACCCAAAGCTTATTAGATTGCATTGTTGAAAGTGCCAGTTCCTCAAATTGAGGTGGCCTGTGTTACTTCAGTATGGATCAGACTCTCATGTCATGTTTTTTCTTAATGGTATTGTCGACATATCACAAAACTAGGTGACAACTTGGCATCTAAACATTGTTTCTAGTTGAAATTGGTTTCAAGATGTTATTTTCAGAGTTTAGACCATCTGAAGCCACCTAAACTACATATAAAAAGGAGTTTCTTCAAAGTTTCTTTATTTATTTTCCATTAAATTTGTTTCCTGTGTGTGTGCGTGTATGTGTGTGTGTGTGTGTGTGTGTGTATAGGTGCACAAAAGTTAGTACAAATACATGTGTATAAATATATATAAATATACAAGTATATGTATATAGAAAAATAACTATGTATGTGTGTTAGACACATATACACATATCACTCTACTGCTATCTGTTATCTGTTAGTGTTAAACTCAGAGCAATAGCTATATTAATCTGCTATTATATATCAAATATCTGTTGACATGTCAAAAATGAAATAGAGAATAACATGTTTATTATTTAGCATAATGGGTTTTTATAACATTATTCTTTAAATTTTTAATTTTTTCTTATTAAAATTCTACAGTTAAATATATAAGTATAAATCAGAAATAGAATGAGCTTAGAAATTTATTAAAGAATTATGAAATTTGGGGCTTAGGGAACTATACCAAAAAGAAGGAAAGATTGTGTAAAATACAGAGGTTATCATTTACTAAAAGAAAACAGCTTCTTACACATACAACAGGACTGATAAATATATGAACTCAGAAAGACTGACAGCATGCATAAAACCTGCATATGCTCAAGAAAGACAATTCACTAGCATAAAAACTGACACTGGAACTAAGCACAAAGACCCAAGCCTAAAAAATAAACCAAAGAAACAAAACAAAACAAAACAAAAAAAAACCCTTTTGCAATTGATACTTGCTGGGAGAGGGAAATTAGTTTACTACAATGGTGGGACAGTGGGTATATCAACCACACACCAGAACAGGCCCCTTGCTGTAATTGTAGTTGGCCTACATAAGGTAAGTTCCATGAACTTTTGGGTGTGATTGCTTGACTTTGGCGCTTTATTTGCCTACAAATTTTGTTGTTGTTGTTTTCTTTTGTTCATTTGGTTTGGTGGATTGACAATTCATGTATTTTTGTACTATTTTTACCAAAGAACAAGGACATAAATTAGGTTGTTGGGCGGGTGTGAAGGATCTGGAAGGAGTAGGAGGATAGGAATGTTTATGATCAATGTATCTTTTATAAAAAAATAAAATAAAATATTATGGAATAAATTTCTGAGCTGTTCCAGAAAGTAAAATGGTAACAGGTACTCTAATTTTTATTACATCTATTGTTATATAACATTTTTTCAAATAAATATTTTAGCAGGTAAACATTTATTGCACATCCTAATGTTAATTTTAAAATTGTTGTCTATTATGAAATTATTATTTGAAAATTTGCTTTTACTTAATGTGGGTCCAGAGGAGCTATGGAGGAGAGTTGGCCTGGAGCAAGAGTGGAAATCTCCTCCTAAGACCAAAAATAGTAAGATGTATAATACATTTACATTAATTGGTCATTTGTGTTAAAAGTTATAATTTCCTATTCAAAATTATTTCAATTATAGTATTAGTTTATAAAGTTTGAGAGTACATTCAACTAAGAAAGGGTGAAGCATGACCATTAATTAATATTTGCTTACAGGTTTTCAGATTAGGTGTTCAATAGACCTTCAATTTTATGTTTGAAATACAACAAACCACGTTTCAATAAAAAGAAATTCATAGACTATAAACCTAGTATCCAAGATTTAAATCACAATCTCAGTTATTCTGAAATAACAGATTACTTGCTAGTAAAGTAACATTAGCACAGGAAACAGATGCCGTACCACAGGGCTCCATACTCAAATAGCACCAGGACAGAGCTAGCCTCCCAAGAAAGTGGACAAGCCTGTGAGTGGAGGTAAGACCAGCACTTCTGCTCAGAGGGACTACCCTGAAATCTTCAGGACACAGGGACCAAAGAGTGGCCTGGGATAGGACCCTTCCAATTTCTGTCTATGGCCAGGGACCAGAGCCTGTGCCACAGGCTTTCATACGCAGATAGCGCAGGAAGAAAGCTAGCCTGTGAGTGGGGGTAAGACCAACACCTCTGCTCAGATGGACCTGCCTGGAACCCTAAGGACACAGGGATCAAGGAGTGGCCTTCTGGTTTACTTCTGAGGCCAGGAAGCTGAACTTTTGCCACAGAGCTCCATACCCAAATAGTGCCAGGAGAGAGCTGGTCTCCCAGGAGTGCTAAAACACCTTCAAGCACAGGCAAGACCACCACTTCTGTTCAAATTCCTGGCCCAAGAGGGACCTTCACAGAGCCATCAGGACAAAGGAACCAAGAAACTACAGGGGTCAGGTTCCTTCTGGTTTCTGTCTGCACCCCAGAGCTGACCCTGTACCACAGCTTTCCAAATCCAAATTCCTCTCTGAGACATTTGGTCTCCCAAGAGTACTGACACACAGGCTTGCAGGAGGGACAAGCCATAGTCATAGCAGTCAGAGAGAACAAAACCAGCTAACACCAGAGATAACTCGATGGTGAAAGGCAAGGACAAGAACATAAGCAACAGAAACCAAGGTTACCTGACATCATCAGAACCCAGTTTTCTCACCACAGAGAGCTCTAGATACCACAACACACCAGAAATGCAAAACTCAGATTAAAATCACATCTCATGCTGATGATAGAAGGCTTTAAGAAGGGCATAAATAACTCCCTTAAAGAAAAACAAAAGAACGCAGTTAAATAGGTAGAAGCTCTTAAAGAGGAAACACAAAAATCCCTTAAAGAATTAGAGGAAAACACAATCAAAGAGGTGAAGGAAATGAACAAAACCATCCAGGATCTAAAAACAGAAATAGAAACAATAAAGAAATCACAAAGGGAGACAACCCTGAAGTTAGAAAACCTAGGAAAGAGATCAGGAGTCATCACAAACACAATACAAGAGATAGAGAATCTCAGGTGCGGAATATACCATAGAAAACATTGACACAATAGTCAAAGAAAATGAAAAATGCAAAAAACTCCTAACCCAAAACATCCAGGAAATCCAGGACACGATGAAAAGATGAAACCTAAGAATAATAGGTATAGAAAGAGCAAAGATTCCCAACTTAAAGGGCTAGTAAATATCTTGGACAAAAGTATAGAAGAAAACTTCCCTAACCTAAAGATAGGGATGAACATAAATATTCAAGAAGCCTACAGAATATCAAATAAATTGGACCAGAAAAGAAATTCCACTCAGCACATAATAATCAAAATTTCAAATGCACAAAACAAAGAAAGAATATTAAAAGCAACAAGATAAAAAGATCAAGTCACATACAAAGGCAGACCTATCAGAATTACACCAGACTTCTTACCAGAGACTATAAAAGCTAGAAGATCTTGGGCAGATGTCATACAGTCTCTAAGAGAACAAACATGCCAGCACAGGATACTATATCCAACAAAAGTCTCAATTACCATAGATGGTGAAATCAAGATATTCCATGAAAAAACCAAATTTACACAATATCTTTCCACTAATCCAGCCCTAAAAATGATAATAGATGAAAAATCCAACACAAGGAAGGAAGCTACAACCTAGAAAAAGCAAGAAAATAATCTTCTGCCAACAAACCAAGAAGAAGAAGGAACCACACAAACATAAAAATAACATCAAAAATAACAAGAAACAACAATTACTATTCCTTAATATTTCTTAACACCAATGGACTCAATTCCCCAATAAACAGATATAGACTGACAGACTGGATACATCAACAAGATCCAGCATTTTGCTGCATACAGGAAATGCACTTCAGTGTCTAAGACAAAAACTACCTCAGAATAAAGGACTGGAAAACAATTTTCAAAGCAAATAGTCCCAAGAAACAAGCTGGAGTTGCCATTCTTTTCTTCTCTTTTTCTTTTCTTTTCATTATATTCATGCTTAATATTCTTTTTTGGTACTTTATTTACATTTCAAATGTTTCCCCTTTTCAGATTTACCCTTTGGAAACCTCCTACCTCATGCCCCCCTCTCGCTGCCTCTATGAGGGTATTCTCCTACCCACCAACCCATGCCCATCTTCCCTCCCTGGAATTCCCCTATACTGGGGCATCTAATACTCTCAGACCCAAGGGCTTCTCCTCCCACTGATGGTCCTCTACTGCCACATATGTGGCCAGCACCATGGGTCCCTCCATGTGTATTCTTTTGTTGGTAGTCCAGTCGCTGGGAACACAGGGGGGCCTGACCAATTGACACGGTTGCTCCCTCCCCATGGGGCTGCAAACTCCCTCAGCTACTTCAATCCCTTCTCCAACTCCTCCACCTGGCACCCCATGCTCAGTCTAAAAGTTGCTGTGAATTGAATCATGGGTGTTTCGAACTTTTGGGCTAATATCCACTTATCAGTGAGTACATACCTTGTTTGTTCTTTTGTAAGTGAGTTACTTCACTCAGGATTGGATAAAATCGACTTTCAACCAAAAGTTGACAAAAAAGGTAAAGAAGGACACTTCATACTCAAGGAAAAACCTACCAAGAAGAACTCTCAATTCTGAACATCTATGATCCAAATACAAGGGCACCTATAATCATAAAACAAACTTTACCAAAGCTCAAAGCACCTCACACAATAATAGTGGGAGACTTCTAAACTCCACACTGCAATGGACAGATCATGGAAAAACAAACTAAACAGAGACACAGTGAAACTAACAGAAGTTATTGACCAAATGGATTTAACAGACATCAGTAGAGCATTTCATCCAAAATCAAAAGAATATACCTTCTTCTCAGAACTTCATGGTACCTTCTCCAAAATTGACCATATAATCAGTCACAAACAAACCTCAACAGATATAAGAATATTGAAATAATCCTATATCGCCTATCAAATCACTATGGACTACGACTGGTCTTCAATAGCCAAAACAAAAAACAAAAAACCAAAAGAAAACAAACAAACAAACAAACAAACCCAGAAATCCCACATACATATGGAAGCTGATCTGCTTCACTCTGCTCAGTGATAACTTGGTCAAAGAAGAAATAAAGAAAGAAATTAAAGACTTTCTACAATTTAATGAAAATTAAATTGTGGGACCCAATGTTAGCAGTGTTAAGAGGAAAACTCATAGCTCTGAGTGGCTCCAAAAAGAAACTGGAGAGAGCATACACTAACAGCTTAACAGTACACCTGAAAGCTAAAGAATAAAGAGAAATTAATATACCCAAGAGGATTAGAAGGCAGGAAATAATCAAACACAGGACTGAAATTAACCATGTGGAAACAAAATGAACTATACAAAGAATCAACAGAACCAGGAACTGGTACTTTGGGAAAATCAACAAGATAGATAAGCTCATACCAAGACTAATCAGAGGGCACAGAGATAGTATCCAAATTAACAAAATTAGAAATGAAAAGGGAGATATAACAACAGAATCTGAGGATATTCAAAAAAATCATCAGATTATACTACAAAAGTCTATATTCAACAAAATTGGAAAATCTGGATGATATGGACAATTTTCTAGACAGATACCAAATACCAAAGTGAAGTCAGGATCAGATAAACCATCTAAATATTCCCATAACCCTCAAAGAATTGAATTAGTCATTAAAAGTCTCTCAACCTAAAAATGACCAAGAAAGATGGGTTTAGTGCAGAATTCTATCAGACCTTCAAAGAAGTCCTAATACCAATTATCTTCAGAAAATTTCACAAAGTAGAAACAGAAGGAGCACTAACCAATTTGTTCTATGCAGCCACAGTTACACTGATTCCAAAACTTGCCAAAGACCCAACCAAGAAAGAGAACTTCAGACCAACTTTCCTTACGAATATCAATGCAAAAATACTCAATAATATTCTTGCAAACCAAATCCAAGACCATATCAAAATGATAATTCACCACAATCAAGTAGGCTTCATCCCAGGGATGTAGGGATGGTTCAATACCTGAAAATCCATCAATGTAATCCAGTACATAAATAAAATCAAAGAAAAAAAAATAACACATGATCATTCCATAGATGCTGAAGAAGCATTTAACAAAATTCTAATCCCTTCATGATAAAGTCTAGGAATGATCAGGAATTCAAAGGCCCATCACTAAACATAGTAAAATCAATATACAGCAAACTAGTAGCCAATATCAAACTAACTGGAGAGAAACTTGAAGTAATCCCACTAAATCAGGGACTAGATGAGACTGCCCACTCTCACACTATCTATTAAATAATAGTATTTGATAGTTTAGATAGAGCAATTAGACAACAAATGGAGATCAAAGGTATTAAAAATTGGAAGGTAGGATATCAAAATATCACTATTTGCAGATGATATGATTGTGTATGTAAATGACCAAAGAAAGTCCACAAGAGAACTTCTAAAGGTGATAAACAACGTTAACAGAGTGACCAGATATTTAATTAACTCAAACAAATCAGTAGCCTTCCTATACTCAAAGGATAATCAGGCTGAATAGAAATTAGGGAAATGTCACCCTTCACAATAGTCACAAACAATATAAATTATCTTGGTGTGACTCTGACCAAACAAGTGAAACATCTGTATAACAAGAATTTCAAGTCTCTGAAGAAAGAAACGGAAGAAGACCTCAGAAGATGGAAAGATCTCTCATGCTCATGGATTGGCAGAATTAATATAGTTAAAAATGGCCATCCTGCAGAAAGCAATCTACAGATTCTTGATGCAATCCCCATCAAAATTCCAACTCAATTCTTCATAGACTTAGAAAGATCAATTCTCAAATTATTTGGATTAACAAAAATACCAGGATTGCAAAAACTATTCTCAACATTAAAAGAACTTCTGGGGGAATCAGCATCCCTGATCTCAAGGTGTAGTACAGAGCAATAGTGATACGAAATGCATGGTATTAGTATAAAGACAGGCAGGTAGGTCAATGGAATAGAATTGAAGACCAAGAAATGAACCCACACAACTAAGGTCACTTGATCTTTTTGACAAAGGATCTAAAACCATCCAATGGAAAAACGACAGAATTTTCAACAAATGGTGTTGGATCAACTGGTGGTCAATATGAAGAAGAATGCAAATTGATCCATTCCTATCTCTCTGTACAAAGCTCAAATCCAAGTGGATCATGGACCTCCACATAAAAGCAGATACACTGAAACTAATAGAATAGAAAGTGGGGGAAAGTCTCAAACACATAGGCACAGAGGAGAAGTTTCTGAACAGAACAGTAATGTCATATGCTATCAGATAAAGAATAGAAAAAATGGGACCCCATATAACTGAAACTATTCTGTAAGGCAAAAGACACTGTCAATAGGACAAAATAGCAACCAAGAAATTGGGATGCTTAATATCCAATATACACAAAGATCTCAAGAAGTTAGACAGGAGAGAGCCAGATAACCCTATTTAAAAAATGGGGTACAGAGCTAAACAGAGAATTCTCAACTGAGGAAACTCAAAGTGCTGAGAAGAACCTAAAAAAATGTTCAACAACCTTAATCATCAGGGAAATGCAAATAAAAACAACTCTGAGATTCCACTTCACACCTGTCAGAATGACTAAGATCAAAAACTCAGTGAACAGCAGATGTCAGTGAGGTTGTGGAGAAAAAGAAATACTCTACCTTTGCTGTTAAGATTGCAAGGTGCTACAGCCACTCTGGAAATCATTATGGAGGTTCTTCAGAAAATTCAACACAATACTACCTGAGGACCCAGCTATACCCCTCCTGGGCTTATACCCAGAGGATGCTCCAACATGCAATAAAAACACATGTTCCACTATGTATATAGTAGCCCTATTTATAATAGCCAGAAGCTGGAAACAACCCAGATATCCCTCAACAGAGGAATGGATACAGAAAATGTGGTATATTTACACAATGGAAAACTACTTAGCTATTAAAAACAATGACTTCATGAAATTCGCAGTCAAATGATAGAATTTATAAATATCATCCTGATTGAGGTAACTCAGCCACAAAAGAACAAATACGGTATATACTCACTAGTAAGTGGATATTAGCCCAAAAGTTCGGAATACCCAAGATTCAATTCACAGACCATATGAAGCCTAAGAATATTAAGGACTAAAATGTGGATGTTTCAGTGTTTATTAGAAGGATGAATAAAATATTCACAGGAGGAAAAATGGAGACAAAGTGTGGAGCAGAGATTAAAGGAAAAGCCATCCAAAGACTGCCCCACCTGGGGATACATCCCATATATAGCCACCAAACTTGGACATTATTGTGGATGCTGGGAAGTTCTTGTTGATTGAAACATGCTAAGCTATCTCCTGAGAAGCTCAGAAGGAGCCTGACAAATACAGAGGCAGATGTTAGCAGCCAACCATTGTACTGAGCGTGGGGTTTCAGATGGAGGAGTTGGAGAAGGGAATGAAGGAGCTGAGGGGGTTTGAAGCCCCAAGGAAAGAATAACAGTCTCAACAGGCCAACAGCTCTGGTGCTCCTGGAGACTGGACCACCAACCTAATTATACACATGGAGTGACCCATGGTGCTGGCCACATATGTTGCAAAGGAGGGCCAATTGGTCATCAGTGGGAGGAGTGTCTTTTGGGCCTGAGGGTGTTAGTTAACCCAGTATAGGGAATGCTAAGAAGGGAATTTGGGAATGGAAGGGTGGTGGGAGGAACCCTCATAAAGACAGGCTGAGGGGGATGGGATAGGGGTTTTCCGGATGGGAGACACAGAAAGGGGAAAACTTTTGGAATGCAAATTAAGTTAATATCCCAAAAAATTAACATTAGTAATATAAATTCAAATTTCTATCTTTATGATTTTTGTTCCAACAAATATTTGTTGTTTAAATAACATAAGGTTAAAGGTAAGTATCAAGAAATATGTCCTCTCACTTAATCATAACTATATTATTTTGTAGAAACATCTTCAGTCCTTCAGGCTAATATTTCTAATTTCAGAAATGACAGTTATATTAGCCAAAACTCCTGAGAGTTTTGAAAACTAAGTGACATTTTATGTAAAATAACAAGCAAAAAATGATACTTTATGAGATGCTTATTGCAGTGTGTAATTAAAGGAAATACTTTAACAAAAATTTCCTAAAGACACAGTGAAAATAACTTGTATTTTATTTGATGTTAAGGGGATTAAGTGTGGAGTTTACAAAAGCTAGACAATCTAATACTGAACTGCACTCTCAGTTCTTCCATTCAAAATATATCCATTAATTTCAAACTCAGAGGAAAAAATATAAACTACTCAGTTGTCTATAAGTAAGCATAATCTGTTGCTCAAAGGGGAGGTTAGATGCTCACATACTGAGCTTGTAAATTAAAATTTCAGGACTCAAAGATCATATTTTGAAAATATTCTCAAATAAATAAATAAATGAACACTCAAACACTTACCATCATTAATATTGAACCTTTTGTCAAGCTAGGTATCGCTACCAAATACAGTTGAAAAGGGGGACTTATTTACACACCAATGTATTCATTCAGAGTTCAGTACAAATAAAACATTTTATCACAGTCCCACTATGTGAACTTTGGAATCATCAGTGATTTCAAAGAATTCACAATAGGGTAATGAAGCTTAGAATGGTATGTGAGCATTAGAAAACTGTTTCAAACACAGAGCTACTTTACAGAGCAAGAAGACTTCTACAGAGTGATTCCTAATATAAGACTGATAAATGCCATCTAACTGGACTGAGGTAGAGGACAATGGAACAACTTAAGGCACTGAAAGAGCATAGGTAAAGTATCAAGGCCATGTACACATGTGAATTTCTGCAAGTTGCTACCTCTGATGTTAGGTTTTGGAAATGAAATACCAGGAGATGAGGACACTCCACTGGCTGGATCTACTGAAAACTAAGGAGTATATAATATTGTTTTAAGATCTCATTAATATTCAGAATTCATTTTCATGTCAACTTCTTGTTTTTGGATAATTCTGTGTCATTGAAGGTTTGATTTCAATGAATTATATTTAGGTGTGTGTGTGTTTGTATGTTTATAAAACAATAAAATTATATTATATATATATATATATCAATTAATAAAAGCAGAAGCCATAATTTTGAAGGATAATAGGAGAAATATGTGGGAAGTTTGGGTAGATGGAAGAAAATGGATGAAAAAAAATTATGATATGTTAGTGGTATAAAACAACCCTTAAGCAGGTTAATGATATTTACCATATGGTAGGTTAACTTAGAAAAGCTTGCTTTGGCTTATAGATTTATAAGTCTCAGTCCATGGCTGGATAGAATAGCCCATTTCTTTTGAGCTTTTGAGGAGGAAGTACATCACAGTAGAAGCACGGGATTAAGTGTTTGTCCATGTTGTGGAATCCAGGAAGCACTGTTTCATTTAAAGCTACCATGGATAATATTAAAAGATATTCATCCTTCCCATACTTAGTAAAGTTTCATTACTTCCCAGTGGCAGCACTAGGAAGCAACGCTGTCACTGATGATAGACTAATTGTTAAAATATTTTGAGAATAAACATAAAGCAAAAATGAAGTACAAATATTTACAATTATAAAAATTTCTGGATATTTTAAAGGACGGATTCTATGATAATAATAGCTGAAGGGAAGGGGAGTACAGTGACCTGGCTCCTGAAAACTATAGATCTGAGTAAGCTATTGGTTACTCAGCTGTGGATACAGTCCAAATTCAGTCCTGGAAAGTAGGGCATTCATGTTGCATTTATCCTTGTCTAAGTCTAAAGCCTTCACAGGCAGAACTGTCAATGCAAGATGCCCAATACTAGACGAAGAGGTCTCAGAGGAATCAGAGTATCAAGGCTAAATCTTCATTTATTCTGTCTCTTTGGGTTAGTTCTTTGGTTCAATGAATTAGGTGAAACACATTTTTATGTTTTGTTATACATTCACCACTCAATGATAATCTTTTCTATAATCACTCTTATTGACAAACCATAAACAGTGTATTTAGAGTAGTTGGATATTCTTACCTTAACAAAATTCCATATAAACAGAACAATCATAAAGCTGACAACACTCTATCAATTTAACTTACAGGCAAATCAAGAAATCATTTGAAAACATTTTAGACAATTGCATATTTATCATATAAGTATATATATAAAGTATAAAGGAAATTTTCAATAGGTTTAAAGGGAAACAGTAGTGTGTGGTTTTATTTCTGGCTCTTCAATTCTATTCCATTGATCAACCTGTCTATATCTGTACCCTTACCATACATCTTTTTATCACTACTGCTCTGCTAGAGGTCAGAGATGGTGATTTCCCCGTAAGTTTTTTCATTATTAAGAATTGCTTTGGCTATCCTAGCTTTTTTGTTTTTCATATAAAATTGAGAATTGCTCTTTCCATGTCTTTAAAGAATTGTGTTATAATTTGATGGGAATTGCATTGAATCTGTAGATTCAATTCAACTTGTTTGGTTAGCGTTATCTCAAGATATTTTATATTATTTCTAACTATGTGAAGGGTGTTGTTTCCTTATTTTCTTTTTTTTTTTTTTTTTTTTTTTTTTGGTTTTTTCGAGCCAGGGTTTCTCTGTGTAGCCGTTGCTGTCCTGGAACTCACTCTGTAGACCAGGCTGGCCTCGAACTCAGAAATCTGCCTGTGTCTGCCTCCCAAGTGCTGGGATTAAAGGTGTGTGCCACCACTGCCTGGCCTCTATTTTCTTTCTTAGCCCATTTATCATTTGTATAAAAGAAGACTACTGATTTGTTAAGACTTAATTTTATATACAGCTACTTTACTGAGGTTGTTTATCCACTGTAGAAGTTCTCTGGTAGAATTTTTGGGATTGCTTATGTTTACTATCGTATCATCTGCAAATAGTGATTCCTTGATTTCTTCTTTGTAATTTTGTATTCCCTTGATCTCCATTTGTTCAATTATTGAATTAGCTAAAACTTTGAGTTCTTTACTGAATAGATATGGAGAGAGTGGGCATCCTTGTCTTGTCCCTGATTTTAGTTGGATTGCTTCAAGTATCTCTCCATTTAATTTGATATTGGTTGTTGGTTTGCTTTATATTGATTTTATTATGTTTAGGTATGGGCCTTGAATTCTTGACCTGTCCAATGCTATATACATGAAAGGGTGTTGAATTTTGTAAAATGCTTTTTCAGTGTCTAATGAAATGATTAGGTGATTTTCTTCCTTTGAGTTTTTTTATATAGTGGATGATGTTAGTGGATTTTCATGTATTGAACCAACCTTGTATCCCTGGGATGAAGTCTACTTGATCATGGTGAATTATGGTTTGGATGTGTTCTTAGATTCAGTTTGCAAGAATTTTATTGAGTATTTTTGCATTGATATTCATAAGCAAATTTGATCTGAAGTTGTCTTTCATTGTTGGGTCTTTATGTGGTTTATGTATCAGAGTAATTGTGGCTTTGTATAGTGAATTAGTGTTCCTTCTGTTTCTATTTTATAGAATCATGTGAAGAGTATTTGTATTAGCACTTTTGACGATCCAGAAATAAAACCACACACTTACAGACTTTGGCAAAGAAGCAAAAATATTCAATGGAAAAAAGAAAGCATGTTCAATAAATGATGCTGGTCTAATTGACAGTTAATATGTATAAAAATGAAAATTGATCCATATTTTTCATGTTGCACAAAGCTCAAGTACAAGTGTATCAAAGACCTCAGTATGAAATAGGATACACTGAATCTAACGGAAGATAAAGTAGGAAAGAGCCTCAAACTCAGTGGCATAGGGCAGAGGAAGATTTCCTAAACAGAACTCAAATTCTTGGGCTATAGGATCAGGAATAGATAATTGAGACCACATGAAACTGGAAATCTTCTATAAGGCAAAGGACATAGTAAATAAAACAAACCAAAAACCTAAAGATTGGGAACAATATCTTCACTAACCCCACATCTGATAGAGGGCTAATATCCAGAATATATAAAGAACTAAAGAAGATAACCTCCAGAAAAACCAAATAGCCCAAACAGAAAATGGGGTAAAGAACTAGACAGAGAATTCACAACAGAGAAATTTCAAATGGCTGAGAAGCACTTAGACAAATGTTCAATATCTTTATTGATCAGGGAAATATAAATCAAAACAACCCTGATATTCCACCTTACACCAATCAAAATGGCTAAGATCAAAAACTGAGGCGACACCACATATTAGCTAGGATGTTGAGAAAGAGGAATATTCCTCCTTTGCTCATGGGATTATGAACTGGTACAACTACTCTGGAAATTAATCAGAAGTTTCCTCAGAAAATTTGAAATAGATCTACCTGAAGACACAGCTATACTTCTCTTGGGCATATACCCAAAAGATTCTCCACCATACCATAGGGCACATGCTCTACTATGTTCACAGTAGATCTATTTATATCAGTGATAGCCAGAAACAGGAAACAACCCATATGTACCACAACTGGAAGAATAGATGCACAAAATGTGGTTCATTTACACAATGGAATACTATACTACTATTAAGAACAAGGACATCATGAGTTTGCAGTCAAATGGAAGGAACTAGAAAATATCATCCTGAGTGAGGCAACTCAGACAAAAAAGGACATTCATGGTAAGTACTCACTAGTTAGTAGATATTAGAAAGCAAAAATCAAGAAACAACAGAATAGCCAGGATACATTCCAAAGAACTCAAGATGTTTAACAAGCTGAAGGGTCCAAGTGAGGATGATTCAATCCCACGTGGGAGGGAAAAGTAAACAATCATGAGGGTGTGGGGAATCAGAGGTAGGGATGAACCTGTGTGGGAGAGGGTATGATGAGGGGAAAGGAAGGACATTATCAGGTATTGGGGGAGGGATAAGGAGAGAAGCCCTGAGGGCCAGCAGAATGAATGGAAATATGCAACTTCTGGGGGTGGGAGATGGGGGTTCCTCTAGAATGATCTGGGAAGTGAGTGGCTCTCAGGACTCAAAAGGAAGAACCTTAGATGACATGCCCAAGAGTGGGGAAAGGGAACTTGTAAAGTCCACCTTCAGTAGATAGACAGGGCATCATGTAGAGGGATGGGGTTGCCATCCCACAGTCAAAAACTCTGACCCAGAATTGTTCCTGTCTAAAAGAACTACAGGGATGAAAATGGAGAAGACTCTGAGGGAAAAAAGTACAGTGACTGTCCCAAATTGAGATTCTTCTCAAGGGGAGGCTTTAAGATCTGTCACTACTTCTGATGCTATGGTGTGCTTACATACAGGGCCTAACATGGCTGTTGTCAACAATTGACTAAACTTATAGTCACTCATGAACGTAAATTATGATAACATTCAATTCCAATATAACAAAATGCAGCATCCAAAGATTTTAACTTCCAGTGTATCTACATGATAAATTTTCTTTACTGTATATTAATGAGTGTGTGCTTTAATATATACCAAAATTTCTTTGTTTATCCAATATTTTTAACCTCAGGAAAAGAATTTTGATTTCTTCCAAAATGAGGGAAATATAAATAAGTCTACAAATATCAATGCTCAAGTTTTGTGCAAAAATAAGTATTCAACTACTGAACAGTGTGTACTTTAAGTGCATCCAGGCAATGGACCATTATGCAGTGACACAAAGCTTTCACGTCATGAGTGATACAGATCATTAAATGTATAATACTGATAGAAGAAAACCTTGGATAGAGACATAGTTAATTATGTGAATGTATATGAGGTCCTAGAATAGAGGGGAGGTAAAAGAAAGGTTTCTTGAGTGAGAGGAGCATCAGCAAAGAACAAAAGATTTTCAAAGGTGTGCTAAGACTATTATGTATGGTAAATTATCTGAACTCATGTAACGGATGTGGAAGATTATGATCCATCATGTAGTTTATCAATCATAACACTCTGGGATAGAAAGGGGCTTATACTTATTAATTTTAAGACATGTTGCTATCATTTCTTCCTTTACTTCATTTTTATAAAACACGTGTGAACCTTCCTCTTGTACATTCAGTAGTTTTATTTTTATCTCTTTTAGAACCATGGTTGCTTATGTATACTGTGATCTAAATAAGATATTTTTTAAAAAGTCAAATGCATACTATGAGACATGAAATTATGGAAGAAAATGAATACTGTCTTTTACCTTACCTGATGAGAAAGTACAAGCATAAAAAATTCATGATTGAAAATGAGAAGTTAATGACTAAATTGCCTGAGGAAAAGAAGTAATTTGACAGATAAGAAATTTATTGTGTTTTCAAAAAGGAAGCTCTTATTACAATCAATTATGCTTTTACAAGTACCTTGAATTCTGTGAATTGAGAAACAACATTGTATTACTGTCATAAAATATTAAATAGTGTATAAAAGACACAAAATTAACTTCATAGTCAATATGAAGGGACTTTAACTCCCTCAAGACACACTCACTGCCTATACTGAAGCACACAGAACTCTGCCATATAATAAAGTTCACTGAAATTTGCCTTAGATATTTGAGATTGGTGGTATTAAACAATGTCCAAATTTTATGTAAAACTATTTTTATAACAATTCTTTACAGTCAAAATTCATAACAAGACATACCATCCTTCATTCTCCTACAATGGCAAAAAGACTGTAATAGAGAAAAGACTGTACTTAAATTTGTATATCTGAGACAAGAAAAACCAGGGGGCAACAAAGCAGAAAGGTGAACTGGCCCGACCCAGTCTCAGCCATTCTTAACAAATTAGTATTTCTTCCAGGAATGTGCTCTGGAAATAATCCTGGATTATTTGGGTTATATTGACATGAAGTAACTGAAGGTCATTCATGCTGGAGACACGAGGGTGGGCAATATGACTGCATGTTCTCTACCTACAGGAAGTAGCTACAGTTGATCAACATTATGAAAAAAAATATCAATCCTTTACTTATACTTCAAGATTTGGCTTTAAGCAATATTTTATTTCTATGTGGAGTTCCCTTGCTCTATTCTGGTGTTAAATTGTATATAATTATTGTATATAATTTGTTCATCCATCCTTTCACTTTTAATTCATTGAGGCATTAAAAATGAAGTAACTCTGATTTAGATAATATGTAATTAATTGTTGGTTCTTTTGTGGCTTCTATGGTTATTTTTGCATATAAACTCATACATATACACAGATGTATTAGGGTTCTTTAGAATCACAGAATTTATTGAATGTCTCTATATATTAAGGGATTGGAATGACTTACAGTCTGCAGTTCAACTAAACTAACAATTGGCAGCTGTGAATGTGAAGTCCAAGTATCTCAGACCAATAAGTAATTGCTCAGACCAATAAGGCTAGTGTTCCAGCTTATCTTCTATATGAGTCGGAATCTTAAAGAAGTAGGTACCAATGGTTGTGGTGGTAAGTAAGTATAAGCAGGCAAAGAAAAACAAAGCTTTCCTTTTTTCCATTGGCCTTCTGTAGACTGCCAGAAGAAGATATGGACAAGATTAAAAGTGTATATCACTACGACTGGACCTACGCTTTTCTTTATTTGGAACATGCTTTGTCCCAGGCTGGCCTAGAAATGAAAGGTTTGCTCTCTTTCCTGGGATTAAAGTCATATAACACCTTGCCTGTGCCTGATCATTTCACGGCCACTATGCATCAAGATATGGATCACAGATGCACCCTGCCTTTCTGGATTGTAGTTCATTTCTGAAGTAATCAGGTTGACAACCAGGAATAGCCATCACAAGATATATGCACACACACACACACACGTGTATATGTATGTATGTGTTTGTGTGAGAGTCTGTGTGTTTGTGTGTGTGTCTGTGTGTGTGTGTGTAAAGCTAAATGGGAGGATGAAGCATAAGTGAGAGTCCAATTAGACTGAATTTGAACTTTATAAAAATAACAAAAATCTCAAAAATTTGTGAGCATTTTGAAAATAAAGTAAAACAGTACAACTATGATTAAGAAAATTTTGCTGGGGTCTACAGCTGCACATTATTCACAAACAGTCATGCTATGAAATCCATCTAATATTTTCATCATATAGACAGTTAAATAAAATGATGCACATGTCTGATACTCAGCTACAGGATCTAGATTTGTACCTCAGGATTTTGGGTTTCCATAGGGGAGAAACTTGGGGAAAAGGGTAGAGAAAGTATTGAGAGATAACTAATACTAAGGTTGCCTATAAAAAAAAATAATTGGAATCTTTCAATTTTATAATTCTCTCCTCTCTTGTAGAGTTACCATGCAAGATGATAATGTTCCTCCCAGAATACAAAGAATGCCAAATATATAAAGATCTATGTTACTTTTGGCATACCGTCACTTGAGATGTTGGTAAGAGACAGCTTGGAGATCTCCAGAATAATTATAGGCTCTTGATGCTTATCCTCATTGTACACCAGAACCTGATGGTCAGACTTTATTGCAGGACAAACACACACACTTTTTTTACAGGGCATAGAGGAATCAAACTGGTACTAAACAGGAAGCTTATTCAATGCTAACTAGCTTTCATCATATCAGAATGTACCATGCTGGTTATTAAGGAAAAGAATCATAATGCCCAGTTTTAAACCATATGATATATAATTGCAATCAGAGTGGCAAGATACATCCATGGCTAAGATAAAGACATCTTGATTGGCTATAAGGTCCATTCTACAAGAGGAAGCTCATGGCTGTTTCTGGTGAAGAATTCATGGTTGGGAAGGTGACTGGTCCAGTGTCAAAACTTCTATTATATTGCCAAGCAAACCTACACTGAAAGTCACGGAATTTGTCAGAGAAGTTCTGTATCCAATCACAATGAGAAATCTATATTGCATACTTTGCCATAGGGGACAAAAGTGTATTTCAGGGGAAGAATTGAGGTAATTATAATCTAATTGGATGGATGAATTTCTCAACATCTTTACCAAACCTACATCTGAGAGAGGGCTAATATCAAAGATATAAAAAGAACTCAAGAAGTTAGACTCCAGAGTACCAAATAACCCTATTAAAAGGGGGTATGAATAAGATAATTCTCAGTTGAGGAATCTTGAATGGCTGAGAAGCACATAAAGAAATATTCAGCATCCTTAGTCATCAGGGAATTGCAAATCAAAACGAACCTCAAATTACACCTTATACCAGTCAGAATGGCTAAGATCAAAAACTCAGGTGACAGCAGATGCTGGCAAGAATGTGGAGAAAGAGGAACACTTCCATTACTGGTGGGGCAGCAAGCTGGTAAAACCACTTTGGAAAACAATCTGACGGTTCCTGAGAAAATTGGAAATAGTTTCACCTGAAGATCCAGCTATACCACTAATGGGCATATACCTAAAAAATGTTCCAACATATAAAAAGGGCACATACTCCACTATGTTTATAGCAGTCTTAATTATAATAGCCAGAAGCTGGAAACAACCCAGATGTCTCTCAACAGAAGAATGGATACAGAAAATGTGGCACATTTACACCAAGGAGTACTACTCAGCTACTAAAAATATGACTTCATGAAATTCGCAGGCAAATGGATGGAACTATCACTGATAAGTGGGTATTAGCCCAAAAGCTAACAATGTCCACGATACAACCCACAGACCATATGGAGCTTAGGAGGAAGAAAGACCTGGGTGTGGATGCTTCAGTCCTGCATTGAGGAGAGAACAGGGTGATCACACGAGATAGAAGGAGGGAAGGACCTGGGAGGGAGAGAGGAGGTAAAGGAAATAAAGGGGGATCAGTGTCAGGTACTGGAGTGGACAGGAGAGAGGTGCAGAAGGTCAGGAAATCAAAACATGTAGCAGTTGGGGATGAGTAACTGGGGATAGCCACTGGCTAGTCACAGAAGCAAAGGAAGAGAGAGGTTCCCAGGACACAACAGGGATGACTTTAGCCAAAATACTCAACAAAGAGGAGATGTAACCTGTAGAGACCATCTCCAGTAAATAGGCACGGCCCACAGTTGAGTGATGGGGCCAACCACCCATCTCAAAGGTTTTAACACAGATTTGTTCCTGTCCAAAGGAAAGACAGGAACAAAGAATTGAGCAGAGACTGAAGGAAGGGCCATCTGGGGACTTCCCCACCTGGGAATCCCTCCTCTCTGCAGACACCAACTGACATTTTTGCTATTGCAAGAGACACTTGTTGACCGAAGCCTTTGTGTGGCTGTTCCCTGGGAGGTCTGGCCAGCAATTGTCCAATGCAGATGTGTTTGCTTGGAGTCAACCATCAGACTGATCTCTGAGACCCGACCCCAATGAGGGAACTGGCAGAAGGACTGGAGGAGCAGAGGGGTTGCAAAGCATGGCCTTGTCTGAAATTAGTGGGAGAGGAGGCACTTGGACCTGTGGCTGTTTCCTGCCCCAGTGTAGGGTGATGCTGGAGCAGTGGGGCTGGTGTGGGTGGGTGAGATGGTGAACACCTTCATAGAGGCAAAGGGGAGGAGGGAGAGGGCAGATGGGATTGGGGTGTTGTGTTAACCCGGAAGTGGGATATCATTTGAGATGTAAATGAATGGAATGATTAATAAAAAAAAAGAGAAAAAGAGAAAGAAAGTATCAAAAATCAAAAGAATTGGCGTTTTCTTTCTTTCTGTTTGCTTGTTTTGTTTGTTTTTGTTTTGTTTTTGTTTTCCAAGACAGGGTTTCTCTGTATAGCCCTGCCTGTCCTGGAACTCACTCTGTAGACCAGGCTGGCCTCGAACTCAGAAATCCACCTGCCTCTGCCTCCCAAGTGCTGGGATTATAGGCCTGCGCCACCACTGCCCTGTTTTGTTTTGTTTTGTTTTTTAAGATTTATTTATTTATCATACTGTACACTGTAGCTGTCTTCAGACATCCCAGTAGAGGGCATCAGATATCATTATAGATGGTTGTAAGCCACCATGTATTTGCTGGGATTTGAACTCAGAACTTTCGGAAGAACAGTCAGTGCTCTTAACTGCTGAGTCACCTCTCCAGCCCCCATTTCCATTCTTACATTGCTTTTTGTCAGAGTATTTTATCACAGCAGGAAGACAAAAACAAAAACAAAAACAAACAAAATACCTAGATAGTACCAAAGTTTTAAGCAAAAAGAAATTTTGCTAGATGTGAGAACCATACAGATCAACAATTAGAATTTATACTATTTTTTATATGATTTTAACTGAAATATATCACTTTTCTCTCCTGAAATATATTATTGACTTCTGCCTATTCACTTCTGGAGACGTTACTTCTACTTAAGGGTGTAAAGAGGAAGAAATGGAGGAGAAAAGGTGTGGGGTGAGTACAAGAGTTGCAGCAGAGATGAAGGATTTCGGCAAAGCTTAAACAAGGTATTATTTGATTTTGTTACAGAAAACTCTTCAGGTTTGTACAAACAGGTTCTGTTGTTATTATAAGATTAGCTTCTTGTGTTACTGTGAATTTCATAATTACAAAAGTATTCATTTAATTTATTGATTTTGTGTGAGATGTGAAACTGATACTTGTTTTACTCTCTCTGAATATTATTTTCATATTTGAATCAACATAAGTGGTTATTCCTGGGGCAGAAAGCTTGGTTATAGGCTACCAAGGACAGTGATTATCAGATCTCAAAGCATAGTGGAAGTAGTAAAACAAAATGGGAAGTGCCATTTACTAGAAGTCAGTATGCCATGGCCTCACACATAGAGAAGTGTACAGCAGCTAGTAGAGGTTTGTTCTAAGCTGTAGGGTAGCTTAGAACTAACCTCTCTAGATGTTTTATGTTCAGGTTTAGTTAACATTAATGAAAAATTTAATGTTGTTCTAGTAAAACCCACTCTACGGTTTTTATCAAAAGCAATTGGGCAATGAATTTTGTATGATGAGCTCAGTGACATGAATAACTTTCAACATAAAAAGCAGTAACTTGAGCATTTGAATCAGGATTTCTCTGGGCCACAGACTTATTACAATGAGATGGCAGATGGAAGAACATTCTAGAATATTTCAAGAACATTGTCTACTCCATGGAGGTTCTCAAATACCATCAACATTATTTACTAGTTGGTTGCTATTATTTTGGACACTGCTGCTTCTAATAGTTTTACATATGTTATGTGCAAATTTTATGATGTTACCACAGTTGTCACAGATTATTTCTCTAGTTAGTGTGAGTGAGATTTTATTTACAAAACAAACTGTGATTCAGTAACATTTAACTGTCCATGTAATGCTTTGCTTTAAACTCTGTAATATACTCTCACAAATTTTGGGCATATTCATTTTCAAACCATTTTTTTCTTGATGAATGTCAAATGGTGTCTTCCTATTAAGTAAGTTGTTCTTAAGAGTACAGTGAAAAATGTGATCCCAGACTGAATTATTGTTATTGTTTTGTATCCAGTTTCTAAATTATGTGACTCCATAATTTATTTAGGATCTCTTATTTATTAGAAGCAACTCTGAAACAAGTTTGTAGACAAATTGTTATAGTAGCATTTGATATAACTAGTTTATTCTCAAAAGTATTTTAAGATATTGGTAAAACTAACATTTAAGGATTAAATTTAATCATATTTTTAAAGTCAGATACTGTTAATTTTGTGTGTCTCTATATATTGTCCATAGACATTTTACCTCAAGTAAAATATATTTCATTTTCAAACATCCATGATTATAGCAAACACTTACTATTTCAATATGATATTTATAAATAGTCCATAGTTTGCTGAAACATGATATTTGATAGTTTTGTTTTGCTGAAAATTCATTAAAGAGTGTTCTTCAAAGGCATTCAATTTCTGTGATGTTTTTCAAACAAATGATTAATTTCTTTTAATCACCTGTGATTTTAAATATTAAAAAAATTTTAAGTATAATTAACTATTTTGGAAAAAAACACAGTGTGATAATAGTATTATTTTTTACACCCCTTACTTCACCCTTCTAAACTCCAAGTTCTTGGCATTCAGATACCAACTATGTAAGCGTCCGTCAGTAAGCTGAGTGTCAGTTAAGGTCCTCCTGAAAATGTTCTAGAAACTTTGAAGGAAAAAGTCTTGCCCTTCCTTGGTTGATATAATCTTGTCATTAAAAGTAAAATGGCTCTGTTTCTTGGCAGAAACATTTAGACCCTAGATTGAGTCCTCTTTTCTAATATACAGCTTTAAGTGTTTTCCCTAAGTGTAGAGCACCCGACTATATTGTGATTGTCTCCAGAATGGTTCAAGCTCCTCAGCTTCTTCCATCCTTGAAACATCAGAATCAACCACTATCAGTTCTGTTCCCTAAGTCCAGTCTTGGTCTCACAGAGCCTCTTTTTCAAACTGTTACTCATCATAGTCTAAATTCTTCATTTAGTTGATCCACGTTTTCTGACATGTTAACACATGAGTAGTAGTATAATTCAATCTTTGTTTATGTGTTGCTAAGGATTGATTAGTACATAATTGATGTTTATTATTTTAGGTAAAAATAAGCATTGTGGCTTCTGTTTTAGTTACTAAACTCAGACTCATAGCATCTCCTTTATTTGTATTTTTTCTTTTATGTGCATACTTGTGTGTGCATGTTTGTATATATGTACCTGTGTATGAAGGCCAAAAATTAAACCTGAATATTATTTTTCAGACATTGTCCTCATTTCTAAATACACTTCTTCTAATTTAAAATTTGTGTGCTTATTTTAATTATTTTGGGTGTCTGTGGGTGTGTGGATATGTGTGTGCCCTGTGAGTGTGCATGTGTTCTATAGGACATAGTGCATCCAGGAGTCAATTCTCTAGCTCAACAAATAGTTCTAGGAAATCAAACTTAAAGAGAAAGCCAAAATACTTGATATATTTTCACTCATTGCCCCTTCCTTTATGTAATAATTTTTTATAAATTAATAATCTGACATATGATATAGTATTAAGCATGTGTATTCCAGAAAATATTAGTGATATGATATCAAGTGATTGGTAATGATACCTGGGGAAAAGCTACTTTTGCTTATAGGAAGTCAGAGAAAATAAAGTTATATGTTTGTGATCAAAGAGAAGATCATATTGTTCTATGAGGGGCAACAGATGCTTGTTGAAGAAATACTTGACTAAGAACACTATAAAGGAGGTTCGATTAACCACAGTATATAAACTTAATAACAAACAATCAAGCAAAAGTTTGTTTCTTTCTCTACCTTGTCATGAAACAAAGCAATATAAAACAAAACCAGAAAATTTCTGATAATTCCTTGTTCAGATAGTCACTGCTACAAATATAAGGGTCATACATCAGGAAATATTGGTTAGGACTATTGATCTGTAAGAAGACAGTCACTTAGAATAAGTAATTTATTGCTGACTTGGTAATTAATAGGAAAATCTACTTCTTACTGCTATTACAGTGAAAATTGGACATTGCAACACAGATTACCTCTACTGTCATATTCAATTGCTTTAATAGAACTGTGTAGTGTGTGGGGGTATTAAAACAAGGCTACTCAGTGGCTCATATTCCTAAGTATTGCACTGTTATACTTTTCCTCATGGGCAAAAATTTAATTTCATCACACTCTTTCAACTTGGGAAGAAAATTGACTGTTTCAGCAGATGATTGAATTCTAAGAATCATATCTTCAATTCAGACTCTATGGATCCTGTACAGCATTTGCAAATATATCACCCACTATCCTAAAATCCTAAAAGATTTATTTAGAAAATGGTGAAATATGTGATTTTTTACTCAATTCAATTAGTCTTCTCGTGCACAGTTTGAACAAGAATTTTTCTCAAAAGTGCTCTCAGTAGCTGGACATATCCTTGGGATCTTAACAGTTGGGAGACTGAAGAGAAAGGCAACTTCATGACCAGTCTGAGCTCATAGTGAAACCCTGTCACAAGAAGAGTAAGAAAAGATCAGGAGAACACTAAATAATATGCATGCTTATTTTCTATGATATTTTCACCTTCTAAGTGTTTCTTATGCAGGAAGCCCTTTTCAGTACATTTAAATTCTATTTTCTTACCTGATCTTGACCTTTAATGCATAATCCTGAAGTCCATGTAGTTTATGGTTATGAGTTTAGCTGTTGTGATTTGGAAACTTTTCCAAATAAACTGTTTCATGTTTGTTGCTTTAAAATGAAAGGATTATTTCCTATTTAAGTCAGTCTGTGATGTAGTTCACGAAAAGAAATCTATAAACACTGTCTTTGACTAAAATTTTACAGATTCTAATATTAGTGAATTTTTGTGTGAATAAAATCCACTGAATGTTTTTGATTATTCATTTTAGAAGAAAATAATCCCTAGTATTAAATGGTTTCCTCTCATTTTGCCTTCTATGAATTCAATTAAAATTAAAAATCCTTTTGGTCACATCCTTTTTGATGTTGGCAACTGAAGTGTGTTTCAATCACAAACTAGAAATGTGGTCAACTAAACCTGAAAGTCTTGGTCCCAGCTTCTCTTCCCATCAGCTTATCCATGGTTCTGCACATGTTTCTCCTGCCATCACACCAGCAATCCTCATTTGGAGCTTTGAATCCTTTCATCTCCATGCTATTTTCATTGTATTGTTCTGTGGACGTCCTTGCATAAGACACAGAGAAATTTGAATGATGATGGCTGAGGGAGGAGAAGCACTTTGATGCTGTCTTTCTATTTGCTTCAAGTTGAGCATTTCCATTAGAACCAACAGGAAGGTCTCTAGCAATGAGATCAATTGGACTTTGTAACACTGATCTTCTTGAACTGCGAGTAACTGCATGTAACAAAATCTGAGGGCAATGAAAGTGTACCACCAGAAAAAAAGGTTTCTGAACACATAATGACCAAAAATTAATTCAGAGTCAAGTGCATAATGAATCTTACTTGCTGCAGTGTTTGCTGTGGGTGCAGTCTGTTAAGTGTGCTGCAGCAGTGGTTCTGAATGCACAAAATCTGTTTGCACTGTGCATTGTCTCATACCAAAAATACAAATACTATCTGGCATGACTCAGCTCTGATTTGAGGCTATTTATGTTAAGTATTTAAATATTTGTATTGAACATACAAATTTCTACATATATAGACACAATAGTGCAATTATGGAAAATAAAGATTTAAGGTTTCTTATCACCATTCTTCAGCTTCTAAGTATTAGATAACTTTGCCCTGGATTGTATAGTGTTAGAATTTTTAATTTTAAAAATTGCTGTTTGAGTTTCAGTCTTGTTTCTTATAAAGGTCTTGTTTTATAATAAGTAGTCATAATTTAATAGTAGAGTATTTTAATATGAAATCAACCCTTTTTGCCATGTGAACAAATGCCACTTAGATGATATGGAAGTAACTTGAAAACTTTGTAATCAATATCTCATTTGTAATAATGAAAAAAGGGGATATACAGGGCTAAGTCTTTAAAGTGAATTTTGAGTTGTGGTTAGGACAGAATTCGGAAGGGTTCCTTAAATGCTCTAAGCATACACATGCCACAACATTCTCATGCTTTTATTTTTTTTTTTTGAGTTGTGGTTAGGACAGAATTCCCAAGGGTTCCTTAAGTGCCCTAAGCATACGCACGCCACAACATTCTCATGGTTCTTTTTTTTAAGCTTTACATTTTCATTAAAGACTGAAATGCACTTTTAGAGGAGCAGTTTGTCAGTAAAATTACACCTTGGTACTTAGCTTGTTTGCTTTATAGTGTAAAGTTGGTGGCAGGTTCCTATGTAATAGTTTGAATTTAAGACCTTGGAAAGCAGTGATGGATTTCTGTTGGAAGTGAGTATGCTCTTTAATTGGCTTCAAGAATGAACAGGAAATGTAATGCCTGGAGGCTATCTGAGATTGGAGGAAAAAAATCCTGAGGCATAGGATGTGACTCTAGAGTGAGATAGGGGATGAAATTTATGGTAGGATTATGTAAGTCAAAAAACTGGAATGAAGTAGAGAAAAAGCAATGTAAATTCTAATAGGATTTTCAAATAAAGTGGCAAATATTAGAGATGCAGAACTGGTAAGGGAAACTGCTTTTTAAGAGAAAACTACAATGAAGTCACTGGCATATACTAGGAAGAGATGAAAAAGCTCCATTAAGATGACTGAGTTTAAAGCACATGTGTAGGCCTGTATCAGGTCATGTATACAGGGCTGCCATTTGTTAATACCTTCCAAGATATCCCTATGTGTTCAATATTTACTATGACTCTTATCTATGACATTCTATATCGTTCAAGATGATCTTAGAGTAAGGGAGAAAGTGATTGTGCTTCAAATTAACCAGTTATTTTGAAATATCTATATCAAATTACAATGTTAACTCACAAAACATTTTCTTTTTAGGAAGTACATAATTGCTTTAATTATACAACTAATATTTGGAGAAAGTCATTCCAAAATATTCCAAAATGATGCAAATTATATGTTTTGTTTCACTTTATCTACATTACATAAAATGATAAGTCCTATGCAGTATGCTACAACCATACCCTGTTTACAGTTTTATGCTTCACTTAAAAATAACTACATGCTACATAATTTTGAATGGCCTTTCTCATTATAGTGTGGTTATTTTTGAAATTCAATTTGAGTTAAGATAATTCTAACTGACATTTAGACTGACAGAGCTTTACAGAAGGTACATTTCTCAGTGTTAATTTTACCTGAAAATTGTAAGAATAGATTACCCTTAAATCAATGATTAGATATGAAAATACATTCAATTAAATTCCAACTCAAAATACCAACCAGATTTCAAGATAATTTAATTTAAATGAGATGGATTTACATTAGAATTAACAGTTAACATTTGAAAAGTCAGCTATATTTGCATATAAATGTACTCCTGTAAGACAAGTTATGTTTTCAGGAAATGTTCAGTTTTTCAAAGGTGTTATATGCACAGATGTATCAAATAAGATTAGTTACATGTATTCAAAGTTATTTTATATTTCCTTATCAAATGGAGTCTAAATAATACAAATGCAGTTATATATTGCTGAATGACAAGGACACATTCTAAAATGGACTTATAAGTAGACTTCATTTTAGTCAAATATCAACATATATTTACAGGCTAGTACATTCAAAGGTCACACAATTTATAGTAAGGATTCACATAATGGAGATTTGCTTAATAATAAACTCAGCAAATAATATTGTTCTCTTAAAGTTATCATCATCAGGTTGGAATAAGTTAACATCCCTTGATCCTCTTTCTGAGGCCCCAAGTTCAATTCCTAAATGCCCAAAGATGGCTAATAACCATCCATAATTCCAATCTCTGGAGATTTGACTTCCGCTGAATTTCCTTGTCACCAGACATGCATATAATAAACATTCATAAGTGCAGGTAAAATATCCATACACATAAAATTGATTAATTAATTAGTCTTTTAAAAAATCTCATAGTAATGATATAGGATTATTTAGATAAGTATATTTTGGAATAGTCACACAATGATAAAAGTATGTGATGACATATTCCTCACAATATTTTAATCATGTGACTATATATATAATACATAGCCCATTGCTCCAACTATAATTATGAATAGAAAAGAATGTGATTACATAAGAATGGATTTAAACTCTATGGAAGTTCACTGAGATGTATAAAGGTTTGGTGTCTAACTTAATCTAACTCAGTGAAGTTTTGGAGAGTTTGGCACAATAAAATATGTATTTTGTTTTCAAAATATAAGTATCTAGAATTGCTTTTCTCATATTTATGAAGAATTGTGTTGAAATTTTGATGGGGATTTCACTGAATCTGTAGATTGCTTTTGGTAAGATTGTCATTTTCACTGTGTTAATCCTATTGATCAAGGACCATAGGAGATCTTTTCATCTTCTGAGGGCTTCTTTGATTTCTTTCTTCAGATACTTGCAGTTTTTGTCATACTGATCTTTCACTTGATTGGTTAAAGTTACACCAATTGTGAAGGGTGTGGTTTCCCTAATTACTTTCTCATCCTGTTTGTCATTTCTATAAAGGAAGGCTACCAATTTGTTTGAGTTAATTTTATATTTAGCTACTTTGATGAAGTTGTTTATCAGGAATAGAAGTTCTTTGGTAGAACTTTGGGATTCTCTTATGTATATTATTATTGTTATTAATTTTATGTATGTGCCATGAAATCTTGATCTTTCCCACACTTTTAGAGGGGTGTTAGATTTTATTAACGTTATTTTCAGCACCTAATGAGATGAACATGTAACTTTTTATTGAGTTTGTTTATGTAGTAGACTACATTGAAGGATTTTCTTATATTAAGCTACCAAACTCTCAACTTCATATGCATATAAAAAAAAAAAACCAAACAAACAGGATAGGCAAAACAATTCTCAACAATAAAAGAACTTCCAGGGAATCCCCATCCCTGTGCTCAAGCTGTACTATATAGACCAATACTGATGTAAACTGCATGGAATTGGTACAGATATAGACAGATCAATCAATGGAATAGAATTGAAGATCCTGAAAGAAACTGACACAACAATGGACACTTGATCTTTGACAAAGAAGCCAAAAGCATACAGTGGAAAAACATAAAACATCTTCAAAAAATGGTGCTAGTCTAAAAGGTGATCGGCAAGGTAGGAGAATGCAAATTGATCCATATTTATTACCTTCCACAAAAGTTCAAGTCAAAGAGGATTAAAGCCCTCAACATAAAACCAGATACACTGAATATAATAGAAGAAAAAGTGGGAAATGGTTTTAAACTCAGAATAAGGGAAAGTTTCTTACACACAACACCAATATCTCAGGCTCCAAGATCAACAATTGATAAATAGGACATCATCAAACTAAAGAGTTTCTGTAGGGCAAAGGATACTATCAATAGGACAATACCTAGGGATTGGGAAAAGATCTTCATGAACCTTATATCCGATAGAGGGCTAATATCCAAAAAATATAAATAACTCAAGAAGTTAGACTCCATAAAACCAAATAACCCAATTAAAACATGGGTTACAGCACTAAAGAGAGAATTCTTAACAGAGAAATTCTGAATGGCTCAGAAGCACATAAAGAAATAGTCACCTTCTTGGTCATCAGTGAAATACAAATCTAAACGACTTTGACACTCTATCTTACACCAATCAGAATGTGTAAGATCAAAATCTCAAGTGACATCACATGCTGGCAAGAATGTAGAAAAAGGAGAACACTCCCACATTGCTGATGGGATTTCAAACTGGTATGGCCACTCAGGAAATCAATTTGGTGGTTCCCCAGAAAATTGGAAATAGTTCTACCTGAAGACCCAGCTATACCACTCCTGGGCATATACCCAAAAGATGTTCTTCCAAACCACAAGGACATGTGCACATGTTCATAACAGCCTTATTTGTAAGAGCCGGAAACTAGAAGAAAAACAGTTGTCCTTCAACTAAAGAATAAATACAGAAAATGTGGTTCTTTTGCAGAATGGAATACTATTCAGCTATTAAGAATGAGGACATCATGAAATTTGCAGGCAACTAGTAAATGTCATCCTGAATGTGGTAACCCAGACCAGAAAGGCTATGCATGGTATGTACTCACTGATAAGTGTACATTAACTGAATAATTCAGAATAACCATGATTCAACCCACAGACCATAAGACGATTCACAAGTAGGAAGGCCCAAGTGAGGAAGCTTCAATCCCACTTTGAAGGGAGACCAAAATAAACATGGGAGACAGATGGAGGAAGGGAGTGGGAGGAAGCCAGAATCAAGTATGGGGGGAGACAGGAGAATAATCCAGAGGGCCAGGAAAATGAATGAAAATATGTAGCTGGTGGGGGTTGAGGCATACCTCTAGAATGTCCCAGACCTGTGATGGGAGAGTCCCCCATCATTCAGTGGGGATATTCTTAGCTGAAATGCCCTGTAATGAGGAGATGGAACCTGAAGAAACCACCTCCAGTACTTAGGCAAGACCCCAGTGGAATGATGGTATCACTGACCCACCTTCAAAATTCTTGATCCAGAATTGATCCTGTCTGAAAGAAATGCAGGGACAAAAATAGAGCAGAGCCTGGAGGAGAAAAGGCTAACTTGTGACCCACCCCACTTAGGATCCATCTCATGAGTGAACACCAAACCTTGCCACAATTACTTATGTAATGTAGTGCTTACAGATAGAAGACTAGCATTGCTGTCCTCTGCGGTGCTCTACCTGCAGCCGATGGAAACATATGAAGATACTTACATCCAAGTATTGGACTGAGGTTGGGGACTGCTATGGAAGAGTTAGGGGAAGGACTGAAGGAGTTGAAAGGGATGGCAACCCTACAGGAAGACCAACAATGTTAACTAACTTGGACCCCTTGGAACTCCCAGAGACTAAGTCATCAACCAAAGAGCATACACTGGCTTGTTCGAGGCCCCTGGCACATATGTAGCCAAGGATTGCCTTGTCTGGTCTTAGTGGGAGAGGATATGTCTAATCTTGTAGAGACTTGATGCCCCAGAGGGTAATACTGTGGTGGCATGGGAAGGTGAACCTCTCAGAGGACAAGGGGAGGTGGGACGGTGTAAATAACTCTGGGTGGGGTGGGACTGTGAAGTGGGGCAATATTTGGGATGTAAATAAATAAAATGATTAATTAAGAAATAAAAATATGAATATTGAATTCAGCAAACACATTTAACTATGCATACTATATATAAAGCTATATATGCATACACACACACAAATAACTGTCTTTTATTTTGTCTCCTGTTTTCAATGTTTCAATTTACAATCACTTGTCTCATATAATTAGCCTATGTTGTGACAGAACTCTATAGAAGTATATAGTGTAATCATCTTCATGACGATCAGGGGTACAGAGAGAGAGAGAGGAAGGAATAGGTTACATGACTAAAGGTATACCTTTATTTTAAATAATATTTTAATTTTATTAATATATTATGTTATGAGAGATTAAGTGCAGGTGTCATTAGAGGAGAGAAGAGGAAGTAAGATATCCTGGAGCTGGAGTTTCTGTGCTTGTGAGTTGTCAGATGTGTGTAAAGTGAACTAAGCTTGGGTTCTAGTAGAGCAGAACATTACAAGTTTTTCACAGATACACCATTTCCACAGCAATACAAAAGGTGTATCTTTCTAGACAGTTCTACTATGATCTGTCTCGCCCAATTAGTCCTGACATCCTAGTTTACATGAATTATCAATTGTATTAAGTATGAGTTGAGGGGATAATAAGTTCCTTGATTAAGTCTGAGCCTTCAAAATTCAATCACTACCTAAAACACATCTATTGATAACTAACCTTAAACACATATGCTTTTGAGAGCTATTTCATATTCAAACAAAAATACTAGGTAATGAAGATTCTTCCGCTTCATAATACTCATGTTTTAAGACCACAATTGACTATGCTTATGTTCCTGAACAAAAGCTGTTTGTAGCACCTGACTACAATTACGATTACATTTTTTGTATCTATGATCTTCATGTTTTAAATTGAATTAATTGTACAGTGGGCACTAGTAGAAACTGTCCTAGTCATTAGGCTGTTAACATTTTTTCTGTCTCTTCAGAAATTTTCCCTCAGTCTTAGGTATAAGAAGTCCATTACAGATACATCAGTTTGCTTTGAGTATCCCAGTCGTCTACTATCCATATTCTAACCAGTTCCAGATGGATACTATCTCTATAATAGTATCCATCTGTTACACAAAGACATTTTATTGATGAGAGCAAGAGTTTATATTTAACTAAGAGTATAACTATAAACACCTATGATACATTTTGAAATGATATTAGTTTAGGAACATGGCAGTTGTAGATTCTTATCTAGGGTATATTACAACCCAGCCATGGGCATTTGGCTAGGTTTATAGTGCCATTCATGAACTATCAAACTGAGTTGGCCACAGACAGCTGTTAGTTTACCCCAAGGTAAACATGCCACTGTTGTATGATTAGGGATATCTTATAATAATGACTGTTGGCATAGTTTGTAGACTTTATAAAATAAGCATGACTATTGATTAGCTCCCTGACCCCTGGAAGCTTGCATAGCAGCTTTTGGTAATATGAGAGACAGTCTTCAGGGAAAAGATTCCATGTCAATTCTAACTTAACTCCTACAAGTTCATCATCCAAAGTGTATGGCTGTCTGTGTGAGAAGAGAGAGATAGAGGAGGGAGGGAGGAAGAGAGAGAGAGAGAGTTCTCTTTAGCAATAGAATCTTATCTTCAATTTATGAGATGTAACTAAGGTGATGGAAATGGTCCATATAGTCTTGGGGAGCTCTTTTATTTCTCTCTCCAATAATTCAAGGGAAAATTCCCAAAACTGGAATGCAGATATTTGTGCATGGTTCTTATTAGAGGTACCACTATCTTACATGAAGTAACTCCATTACACACACACACACACACACACACATTATATATAATATGCTTCCTTATGGCTTTTTAAAAGAAACTAGACACTAGTTCTTTTGTTTTAATATGTTCTCCACCTGTCTGTATGTCTGTCTCTCTTTCTCCTTCTTTCTCTCTGTATTTCATTTTTTCCTGTTATCCCTTTGTAGTTCTACTCATCCCTCCTGATGCTCATTATGTCTCCTTCCAAGTGCAAATCTTTTCTGTATTCTTGCTTCAGATTAACTGGTTTGTGGGCTTTCTAGTTATTCATGTCTCAATCTTAGAAAGAGGGCAGAGAGGGCTAGGGATACTAAGAAAGAGATAAAGAATGAAATAGAAAAGAAAAGTTTAAAGGAAAGGAGGAAAAGGAAATGTGGGAGGAAGGAAGGAGAGGAAGAAATGGAGCAGCTAAGGAAGCAGGGAAAACAGGAGAAAGAAAAGTGAGGAAGGAAGAGAAGATAGAAAGAAGAAAATTATGCCAATAGCTTTTATTCATAAGCTGGTATATTGAGACTGTTTCACTGTAGACCTTTATTAGCCTCACACAAGATATCTCCAGAATTAAAAAGAGGCAAAGTAGGTGGCAGTATTCATAGCACATTATCTGAATAATAAATCTCTGATAAATGTGCTTAAGAAGATCAGAAAGCCATTGTTTCATGAATGATGCCCTTAGAAACTGATTTATTGCTAAAATTTCCTCAAAGTTACCTGAAAAATGACTGGCAGCAGAACTGTCCCCTATAAGGAGCTCTCTAGAATTTGACTCTCAAGAATAAAAGAGAAAAAGCAGAATGGTCCTCGACAGATTGTTAGAAGAAGTCTGTTCTTCCTGCACATCTATATCCTGATAGCTAAGATGGATTTTATATTTCTTTTCTTTTTAGTATGTATGTATGTTTAAAGAAATTCAGTGTCTGTGACATCATTTTCCACTTACCAAGTCACTCGTACAACACAAGTGAATTATACATAAGTAGAGTTCAGAAATTAGATAGTATGGCCAAAATGAACAAAATTATAAAATAGTGAATTGGAAGTCAAAGAAAGATGATGGTACTGATTTTTTTTTTTTTTTTTGCTTTTAGCTTCTTTAAAAGCCGTGTAGTAAAATTAGAAGCATTTAGAATGCAACTGACAAAAATCCGCAAATACTGAAAATATTTTAATAATACTTAAATATTTTATAAGTTAGATTATTTTAGAAGAATTATATCTACTTTTAAAATATTAGTCTCTCGAAAAATGGTGTTGAGTATAAGAATGGATGTAAACATGGTAAGGAACAATTTACAAAAGAAATGAAGTTTCAATGTAAAAATAAACATAAATTTACAAAATTGATATTTCTCTTTGTCCCTAGATACCTTACTGAGACCAAATTGTGGTGAAATTATTCAGAAATGACATCCAGAGGAGAAAAATACTGTTAAGTGGAACATTCTGAACTTAAAATACAGTAAGAATTGATGCATTTTGAAAAGATTGTGTGAAACCGTATGGTAGCTGGGAGCCACCTGTAACTCCAGTTCCAGAGAATCCAGCGACCTCTTCAGGCCACCTCTGAAACTACACACATGAGATGCAAAGATATTTACATTAAATTTACATTAAATAAGTAAATTGAATTAAAAAATTACTAATTCCATGAATCACATGCTCCAGTTTCCTAATTAATTTCCTTTATTTGAAAAGATTTATTTATTTAATGTATTTTGCCTCCATATATATTAATAAAGAGTCCTTAAATAGAAAAGAGGAACAACGAAAATGGCAATTCATAAGAGAAAATATATGAAGCTCCAATAACTTACATAGTGATAATCAAAACATATTATATATCAAATGTTAGAGACATTAATGTTCCTTTCTTCGATATTTAAACTGGGAAAATTAAATAGAATAATAACTTCATGGACTTTCAGATTATTTTATAAGCTCAGATATTCTAATATAAACTAGTGTGAATATATCTTTTCATATTTCATTTTTAAAAACTAGATCAAAGTGATAACTACAAAGAATGTTAGGAAGCAATATATGAAAGAATTTTATCATAGTTCATTATTAGTATGAGTTGTAAAAAACTGAATGTATAGCATTAATGGTATATTTGTATATTTTACTCATGATAATGATGACAGAAATTATCATGGACCATTTCTATGGCCTAGCATTTTTGTCTAGTAATCACAAAGCTATTATTTTAAATATTTTACTGGTAACTATATTTAGTAAATTATAGTATAATTTATATTTTATTTGATAAAAAGATGAAGTAATTATAAATAATGCATATAAAGTCACATAAGTAGTCTCAGTTGGATAAGGATAGATAAGATTTGTTTTTGATGTTTATCACTTTATGTATCATACATAAATAAATATAACTGGTAACTTTTAGACATTTGAAAATTACAGTTTTACTGCTGAAAGATAGAGATCTGAGGAGATGTACGAAGGAGAGATTTGATAAAATATTGAAAATATTCTCAAATGTGTGTGGAGATTTGAAGCTACACGAAAAGAGAAACCTCAGCAATGTCATACACACTGTGTGTTTCTAATGTTAACTGTAGAAAGACTGTATAGTGAAGAAACTCATCAGAGAGCTCATCATGTAAATAATGGAATATGAAATTATCCTGGCTCCTTTTACCTCATTTTAATCCCTCTGAGGCAACATTGGGAGATTTAGTCTCCAATTCCAAGCTCAAATTCTTTCAACACTATTATTGATAAATGATGGATTTATACCTAAGAAAAATCAAAATCAATAGAGATTGAATATGAAATTATTATATTTGTCCAGCATGAAGAATAGTTTTAATTCTATTTATCTAGCTCTTGATTGCTTGATATACCCCTATAACTTCAGTAAACACAATGTTCTAACTTTCCAGTTGATTAGCATAAGTAATATTTGATATAATTTTAAGGCTTTGTGTTATATGTAATTATTATATATTATATGCAATTATTCACTACTATAATTGGATACTGAACATATTTGGCCTCTTTACAGATTTAGAATTCATATAACTTCCATATATATATGTGTGTGTGTGTGTGTATGTGTATATATGTGTGTGTTTAAATGTATGTATGAGTTTATGTAAACACAATTTAAAGACACATTTCGATTAAAAATCACTTAGCCTATCATTATTATGACTAAATTTTAAAATCATAGAATACAGTTATGTTTCTTTAGCTTAGTCTTTATACACTGAATATTTTATGCCTTTTGGCAATTTTAAATGGAACAAGAGCTATGCAATAATCACCTTCTACTAGTTCATAAATTAAATATAGTCAAGGTTGGGTATAAATCTTTATATTATAATTTTTATGTGAACTTAAGGATTAAACATGATGTGGTTCTTTGGCCTGAGGTTTTGTTAGACTCCTTAAAATGGGATTGAGGGGTATCTTTGACTCTTTTGCCACCTATTGAGTTGTTTCCTAATGGGACAATTGGCTACTATTGGGTTGCCTTGTCCAGCCTTGATATGATGTTATATACCTAATTTTAATGCATCCTGTAATGCCAGTTTAGTTGGTATTTCTGTAAGACATGTTCTTTTCTGAGGGGAAACAGTATAACTGTAGATCTGAGGGGGAGAGGAGATGATAAGTATACTGGAAATAGAGGAGGGATGGGGAAGCTGCTGTTGGGATGTATTGTATAGGAGAATAAATTAATAACATTTAAAAAGTAAACATAGTTACTCTTGTGTATCAGAATGTGCCTAACTTCTATAAATCATCTGCACCTCTATCATCTATCTATCTATCTATCTATCTATCTACTTATCATGAATTTGTCTAATCTATCTTCCAATCTATGTGTCTATTATTTGCTAATTATGTACCCATCTAATTATTTATTTAATTAATTATCAATGCTTCCATTTGTAAATATTTTAAAAGAGATTTCTTTTTTTGTCATTTTGTGCTTTTACTAAAATAGAATATTAGATGCCTTTTTTTTTGTATGATTCTATATCCTCTGGCCATGCTAAATAAAATGCATAGTTATATACAGTTATGTATTTGTGTGTTTGCTATGGACAAGGAAGCCCAATAGGAGAAAAAAGAGAGTCCCAAGAGTAGGCCAAAGCATCTGAGACACATCTATTCCCATTGTTAATAGTTCCAGAAGACTACCAAACTAACACTAGTAACATAGACATACAGCACCTGGTGCAAACCCATGCAGGCCCCATATTTGCTGCTGTAGTCTCTGTGAATGCATATAAGCCCTGCTTAGTTAATTTGATGGCCCATAGTGTGCTGATGTTGTTCATCTCCTCTGACTTTTCCAGTGTTCCACCTGCTCTTCTGTAGGGTTTCCCCAAGCTCCTAGAGGAGGGACCCAATGGAGATTTCCAATTTATACATTCTACATAATGTCTGGTGGTTGGTTTGTGCAGCCCTTCTCATCTGCCACTAAAGGAAGCGTCTCTGATGACTATTGGAAAAGGTACTGATCTATAACTATAGCAAAATATCTTAGGAATTATTTCAATGAATTTTTATTTATCTATCTATCTATCTATCTATCTATCTATCTATCTATCTAGGCCACTAATGTTTATTTCTACCCTAGATCTCAGTCTCTGGTTCCGGCTCCTGACTATTTGGGCCTTCCAGGCAGTGCTGGGTATAGGCTCCATATCATGGTGGGCCTCGAGATTTTCATACACTCTTCATTTTATTAGACTCTGTGCTGTGATTTAGTCCATCAGATAATGTGTTCCTCCCATTATTATACATTTCAAGCTTAGTCACTCCCAATTTCCCTTTTCCTGTCTCATTTAACCCATTAATTTCCAACTTCCTTCCTCCTTCTCCATAAAAGAGATTTTTATGGCCCCTCTGTAGTTTCATTTTGTAGAGACACAGTAACATTATCATTATCGTTTTTCCCCAAAGAGTGTATTTATTACAATAAGAAAATAACGTTTGTGGTTTTTGCTCTTTGTGAGATAGTTAACAGGTGTGCATAGTATAAACACAGTTTAAAATTAGTCTTTGTTCTATTTTTCTTCCACAGCATCTAACATAAACCTCAGGATGTAATAAGCTCTTAATAAATATTTGTTCCTTTAATGTTTGGTAGAATTATTATGAAATTCTATTAGTAAAGATAATTTTATTGACTTTTTAAAAGCTTATGTGAAGGTTTTTGATTCAGTGTCACTATAAAGACACTGATAAAAGCATGATTGTTATGAATATTTATATTAATTGAGTGTATAAATGTCATAAATGATGCATTAGTATGACATTACTAACTACACTCACCCACACGTATGTCTTATAGTCCCCATCCCCTCCTTACTTTTGGTTAAATGTCTGTAGGGAGTGGTAAAACATTCATACTAGGATTAAGTTTGTTTTTATTACGGGTGGTTAAATGAACATTGTCTTACTCCATCAACAATAAAAGCAGAACTTCCCATGTTATAATTGTGCATTTTTGTTTGTTTGTTTGTTTGTTTGTTTGGTTTGGTTTTGGTTTATCTAGAGTTTCACTGTGTAGCCTTAGCTGTCCTGGAACTCACTCTGTATACCAGGCTGGCATCAAACTCACAAAGATATGCTTTTCTCTGCCTCCTGGGTGGTAGGATTACAAACATGTGCCACTATATCTTGGCTTATAATTTTATGCTTTTTAAGAAAGTAAAAATTATAAATTCTTTGAGCATAAGTATTATTCCAATTTTTATTTGTGATATATATATATATATAAACAATTATATATATGATTGTTATTTTATACACTCATATTTGTGGAAATATTCCAAGGTACATTCATATGAACATTTTTTCTAATATTATTTTCAATATTTGTACAAGGGATTTCTGTTATTTTATATGAAGCCTTTGTAAAATGCACATTTACATAAATATGAATCTTTCAAACCCTGATATGAGTAGTGAATTATAATTAAAACCCTATTTGGAGTCCTAAATTATACAAATAGAAATAAAATTCTATTCTATAAAATGAAATTCATACCTAAATGATATAACATGTCTATTTTGATGTACAATGTATAGAATGTAAAAGTCCAGCTTTCATGCTCCTTACCTAGTTACACACTAGAAACTATATACTGTAGCATAGTTATCATCTAGACTTAATTCTGTGACACCACCAAGCAACAGAAAATGAACAGCATCTATTTTACTTGCAAGCCACCATTCTGAGGGCATTGCCTTTGATCTGCCATCCCTCTCCTAATCTCAAGGCTCTCCAAAACCTTGTGTAAGACAAATATGAAAAAAGATGAGGCCAGTAGAAAGCTGTTTTCTGAAGCCTAAAATTATGTAGTCTATTACATAGGTAATTATACTTTTATTTTATGTTTATTAAGCAATTAGTAGAACTAATAATGAGATTAATTTAAAGAAGAGTTATCCTTACATTTTTTAATGATTAGCTCTTTATTTTAATACAGTGTGTTGAATTATTCATTCACCTACATACTTAGCAGTGTGGTTATCAGTTGTCCAAACAATTAAGCACTTGTCACACTGCAATTACTTGGTGATCCATCCATCTCTTGACATATTACCATTTCAAAATAAATTATCTTACTTAATCAAATCTATTTCCTTGAATTATATATGTTCTTTTTATCATCTGTTTTCATGTCAAATGTACATGATTTAGCATTGGTTTAACATAATAACCATCAATATTTAGAATGGAAAGTTTGCTGTATTATCTAACTCTTTTCTTACATATTTATATTGTTATTGTTCCAAATGATTTTGTTTTCATTTTAGATACTAAAAATCAATATGTGATTTGATGCTGTGTTTAATCTGTAAATAATTTTTTTTTAAATTTTCTGATTGATATAATACAGTTTCCTTTAAATAAATATTATTTGTCAAGTTTGTTCAAGTCTCCTTTTAATTTTTAACATATATGCGTTATTTTATAAAATTATATGGAAAATAATTCTAGATATTAACACCTAGATTCAAAAAAATAATATTTTTTTTAAAATTACTTTGTTAATGTCAATACAATTAAACAAAATTTATCCAGTTCTCACACATCAGTTGGAGAATAAAATAACATATATACTTGCATGTGTGATGTGACTCTCAAAAATTAATTCCTGCTCTCAGGGGGATCATCTGCCTGAGTGTCAAGTAGAATCTTGATTCTTCCTCTGCTTCCCATACTTTTAAGATGGGTGAGGAAGTTAGTCACTTGGCTATCTGGCTATGGTAATCCCCTTAATCTAGGGCACAGTACAGCTGAGCACTAGATATCAGTGTGGTATACTTACTACACTGTTTCACCTTTAAGAACTACTTTTTATTCCTTTCTCCTCTTCAAATAAGCTGATTTGTATAGACTGGCTGTTTTAGTTTGGGTTTTATTGGTGTGAAGAGACACCTTGACCAAGGCAACTCTTATATTGAGACCTTTAATTGGGACTGGGTTATACGTTTGGGGGTTTGGTCCTCTATCATTATGGTAGGAAGCATCACAGTGTACAGGAAGGCATGTCTCTGGAGAAGTTCATAGTTCTACATCTTGTTCCAAAGGCAAACAAGAGAACTGGCTTCCAGGCAGCTAGGAGGAGGTTTTCAAACCCAACCCCACACTTACACACTTTTTCTACTGCACTGGGGTAAGAGTGTAGACTTGTCTTTTCTTCATGAAGTTTTCAAGACAGTCTTTTGTCCTCTCACAGTAAAACCTGACACAACAGATTTTCACTTGCTACCTTATCTTGAGGAGGTATTTTGGTGCCTGAAATCTTTTTCTTTTCTTTTTTATTTCCTATTTTATTTATTTACATTTCAAATGTTATACCCTTTCGTAGTTTCCCCTCAGGAACCACCCTATCCCATCCCCTCTCCCCCTGCTTCTATTTGGGTGTTCCCCAACCCACTCACTCCCACCTCCCCACCCTGGCATTCCCTTACTCTGGGATATCAAGCCTTCAGAGGACCAAGGATCTCTCCTCCCATTGATGCCTGACAAATACAGAGGCAAGTGCTTGCAATCCATCACTGGACTGAGCATAGGGTCCCCAATGGAGGAGTTAAAGAAAGGACTAAAGGAGCTGAAGGGGTTTGCAACCCCATAGGAAGAACAGTATCAACCAATCAGTGTTCCCAGGGACTAAAACATGTCTATCTATTAACTTCATTGTTTATGTGCAGATTCTCTAAACTGTCTTAACTCCATACAACTCGTAAGGTTTGCAAATACCTAAAACAAAAAGCATCATTTTAACAAAAGAACTCAATTTCCTTCCATATGTTATCTCTTGTTTTCTTTATAACAGAATTAAAAGCATTTTAATTTATTTAATTTCATCTGAAAATACATCTAATCATGCATTTTCACTTTATCTTTTATGACTAATCTTTCAATTCAATTCTATTTTTTTATCTTTTAACAAAATTATCATGATTCCATTATGTCCAAGATCTCAGTTCTGATATCTGTTGCATTCTTTGACCCAACTGAAAAGCTCACTAAGTTTCCACAACTCTTGACCTTCCCTTTATAACACCTTTCCCCCCTTTGAACTATTACCATAATAAAATAATCTTTAAATTAATTTAAATCTAAGATTTATTTTAATACCAATATGGCACAGTTATTCACATACAAATGTACATTATTCTGTAACACAGTCTAATTTTTATGGACATGGGCAATTTTGAGGTTTTTGTTAAATTTCAAGTACTTGGAACCACTTAATATCCCATATATTTATTATGTTTTTTTTTTTCTTAAAGTAGTTCACTTATTGTTCATTTAGTATAAGACTAGCCAGTTCTCAAAAGGCAGTAAGAAATTTATTTGTGGAAAGTCAAAAATGATTTTAATGAAGACAACTTAATTTTCTTTCACAGGAAGATGCAAGAATCATTTTCTCAGTCTCCCCTATGTTACAATTTGTGAATTACAACTACTATAAAATAACCACTGATAGAGAATAATATCATCTGAGAATTGACCAGCTTTGTTTGATCTAATTACTCTGCTTTAAAATATTCTTTCCTGGAAGGAAAAAAAAAAATAAAGAGAGTCTACTAACATTCAGAAAGGTAATGAAACAGTAAACTCAGAAAATTCCAAACAGTTACAAGATTCAGGTAAACGAACATTACCAGATTCAGGTGATGTTTTTCTTAAGCCCATACAAACATTAAAAGATTTTGAGAACTAGTAGAGTAGACTGCAAGTTTGACAAAACTCTCCAAAGATTCAGATTTTAGACATCAGCATTTAGGTTGTTATAGTCTTTAAGATACTATGTATGAATATATATGAATAAATATCTGCTTACCCCAGCTAGGAAATCAGTGCCCAACATAGTAAACCAATGAATTTTATTGACATCACCTACAGAAATCAGGGTAAGATTACTTATAGAAGGAAAAATATAGTTTCATGGTAAGTGCATCATCCATCATAAGTTACAGCTCACACATTTGGGAAGAATAAAGTGTACTGAAGAACATTCAGGTAGCTCAGTAGGTTGAAGGCTGTATTTCCAGGTAATTCTGCTGGTCTCAATAGGTTACTTGGTCTCTGCTACTTCCTTGATTTATCTCTAATTCTTTCACATAGCTTGGCTACTCTATGACACCTCAGGAAGCTCTGTTCATCTGAGAGTGTCTTTCAGCTGTTTTTATAGCTTATGTCTGTTTTTCAGAAGCTAATGATTTTTTTTTTTTCTGTCTTCAACAGCTCCTCAAGCTATTGACTTGTTTAATTCCTCTAACTAAGGATCTTTGTTGAAGGTTGTAATGTTTCCCACCTTCTTGAATATCCTATATTTTCAATTATTCTTTGAGGTCTTGTGTGGGAAGAAGCTAATCTACAAGTGGAAAGATTTTAATTTCAGAGGATTAAATCTCAGATGCAAATCATGCATACACATGCACTGTCAATAGCAATGAATAAAAATGACCTTGGTATTCTACCTTACACCAAAATGGCTACAGTCAAAACTCAGGTGATAGCATATGTTGGTGAGAATGGGGAGAAAGAACACTCCTCCATTGTTGTTAGGATTGCAAATTGTTATAACCACTCTGGAAATAAATCTGGAGGTTCCTCAGAAAACTTGAAGATCTGCCTGAAGACCCAGCTATACCACTCTTGGGCATATACCCAAAAGATGCCCTACCATGCCACAAGGGCACCTGTTCCACTATGTTCATAGCAGCCTTATTGGTCATAGCCAGAAGCTGGAAACAACACATATGTCCCACAATGGAAGAATGGATACAGAAAATGTGGTTCATTTACACAATGGAGTACTACTCAGCTATTAAGAATTCAGACATCATGAGTTTTATGTGCAAATGAATGGAACTAGAAAATATCATTCTGAGTAATGCTACTCAGACCCAAAAGGACATGCATAATATGTACTTACTAATAACTGGATTTAAGCCAAAAAGTATAGAAAACCCAGGATACAATTCACAGAAGTCAATAAGATTAACAAGCTGAATGGCCCAAGTAAGGATGTCTCAATCCCACTTGGAAAGGAGAAGAAAGTAATCACTGAGGTGGTGGGTGCAGACTGAGAGAGAGACCTGGGTCAACGATGGTACAGGGAGGGGGAATGGAAACATGATAGGTATGGGGGTGAACAGGAGTGAAGCCCTGAGGGCCAATAGAAATAATGAGAACAGGCAACCTTGAGAGGTAGGAGGTGGGGCCACTCTCTAGAATGTACCAGAGACCTGGAAGCTGAGAAAATATCAGGACTCAAGGGGAGGGACCTTAGATGAAATACCCAACTGTGGGGAGAGGTAACTACACCTCCAGTAGAAAGACAAGGCATCAAGTGGAGGGATGGTGTTGCCATCCTACAGTCAAAAACTCTGGCCCACAATTGTTCCTGTCTAAAAGAACTGCAGGGACAAAATGGAGAAGAGACTGAGGGAATGGAGATCCATACTGTTCCAAATTGGGATCCATCTCAAGAGGTGTGCCCAAGGCATGACACTATTATTGATGTTACGGTGTGCTTGCATCTTACAGGCAGGAACCTAGGAGCATGGCTGCCCTCCTAGAGACCCACCAAGCAGCTGAAAGAGTCAGATGCAGATACTTACACCCAACCAGTGGACAGAAGCTAGGGACGCCTGGGTTTGAACTAGGTAAGTTGCTGGAAGAAACTTAGGAGGAGAGCAACCCCATAGCAAGACCAGCAGTCTCAACTAACCCGTACCCCTGAGATCTCTCAAACACTGAGCCACCAACCAGGCAGCATATACCAGCTGATATAAGGTTCCCGACACATATACAGCAGAGGACTGCCTGGTTTGTCCTCAGTGAGAGAAGATGTACCTAACCCTCTAGAGACTGGGCTGGATTGGGGACATCTTCTTTTAGACAATAAAGAAGGAATGGAATAAGACCTGGGGATGGGGGTGATAAGACCAGGAATGTAAAAATAGTTTAAATAATAATAATAGCAATAACAGTAATAATAATAATAATAATAATAATTATAAAGAGTTATTATTAAATGTCAAATATCTCATAAGAAACAAATAGCTTAGAAAATGAAGTAGGTGTAATATTAATAATCCTGATTTAAACATTTCTGAGATTTTTGAAAAATCACCTTGGTGTTTTTACGTAAGTCTATATATTGTCTATATTCTTCCTTAGGACATTTTTTTCTAAGTATAAAATGCAATTTCTGAATTATTGTTTACAGATTTGACAGCACATTGTTCTCTGATAAATTTGTTAAGTTTCCATGACTTTTTTTCTCATTGATTCACAATTTAGCATCTGTTTGCTTTTTGTTTGGCAAATATCACTAATATCTGATAAGTCTGATTTATTCAATAACATTAAATCATGGGAAGTAAAAGTCAAATTTGATATCTGGCATTTCTGTTTAAAATGTTCCAAATCTAGAAACCAAATTTGTCAAACAACTTGACTGGCATTTTTATAAGAACCCATGGGAAATAGGAAATGTTCTACATTTCCTAGTATAGAACACTTAATTGAACAGGAATTCATCTTCAGTAGACACCCTGTTGCACTGTCAGAAATCTCAAGATTCCTAATGACTTAGACAGGTAGAGGAAATGCAGTTATATAATGTGTTTTACAAATTAAACCATGTGAAAATATAAAAGCATGAATACCTGCATCACGCTCTGACTGTTGGAGGTTGTGGATATGTCCAGTTCTTCAGCATTGTCTAAGCTTTTTGGTTTTACTACCTCTCTCTTGCAATCCTCAAATCAGTGTTTCTCATTCTTTAAGAATCTGATAAATGAATATATTTTGAATGGTTTGATCAAGTCCAATCTCAATTCCTTTCTCTCAGATACCTACCAATTTTTACTAATTTCTTTTCCAACTTTGTTTTCTAATTTTATTAATTTATTTTTCTATTTAACTTTCTACACACACACACACACACACACACACACACACACCACATCTTAGAATGACACAGACATAAGTTCATTTAGTTCTGTGTATAAACTCATGGATATAAGACTATCTACCCTTGCATGGGCAAACTCTCAGTGGGTGGATGCCCAAAAGAAACTTGCAATTCCTCTTCTAGTAACAATCTAACAATGACAAGATCTTTACAGCTGAAGATGGCACTGCAAGAGCACCTGCCCTGACAATGTTGATTTTTTCTGGTTTTATCTACTCCAGATTTTATGCAAGTCCTCACAACCCTTATGAGGTCATGTATAAAAGGACCTGCTCTACCCAGAAATTACTGTTTCACTAGAGTCATCCACTTTCTCCGGCTGTTATAATCTTTCTGGCCTTTCCTCCTTAATGATTCTTGGTCTATGAGAGAGGGTTATAAAATAGATAACAGTTTTATAAATATTATGACCTGCATGGTGACTAACTGTTGCTTTCTAATCACCATATATTATGACAGATACTTCTTTGATTAGGACTGAGAGATGCTCTAATCTATTGTTATAGACACAAGAAATTATGGGGTAGGTTCTAGAGAGATAGTTGAGTGGTTAAGAGCACAGTCTGTTCTTCCAGAAGTTCTGAGTTCAATTCCCAGCAGCTACATAGTGGCTCACAACCATTTATACTGGGACCTGTTGCCCTCTTCTAGCATGCAAGCTTATATGCAGATAGAACACTCATATGCATATGCATAAAATTGATAAATAAGCCCAGGGACCCCAATGTAAGAGCTAGGGGAAGGAATGTAGGAGCTGAAGTGGATTGCAACCTCATAGGTAGAACAAAAATATCAACTAACCAGACCCTCTAGAGCTCCCACAAACTAAACCACCAAACAAAGAGTATCATAGAGGAATCCATAGTTCCAACTACATTTGTAGCAGAGGATTTCCTTATCTGCCATCAATAGGAGGGGAGGTCCTTGGTCCTGTGGAGGCTTGATGTCCTAACATAGGGAGATGGTAGAAGGGTGAGGTGGGAGTGGGTGGGTTCTTGTGGAAGAACATCCTCATAGAGGCAAAGGGGAGGAGGCATAAGACTGGAGATTTACAGAAGTTAGTTTGGGAAGGGAAACATCATTTGAAATGTAATAAATAAACAATAAAATAAATAAAAATAAGCAAATAAGTAAATCTTTTTAAATAGAAATTGTGAGACAGAAAAGAAGTTAGTTCCAAAGCCTATGACCTATTGCTTCACCAGTTTTTGTTCTAGATAACAGAATAAGAGTTTAGTTCTACCTTATCGAATAGTTCTAAGTCTAGTCAGAAAATTGAGAGTAAATCGCAAAGTATTTATCCTACTATTTGACTTCACACTGCACTAAATAGCAAGATTCACACCTGATTAAGATTGCAGAATACATCATATGCTATGTGTTTATACCTTCTTTCAGAACTCTATTTAATTACTTTTATTCTTTTTTTAAATTTCTTTTCTTTCATTGGATATTTTATTTATTTACATTTCACATGTTATCCTCTTTCCTGGTTTCCCCTCCTGAAAACCCATATCTTATCCCTCCTCCCACTGCTTCTAAGAGGGTGCTTCCCCCCAACCCCCATGTACTCACTTCTGCCTCCCTGCCCTAGCATTCCCCTACATGGGGAGATCAAGCCTTTACAGGACCAAGGGACTCTCTTCCCATTGATGCCCAACAAGGCCATTCTCTGCTACAGATGCAGCTGGAGCCATGGATACATCCATGTGTACCCTTTGGCTGGTCTTTTGGTCCCTGGGAGCTCAGGGGGATCTGGTTGGGTCAAATTGCTCTTCCTATGGGTTTGCAAATCCCTTCAGTTCCTTCTAACTCCTTCAGCTTTCTCTAACTCCTTCATTGGGAACCACATGCTTAGTCTAATGGTTTGGTAGGATCATTCAACTCAGTTGGTCAGGCTCTGGCAGAACCTCTCAGAAAACATCTGTATCATGCTCCTGTCAGCAAGCACTTCTTGGCATCCACAATAGTGTCTGGGTTTGGTGACTGTATATGGGATGGATCAGTAGGTGGGACAGTCTCTGGATGGCCTTTCCTTCAGTCTCTGTTCCACACTTTTTCTCCATATTTCCTCCCATGAGTATTTTGTTCCCCCTTCTAAGAACTAAAGCATCTACAATTTGGTTTACCTTCTTCTTGAGCTTCATGTGGTCTATGAATTTTATCTTGGGTATTCTGAGTTTTGGGGCTAATATGCACTTATCAGTGAGTACATACCATGTGTGTTCTTCTGTGACTGTGTTACCTCACTCAGGATAATATTTTCTAGTTCCATCCATTTGCCTAAGAATTTCATGAAGTCATTATTTTTGGAAGCTGATTAGTAATCCATTTTGAAAAAGTACCACATTTTCTGTATCCATTCCTCTGTTGAAGGACATCTGGTTTCTTTCCAGCGTCTGGCTATTATAAGGCCACTGTCAATGTAGTGGAACATTTGTCCTTGTTATATGTTGGAGAATCTTTTGTGTATATGCCCAGGAGTGGTATAGCTGGGTCCTCAGGAAGTACTATGTCCAATTTTCTGATGAACCACTAGACTGATTTCCAGAGTGGTTATACCAGCTTGCAATCCCAACAGTAATGGAAGAGTATTCTTCTTTCTCCGCATCCTCACCAGCATTTGCTGTCATCTGAGTTATTTATCTTAGCCATTCTGACTGGTGTGAGGTGGAATCTCAGGGTTGTTTTGATTTGCATTTCCCTAATGACTAAATATATTGAATATTTCTTTAGGTGCTTCTTGGCCATCTGATATTCCTCAGTTGAGAATTCTTGTTTAGCACTGTATCCCATTTTTAAATGGGTTATTTGATTCTCCAGAGTCTAACTTCCCCACATTGTAATATACTAGGTAGTGTACTGGAAGAGGTGATGAAGCAGGAAGAGAGGTGGTGCAATTTAGCTCCAGGGAACAGTATGCAGCCTCTTTGTGCACCTGGGCGTTCTCCAGAGGACTTTTCAGGTAGAGTGTTAATGGCATTCATATATATATATATATATATATATATATATATATATATATATATATAAAATTAAATCAGATAAGGAATCTTCACATTGTTACATACCAGCTATACACATTTATAAAAGCATGTCATCAAAAACAGCTGTGTAGATTGGCAAGTCCAAACCAAAAGACATTCACAAGCTAACACAGTGAAGGTCATGCAAATTCTAGCAGTGAATTATGACAAAAACTTGCTCAAATATGTACAAAATCTACATTTTACACAATAATAACCTGATGAGTAACAGGCTATTACTCAGATACACATTTTACCTAAGACTAAACCTTACCAAACTTACTGCTTTAATTGGAAACAATCCTTATAGCAAAGGCTATTTTCTAGAAACTTCTATGGCAAAATGCATGCCCTCTATTCGTGACTTGAAATCCCATTATGCATGGTAACACTGTATCAGTACAAGAAAAACACTGTGAAGACTGAAGGGACTGAGTAGCAAAATAATTCACTGAGGCTGAAAATAACCTGATGGATGTAACATGGGTGAGTGGTGCCAAGAGCCCCTAGTGCATAGTGATGTTCTCAGGTGGCAGCTTTGAACTACCCCCATGCCAAAACTGATTAGATGCATAATGATGGCTTCAATGGTATTCTTTATTTCTAAATTTTCTACCCAGCATCCCCATCTTTATTTTATGTTCCATTTTGTAGAATATACAGAAAACATTGTGATGTATAAGAAAACAAATTTTAATTTTATCGCTATATTATCTGACATTTTCATTAATATTTATTTGGTCTTCAATGATATACTTACTCAAGGTCTTTAGTAAAGAATATTTCCAAGTATGTTCTACTTTTATTTTATTTTATTTATTTTATTTCATTTTATTTTTTGGTTTTTCAAGACTGTGATTCTCTGTATAGACATGGCTGTCCTGTAACTCACTCTGTAGACCATGCTGGCCTCGAACTCAGAAATCTGCCTGTCTCTGCCTCCCAAGTGCTGGGATTAAAGGTGTGCACCACCACTGACTTTTAAAAGAGGGACTACATTAGTAACTGTCTTTCTCTTTTCTTATGCTCAGAAACTGCATTGACTAGAACAGTTAGATTCATATACTGTATCTCGTGGTTTCTGTCTTGCTCTTCTCTTTGGAAAGATTCCTTTGTTTCCACTGGCTATCGGTGGATAGTTTATATTGATTTTATTTTAATAATGGCTCATCAGAAAGTGCATGGCCATTTACATGCAACTTTCATTTTCCTTGTGACATGACATGTAGTCAGAATTCAAGAATTCAAAAATGGATAACATTGGGGTAAGGAAAAATACTATTCTACCTATTTACGGATGTATAATAGTCAAGTATATAAGTAAAAAACCTCATTTACTGAGACTCAAGGAAAGACTCAGCAATTAAAATAACTTTGTGTTCTGGCAAAGTCAGTTTCATTCCCAGAAACCATGTAGCACAGTTCCACAACTGCTTGGATTTCCAGCTTAAGGGAATCAGATATACTCATGAGACCTCTGTCTGAATTGAACATGAACATATTCAAACACACGTATATACACATCAATAAAAATTTAAAAGATAAATATTTTTAAGGTTTTATATGAAATTTTTGACTTAAAGGTTTAATAGAATATGGAAATCAACATTGGGACCTGCAAATGGAAAATATTCAAGGAGTGAGAGACATTATAATGCACAGTCCTACATGAGATGTCTTCCATCAGCACCCTCCACTCAAGGATAAGGAATGTGTACAAAAGAGGAGCTGGGAAGAATATATGAGCCTGAGGTGATAGACTATCTCAAGGAACAGTGTTTTACGGATGCTACAGGACAGATACTCACAGGAATGCATTGAGATCGTGGCAGCACACAGAAAGCATGCATAGGTTCAAGCAAAACTGTTCCCAGCCTTGACAGGTAGTTTTGGACATGGGCTTCTAAGCCTGACCTAGAACCTGTCTGGAATTTGTACTAGCTGGAAAAAAGAAAATAATTTCTCCCAAATTGAGTGTCATTGAGTATGTACACAATGCTCCTGGGCAGCTTATATGCCGAAGAATAGTTGGCTAACACAGAATAAATCATATGATTTGGTGCTGTAATTTGTTTAAATTATTACCAGACTTTTTTCTTTTCTTTTTTTTTTAATCATTTTTAGTTAACTGGTCTTTTGCTTGTTTGTTTGCTATTTGATTTTGTGAATTTTATGTATTTTGTTCCTTTTTGAGAGAGAGAAAGGGAAGAGAATGATGGAGTGATTGACAGAGAGAGAGAAAGAGAGAGAGAGAGAGAGAGAGAGAGAGATTTGGCAATATTGTGGAGGGAAATGTACATGATAAAAAATATATTGTATATAAAAAGACTTTTATTTATGGAAAATATTTTTGTTACAGAAAACTTTATCAAAATGAATGTAACATTAGTACTCTGTATGTGTTGTATTTCGCCACTATTAATTTGATATGAAAACTGCAAGTTACAAAATTCTTAGATATTAGAAAAATCCTGCTTTCCTGTTATCCAATGCCTATGATTTTTTTATTTCCTCTAGAAAAGTCTTCCTTGGTAACATAGGCTAGCATAGAACCAAATGTGCAGCCTAGATTAGCTCTGAACTCATAGACATTCTCTTGTTTCAGCATCCAACATACTGAGATTAAAGTAAGCTACTCTGTCCCTTCTATTCCTAAAGAAAGAATTATTTAATATTCCAAATTGTGTGAAAAATATCCACTATTTAATAAAAGTTATTTCTAATATATAAAGCAATCAAGATACTATGATTATTACTCATAAGATAGTATATATCACATAGATTTCTTATACATTCCACATGTATGTCATTTTCTTTTTCCAAGTTTCCTAAAATTTATCTTCTTTTCTAAATTTTTGAATGAGTATATTCCTATTGTAAATCCTAAACATATATTTTAAAAGGTATATTTCCAATTTAGTTTCAATGTTATATATTTGATAAATACATATTAATATTATTTATATTTGTTGATAAGAACAAATCACAAAAAATCCACTTTTAAAGATGAAAACTCCATAACTTTCATAAAAATGTGATGTTGTATAAATTTTCTATGAGCAGAACATCATAGCTCCCTTTGGACAGTTTCTATTACCATCACTTAATTTATAATGCAACAGTTATAAACTTTCCATCCTAGCCTTCCTATCTTGGAGAGGAATGAGTGAAAATTTCATAACCCCAATTCTTATGGAGCTTGTTGGTCCTTAGAAACCAATCTTAAAGCTTCAGTAGGGGAAACGTTTATCACCAAGTAAACCACCTCTTCATCCAGCCTGTTAGAGAGATTTGCTGCAACTTTTATTGAATTCTTGAGGGTTTTATTTCTCAAGCTATTACTCTGAAATGTATAAGCAAGGAAAGGCCAGAGCCCATAAGACTTAATGTGCCTGTGCATGTAAATGTTTACTAAAGCTAAGAATGATGTGCTATGGCAGCACGATGCTGTCTGGTAGCTTATGGTTCTTTTCTCCTCAGTGTCCTCTAGTAGTTCAAATAGACATGAGTGGCATTTTTGGATCTTGTACAAGTAAGCTAGTACTTCTGAGGATTTTTATTAGAGTGAAAGAATATAATATCATTAACATAATAGCCACTGGAGGCTAAATAAGTTCATCAATTCAATTTTATTTTAGAATTCCCAATTCAATGGGTATTCCTGTTTCTTTTTAAAAACCTAACTGCCATCAAGACAATTTATATGCAATTAATTGTTTGCTGTTCCTTTGGTTTTTACTAGATATATCTTAATATTATTCCCACATATCAGAAAATGAGAAATTCAAGTGTGAGTTTCACCATCCTTTTCGACACCAAAAAGTGTTGTGGTTTCTACTCTGGGCCCACTAAAACAAGATTGCATCTTTTTTTACACCTACAATTTATTGCATCTAAATGTTGCATGTAATTAAACGATCTATGGAAGATAGTTTATTTGGCATTAATTTTAATATCATGTAGATATCAAATAATTTACTAAAAGCAAGTAAACAGGACATATTTCATCCAGTTCATCTTCATACTACCACTAAGCTTTCCAGCAAAACACATCTGCAACCAAAGAGGGAAAACAAGCAAAAAGCCATTCTTTAGGTAATATGTGTGCTGTTATCCATGTAAAACAAGTAAAGAAGTGAATAGAGCATTTGACTCAGAGAGTGGATTTTAATTAAAAACTTGATGTGAATCCTGGACCATGAGAGCAACTTACCTTACATGAAAACTCATATATATGCATATATATATATATATATATATATATATATATATATACTCACGTCCTCATATTTATGTCTCAATGAAATAACTCACAGAAACTATACATCCTCCCTAGTTAAAATAAAAAATGGTTACAGGATTAAGTGTTTAGAATGCATAGTATGAGAAACTTTATTCTTTGCTAGGATAGAAAGGATGAAGAAGTCTCTCCAAAAGGCCTCATTTTATTCTTTGCTTCCATTTTCATTTGCTAATGATAGGAGTTTGAAAGAAAAAATTTTTAGCACATACCACAGGTTACCAACAATTTTAATATTAGCAACATACTTGTATGTAGTATCACACCACTAATTCTAATAATATGAGAAATTTACATGTGTCTATAGAAGCAATGAATACATAACGTTTCTCTAATGTATTTAGGAATACAAATTTCATCAATATTACATTCAGTTATAGTTATATGCAGTTAGTATAATGCATGTAACATCATGAAAGTAGCATTCCACTTTTTTCCTTTATTAAATTATTTTGTCATAAACATAAACAGAATTATACAAATAAAATTAAGTGTAATAAAATTGTGTTTAATTGAAGTAAATCTTATTTAGCAGCTTTTGCCCTTTCGAATAGTATGAGTTCAAAAACATAACATATTATATACCAAATCTACCAACATATTTGCCTGATACACAAATCATTTGACAGATCCAAAATTCATTTGGTATGTATATTAAATATTTAATTACTTTCAAAATATTAGGTAACATGACAAGAAAAACTGTGAACTGACAAGAAGGGAGCTTGATCCTGTTTTTTCTACTACTTATTTATGTATTTATTTAGTAAATTCTCTTCAGATTATATAATGAAATGGCCTAGATTACATGTCTGCATTTCCAGTTAATAGGGTCACTGCTGGAAACATTTGCTGTTAGAGATTAGCCATTTCTAATCCAATAAAGCCAAGTTCATCATGACATGAGTCATTTAACACACATTATAAAGTGTCCTGAAAAAGCAGGCTGTTAGTAATTACAGCTGTTTTTAGTTACCTTCTACATGACTGACAGCAGAAAACCTTTTGCTTTCATATGCTATGACACATGCTATCATCCCATTGTTTGGGAGGGTGAAATAAAGGTTGAAAGTTTAAAGCCAGCCTGAGTCATTTAGTGAAAAGCAACTATCTTTTATTTATTTTATTAATTATTACATACAATATATTTTACTCTATTCTTTCTCTTCCCCTATCACCTTCTAGATCCTCTCTACTGACCCAAATTCATGCCCTTCCTTCTTTCTCACACACAAAAAAGCATAAAACAAAAGCCAAAAGACAAAGGTCAAAACAATTATACAAACAACATTAAGACAAAATAAAGTGCACACAAAAACAAAATATAGAATCTATTTTCATTGATCAAGTAATTATAGGTACAGGGCCTGCTTTGGCTTGTGATGGATATACCAAGTGAATATGCCTTGAAAAATGTGATCTTCCTTTCCCAGTGGCTTGAATTGCAAGTAGTTCCTTTGCCTTGATTTGGGTGTTGGAGCTTTGTATCTATATCCCATTTTTCGTAAACGAATTTTTGTTTGGTTTGAACTTGTTCAGGTCTTGTGACTAGCTATCACAGTTTCTGTGAGTTGACAGATATATTATTTAAAAAATGAATAAAAAATAAATAATAACTATCATCAACTATTTTCTTTGTATTTTCAAATATAGTGAATAATTTGTTCTGTTTTCTGAATTCTAAGGATGAAATTGAGACTTTACTAGGACCTTCACCATTTCTGTTAAACTATCTGCTTCTGGATGATGGAGATCTTATTAAACCTGGGGATTTCTCTTTCCAAAGCTAGTGTTCATTGGTCATCTTGTGTTAAAATAATATAGAGGAACATGTGAATTAGCACAATAATAAATAGCATTCTGTCTATGTTCACAATGATGAGCATTTCTAATGAGTTGAGCAAACCAAACCTCCTTGGGATAATGTGACTGTCTGGTTTAGTAGAAGGATGGACTTTGTATTTCTCAAATTTCTTTATATTATTTATGCAGTTGTGTGTGTGCGCATGCGTGTGTGTGTGTGTGTGTGTATGTGTATGTTTGTGAGTTGTACATGCATATGTGAATCTGTATGTAGAGGTATGCCAGAAAATGGCCTACAAGATTCAGCACTTTCCATTTTTCCTGCTGTCCCCAGCACTGAACTCAGAACATGAGGCTTGGTCACAGAAATTTTTACCTGCTGAGTTATTTTCACAGCTCAGGAACTGATTTTCCCTTAAAGGAATCAAATAAAACCAACCTAGCAACTTTTAATTTGTGCCCTGGAATACATAACAAAACTCTGTGAAATGAAAAATAACTTCAATTTGTTGTTTCTAATGATTCCCATACCATACATATTGGCCCCATGTTAGCAACATAATATACTAAAATTAAACTTGAGAAGACATAACTAGAATGTCTCTAGAGATCTCCCAAGATCTGGCTTCGCACACTGGGGCTCTGGAGGTTTGTAAATTGACCTAAGGCAGTAACTATACCAACCACAGTGCAGTGACTCTTTTTCAATTTTATTAGAGTTTATAGCTCTTTCTTAAGTCTAAGAATCTATTTCAAGAATTTCTTTATTGAAGAATTGAAGAGTATACAACAAAATGAACTATAATGTTGGGGCCACAAAGGAAGCCCTAATCATATTTACATGCCCTAAATGCATGTAATGGTGGATCATTGATTTTCAGCTACAATCTTAAATATGACATCAAAGCCATTATTACATGACAGCTAACTCCCAAATTTTCATCAGAGCATTATAGACTAATTCTTAAAAATCAAATAATTCTTCATATGAACTTAGTCATAGTTGTACATAGGTATATATATAAAAGTAGGGCTAGTTACTTGTAGAAGGAGTATAAAATATACATTTGTATGTGCTAGCCCACAGTGACTTCTACCATACACAAAATATGTTTTCTTATTTGATATACTGAAATATATAACTTGAATGCCACATAACAAGTAGAAAATTGAACAGGTACTAATAATATCTATCTTCTTATAAATATGGAAAACAATATAGTGTGAGTTAGTTGAAACTTAGAAATTGGGTAAGGAAAAAGACAAAAAAGTACAACTATATTGATAATTACAATAATGATGCATTACATTCTGATTGTGCATGTTGAAAGTTCCAAAATTGTTCTAAGTATTTAGAAATACTATGGATGATTCATTTCAAACTATTTATTTAGTTTTTAATTATTCAAATGAATTTATCCTAAGTAAAACAGTTCACAAAATTGTAGAATGCCATTTTAGTAGTCCATGCCTCACTACAATGGTGGAGGTTAAATATCAGAGAGGAGGTGTGATAGGGGAAGAGCTCTGTGAGAAGGGACTGGGTGGGGGCAATATTTGCAATATAACTAAATAAATGAATCATTAATATATAAAATACAAACATGTCATCCCATGTTTATATTTCATAGTAAGTACAAAACACACATACACACAGGCACAGAGAAGGAGATTCATATATCTTATATGAAATTATAATACTCAGGTTGGCAATTCTCATCAAAGGGCCATAGTGTAAAAAGAAAAAAGACCAGTACCATGTGTGAAAAACCTTCAATAATTGTTGGTCAGGGAGGGACACGAATGTTTGGAGGGAAGGAACACAGTAGGGTTTTGATGGAAGATACATAGGAAAAGGTGGAGGGAGCACAGGAAAGGGAAAGGTGATTTAAGTGTATTTTAATTTTAAAAAACATAGTACAAATAAGAATGAGACACCTTTCTTTGCCCATTATTCCCATCTTTGGAAACTTTCATGGTGATATGAGTATTTAACAGTGCAAGTTATGATTGAGTGATTACTACATAGACAACATACAGAGTCAGAGTGTCTGCAGCCAATAGTAGAATGTCTCACAAACAAAAAAAGATAATCATATAGGTTTAGTTGTTAATTAAGTCCTTATGGGGTATTGGCAAAGGACAAAGATTGTAGTTCATGACAACCTCCACCAGATTTCAAAGACTTTAATCCCTTTATATAAGATGTTGGGAATGTAAATGGTATTAGATAAAAGAGGAAACAGGCACTCCTAAATATCCCAGAAGCAATAGTGTAATAGTGAACATAATCAAAGAAATGGTTCAATATTTACATGTTGTATTAATTGCGGAAATGACTTGTGTCATGTTCAATAGCATGATTTTCTTTTTTTTTTATTTTCATATTTTATTTACGTTTCAAATGTTTCCCCCTTTCCAGATCTCCCCTTTGGAACCTCCCCATTCCCTCTGCCCTCCCCCAACCTCTATGGGGATATTCTCCAACCCACCTCCCCACTCCACACCCCTCCCCCACTCTCGTCTTCCTACTTGACATTCTCCTATACTGGGGGATAATCAAAGAAATGGTTCAATATTCACATGTTGTATTAATTGCAGAAATGACTTGTGTCACGTTCAAAAGCATCATTTTCAAAATACATGGAAGTTGAGAGTGATAGCTAATGTCTATAATCTCCAAACCTGGAAAGACAAGAAGAAAGGAAGGACCTTGGGATACATTCCAGACCTTATAACAAACAGAAAAATACTAAAATATTATTTACCACATTCTTATATGTAATTTTTTTAATTCTTATCTAATATACATCACAGTATTCTATGTGAAAATTTTCAAATAATAGTCACATTAAAACAGACATAATATAAATTTTATCATTACCTGTTTTACTGGAGAAAAATAATTGCTTGAGGAGTAGCCATTAAAATTGTCAACACAGAATATGCTGCGATGCATATTTCAGACAAGGAAAATACTATTTTTAGGTTTGAGTCAAAAGGCAGTGAAAATATATTATGCATTTCATTTTAAATAGATTTCAATGATGGAAAACCCTTTCAAGTTTCTTACGTTATGCTGTATAATTACACAAAATGCAAGTGTAAAATGAAGTACACCGCTAAGAAAAGAATGTAAATGAAAACACACATGTACTTGTGATTTGTGTGCTTGTGTTTTGTGTGGTAACTTGTATTATTATTTTGGTATCAAGTCACAATATATGACTGCCTAAGGCAGGGTGCGAACATTACAATTCGGTTTCCAGTAGTAAAGAATCTGTTGTTTAAAAAATATATGATGTTATTTTTAAAACTATAGGCTATTTAGGAAATGAGAAGCAAATGAAACAAACAAACCATTATAACTATGGGCTTTCATAACTCTGATAATAAATCACAGCTTCATTTGTATTATGTGTTTCAATTTCCTTTTATTTTCATGTTCCCTTCATTCATCTGAATTCATCAACGTTAAGGATGAAATTGAATGGAAATGCTGAGTGCATATATATTACAGTTGTTTCTCGTAATCTACAAGTCTTTACACTTTCTAATGTAATTCTTATGCTCAAACATCTACTTGAAATGTACAATCATAAGTTAATATTATTTTCCTAATATTTATTATTCAATATTCCTTTTCTACATTGTCCAGCGAGATTTTCAAGCTATTACCATGAATACTATTCACTTTTCATGAACATAAAGTCCCTACCAAACATTGATCCAGCCATCTTATTGAGTTAGTTAGGCATGTTTATTGTTTTAAGTGACATTATATTGTTTATTTCTCTTTAATGTTTTGCCAAGGATTTTATAGTTACCTCCTTCGTTTGCATTTGTACACATCTCAAGCCCTGCTGCATCTATAAAGTGTAAAGTCAATCTGAAAAATATTTGCTTTCATTGTACATCAATAATTTATACTATACAGTGAAATGTTATGTCTTTTTTAATATTTAACTTTTTTCAGATCAAAGGAATATTTATGAATTTTTGCTTCATTTACAATCTGAGCTTAGAAATTAAAAGAAAAGGAAGCTTGTACAAAAAGATCAAAATATTCTTTTTAATTATAATATAATATATATGATAAAATAAGATATTTATATGGTAAACAATTACATAGCATATAATATAAAACCAAAGTAATATAATATATAAGATCAATGTGCAACAAGACAAACAGAAGGAAAACAAATCCTAAAAGAATTCAAAGAGAATTCAAAAAGCCTACTGTTGACATGCTTAGAAATACTATAAAAACTATAAACTGGAAACCGTAAGTTAGACAGAAAGGATGTGGAACAGACCTATGTAGGCTTTGTAAATGCTGCCTCCATCTCTGAGTATTCATGTAAGCTTTGCTCATTTTGATTTAGAGGAACTTGTTTTGATTATTTTGTTTTGTTTGCTTTTTTGGTATCCTCCATCTCCTCTGACTCTTACACTGTTTCTGACTTCTCTTTTGTAGGGTTTCCTGACCCCTTATGAGATGTTTTTGAGGGAAGCATGCTATTTAGGATAGACTACCCCTAAGAATCTCACTCTCTGCTTAATTTCTGGCAGTTGATTTCTTTATATGTTCCCATTTACTACCACAGAATTCTTCCCTGATGATGGTTTAACAAGACACTGATCTATGAAAATAAAAGAATGTCAGTAAGAGTAATTTTATTGCTAAGTTATTTGATTGTTATATATTTAGTTTTGGCTAGTATTATTTGATTTACCCTAGGTCACTGGGTTATCTAGTCTCTGGCTTTTGGTCACCCAAGCCACATCAGGTATGGGTTTCATCTTGTGGAGTGGGCCTTTAATGAAATTTGATATTGGTTAGTTATTCCCACAATATTTGTGCAACCATTGCCACAGCATATCTTGCAGGCAAGACACCATTGTAAAACAAAGTGTTTGTGGCTGGCCGTGTCTTTACATTTCTCTTTTGGTAGATTGTAGAGTACCTTCTTATACAAAAGATGCTGGGATGCATGGGAGAAGACTCTATGTAGGAAACAGTTTGAAATTTCCATGTTCAGTGAGTGTTGTAGTAGCAATGTGACCTCACTGTCAATTTATGTGGAACAAATTCTAATCTCTTTAATACCTTTGTTGACATTTAGTCAACAAGTAAATAAGATGTAACACAATCCTAGCAGTAGTGAATGTTTCATTTGACAATAGAGGTCTGGTTGAGCCTTCATTTTCCCAATGCTTTTATAGAGATTTTCATGTGTTTTCTGTTCCCTGCTTGAAGACATGAGCCACATCCTGTTTTTCATAAAATAGTTTCAATATTAACTGAAAATTTATTTTACCATGAAAAGAATTATACAGGCTGGCAGAATAAATTAAGAGATGTAAGTATTTGATGCCATGTCTGACTAGATGATTTTGATTGCCAGGACCCATATGGTGGAAAGAGAGACTGACAGCCAGAAATTATCCATTGAATTCCATATGTGAGCCATGCCCTGCAGAAAACATTCATTCACACATACAAACCAAATTCGATGAACAAACAAAATTTTCTTTTACTTTGAAAAATATTTATTAATGTATTTTTATCTTTCTATATTCTTCTCTTATACAATATATACCTACCACAGCTTCTCCTCCCTTTATTCTTCCCAACCTCCTCTATTTCCGTTTTCTCTTCAGCAAATCACAGGCCTCCCAGAGATATCAAGAAAACATTGCATAACAAGATGCAATAAGACTAACAGTCAGTATTGGGGAAGGGGTGAATTTCAATGATCCTGGTATGACAGGCCTCTGGTGGGTATCCTTGGGGTATATGGTTTCACACCTGTAGGTCTGTATGGGTCAGGAGCCTCAGGTCCAAGGAAGGTGGGAGGAGAGGTAGCAGGAGCATGGAGGTAACCCAGGATAGCAGGCTCCTCAGGGCAGCTTGGTTTTGACCAGAGGTCTCAGCAAGCAGGGAAGATGATGGAGAAGGGAAAGTTACCTGTATAGTTCATGGTTCTATGGTCTGATGAAGGTAGAAAGAAGCGGCAGCAGCAGCGTGGAAATGGAGGTCTCCTTGTATGTCTCAGCAGTCCTCCTCTATACAAATGATAATTAGGAAAACAACACCCTTTACAATATCCTTGAATAATATAAAATATCTTAGAGAATCTCTAACCAAGCAAGTAAAATATCTATATGACAAGAACTTTGAGTCCCTGAAGAAATAACTTGAAGAAGATATCAGAAGATAGAAAAACTTCCATCTAAAATGGATAGGTAGAAATGAAACAGTGAAAATGGCCATCTTACCAAAAGCAATCTATAGATTCATTGAAATCTTGATCAAAACTCCAACCCATTTTTTATATATATTAAAAGAGCAATTCTCAAATACTTATGGAGAAGCAAAATACCAAGGATAGCCAAAACAACTCTAAACAATAAAGAACTTCTGGGGAATCTCTATCCTTGATCTCAAGCTATTCTACACAGCAATAATGCTAAAAAACTGCCTGGTATTGGAACAGAAACAGATACATTGGTCAATGGAATTAAACAGAAGACACAGAAGTAAACCCACACACCTATGGATCCTTGAGTTTTGATAAAGAAGCCAAAACCATACAATGGAAAAGTGAAGCATCTTCAACAAATGGTGCCAGATTAACTGTATGACTACATGTAGATGAATGATATTAATCACCCTGCACAATACTCAAGTCCAATTGGATCAAGATGAATCTAGATAAAACTAGATGCTCTAAATCTCATAGCAGAGAAAGTGAGAAATGCCTCATTGGTACAGGAGACAATCTCCTGAACAAAACACCAAAAGCTCAGGATCTAAGATCAACACTTGAAAATTGGGACCTCATGAAACTGCAAAGTTTCTGTAAGGAAAAGGACACTTTTTTTTTCTCTTTTTTAATCTTATTTTTACTGGATATTTTCTTTATTTAAATTTTAAATGTAATGGCTTTTCTGGGATTCCCCCCTTTAAACCTGCTCCCCTCCCCCTACTTCCATATGAGTGTTCCCCGACCCACCCACCCACTTCTGCCTCCCTGCCCCAACATTCCCCTACACTGGATCATCCAGTCTGCATAGGACCAAAGGTCTCTCCTCCCATTGATGCCTGACAAGGCAATCCTCTGCCTCATATGTGACTGGAGCCATGGGTCCCTCCATGTGTACTCTTTGGTAAGAATTCTCAAGAGAATTCTTAACATAGGAATCACAAATGCCTGAGAAGCACTTAAAGAAATGTTTAAAGTCCTCAGTCATCAGTAAAATGCAAATCACAACAACTCTGAAGTTCTGTGTTACACCCATCAGAATGGCTAAGATCAATAACTCAAGAGATAACACATGCTGTTGAGGATGTGGAGCAAGGGGAATGAACATTCCTTCATTTCTGGTGGGATTGCAAATTTGTAGGACCACTAGGGAAATCAAATTGGCAATTTCTCAGAAAACTTGGAGTAGTTCTACCTCAACACCCAGCAATACCACCCCTGAGAATATACCCAAAAGATGCTCCAACATCCCACAAATATGCTCATAGAAGCTTTCTTTGTGTCTCTTAACTGAAGAATGAGTAAAGAAAATATGGTACATCTACACAACAGAATACTATTCAGCTATTGAAAACCATGATATCATGAATTTTGAAGGCACATGGATGGAATTTGGGAATACAATCCTGAATGAGTTGACCCAGTCCTAAAAAGACTTGCAATGGTCTGTACTCACATATAAGTGGATATTAGGCATAAATTCAGGTACCATACCACTTTCCACAGACCCAAAGAAGCTAAACAAGAAGGAAGGCCCAAGCAAGGAAACTTGAACCTCACTTACAAGTGGCAACAAAAATAGCCATAAGAGATAGATGGAGGGAGGAAACTGGGAGTGATGGGTAGTGGGGCAGAGAATAGGTATTTAGAATCCAAGTGTGGGGAAGGACAGAAGAGATGGCTAGATGGCCATGAAAATGAATGGAAATCTGCTACTGATGGATGATTATGGAAGAGTGGGAGGAAGGATTGTGGACCTGAAGGGGATAGAAACTCCACAAGAAGAACAATAGAATATACTAACCTGGACTCTTGGGGATTTCAGAGTCTGAATCACAAACTAAAGAATAAACACAGGTAGACCTAGGCTTCCCTGCAAATATGTATCTTGGTCTTCATGTGGTCTTCCTGTTCTGAAGAACAGGAATGTGTCCTATCCCAAAAGATGTTGCATATATGTGAGGTATGTTCTTTTAGCAGGACTACGTTTTCTGGCTTTAGTGGGGGAGGAAACACCTAGTCATTCAGAGACTTGAAGTGTCAGGATAGGGGGACACCAAGATGCTCAGAGGAGAATCTGTGGAGGGGAGGATTGTGGGAGGGGAGCAATAAATGGGACTTGAAATGAATTAGTAGAAAGAAAGAGACTAAGTCATATCAGGGTTGTATCAAACCCCTCAGTAGGAGAAAAATGAGTCACAAGAGGAGGCAAAATAGTCAGAGATACTGCTACTCCCCCTGTTAGGAATCACACAAAACTGCAAGTTAAATAACCACAACATATATGTAAAATACCTACTGCATACCCATACAGGTTCGGTGATTGCAGGTTCTGCAGATGAATCCTATGAGTCCTGCTTTGTTGGATCTAAGGTTCTCCTAAAAAGAGAATATTATAACTTCCTCAATCTACAAATAAGATATAATTGCTGAACTCAAATATTCAAATTTAATAAAAAAGGATGATTTAGTCCTTCATATTATAAGGAAACATAACTGACTAGTCTAAATAAGAGGTGAATAATAGATTATATATGCATAAAATGTACTTATATGTGACAAATTACTTTACTTTTAGCATGGAAAATAATTATTCAAAAATGATGTATTGCTTTCTTTCTACAAAAATATGGACAGGTCCATTTGTGCTGAGGAGCCAGTGGGAGGCAGGCTCCAGATGCAGGAACTGAGGAAAAGCCAGAAGGTAAGAGCCTGCCTGCCTCCACCTGTGGCTAGAAACCCTGCCTGACCCAGGAAGCCTCCATATAGAAGCAGTGCAGAGAGTAAGCTACCTGCCCACTTGTGCTGAGGAGCCAGCAGGAGGCGGGCTCCAGACGCAGGCTCTGAAGAACAGCTGGAAGAAAGATCTGGTATCCCAGGATTATTGGCATCTGAGCTGGAAGGAAAGACAAGCCACAGGCATAGAGAGAAAGACCAGCTAACACCAGAGATAACCAGATGGCGAAAGGCAAGGGCAAAAACACAAGGAACAGAAACCAAGACTACTTGGCTTCATCAGAATCCAGCTTTCCCACCACAGCCAACCCTGGATACCCCAACACACCAGAAAAGGAAGACTCAGACTTAAAATCAAGAGGATGATAGAAGATTTTAAGAAGGAAATAAATAAATCCCTTAAAGAAATACAAGAGAACACAGGTAAACAACTGGAAGCCCTTAAAGAGGACACACAAAAATCTCTTGAAGAATTACAGGAAAACACAATGAAATGGGCAGAAATACAGGAAAATACAATCAAACAAATGAACAAAACCATTCAGGTTTAAAAACAGAAATAGAAACAATAAAGAAATCACAAAGGGAGACAACCCTGGAGTTAGAGAACATAGGAAAGAAATCAAGAGTCATAGATGCAAACATCACCAACAGAATACAAGAGATGGAAGAGAGAATCTCAGGTGCAGAAGATACCATAGAAAACATGGACACAACAATCAAAGAAAACACAAAATGCAAAAAACTCTTAACCCAAAACATTCAAGATATCCAGGATGCAATGAGAAGACAGAACCTGAGGATAATAGGCATAGAAAAGAGTGAAGACTCCCAACTTCAGTTGGGACCAGTAAATATCTTCAACAAAATTATAGAAGAAAACTTCCCTAACCTAAAGAAAGAGATGAACATAAGCATACAAGAAGCCTACAGAACTCCAAATAGACTGGACCAGAAAAGAAATTCCTCCCTTCACATTATAGTCAAAACACCAAATACACAAAACAAGGAAAGAATATTAAAAGCAGTAAGGGAAAAGGGGCAAGTAACATATAAAGGCAGATCTATCAGAATTACAGCAGACTTTTCACCAGAGACTATGAAAGCTAGGAGATCATGGGCAGAGCTCATACAGACTCTAAAAGAACACAAATGCCAGCCTAGGCTGCTATACCCAGGAAAACTCTCAATAATCATAGATGGTGAAACCAAAATATTCTACGACAAATCCAAATTTGCACAGTATGTTTTCACAAATCCAGCCCTACAAAGAATAATACATTGGAAACACCAACTTAAGGAGGGAAACTACACTCAAGAAAAAGGAAGAAAGTAAACTTTCAACAAACTCAAAAGAAGATAGCCACACAAACAATATTAACAACATCAAAAATAAAAGGAAATAACAATCACTATTCTTTAATATCTCTTAATATCAATGGTCTCAACTACCCAATAAAAAGACACACAGACTGACAGACTGGATCCATAAACAGGAGCCAGCATTTTGCGGCATCCAGGAAACGCACCTCCATGTTAAAGACAAACAATACCTCAGAGTAAAAGGCGGGAAAATAATTTTCCAAGCAAATGGCTCCAAGAAACAGGATGGAGTAGCTTTCTAATATCGGGTAAAATTGACTTTCAACCAAAATTCATCAAAAAAGATGAAGAAGGACACATCTTACTCATCAAAGGAGAAATCTACCAAGAAGAACTCTCAATTCTGAACATCTATGCCCCGAATGCAAGTGCTCCCACCTTCATTAAAGAAACTCTACTAAAGCTCAAAGCACACATTGCACCTCACACAATAATAGTGAGAAACTTCAACACCCCACTATCAACAATGGACAGATCTTGGAAACATAAACTAAACAGAGACACAGTGAAACAAACAGATGCTATGAACCAAATGGGTTTAACAGATATCTATAGAACATTTCTTCCTGCATCAAAAGAATATACCTTCTTCTCAACACCTCATGGTACCTTCTCCAAAATCAATCATATAATTGGTCACAAAACAAACCTCAACATATATAAGAAGATTGAAATAATCCTATGCCTCCTATCAGATCAATAAGGATTAAGGTTGGTCTTCAATGGCAAAAACAACAATAGAAAGCCCACATACACATGGAAGCTGAACAATGCTCTGCTTAATGATAACTTGGTCAAGGAAGAAATAAAGAAGGAAATTAAAGACTTCCTAGAATTCAATGAAAATGAAAATACAACTTACCCAAACCTATGGGACACAATGAAAGCAGTGTTAAGAGGAAAACTCACAGCTCTGAATGCCTCCAAAAAGAAACTGGAGAGAGTATATAAAAACAGCTTAACAGCACATCTGAAGGTTCTGGAACAAAAAGAAGCTAATACACTTAAGAGGAGTAGAAGTAGGAAATAATCAAATTAAGGGCTGGAATCAACCAAGTGGTAACTAAAAGAACTATACAAAGAATCAACAAAACCAAGAGCTGGTTCTTTGAGAAAATCAACAAGATAGATAAACCCTTAGCCAGACTAACCAGAGGCCTCAGAGACAGTATCCAAATTAACAAAATTAGAAATGAAAACGGAGATATAACAACAGACTCTGAGGAGCTTAAAAAAATCATCAGATCCTACTACAAAAGCCTATATGCAACAAAATTGGAAAATCTGGAGGAAATGGACAAGTTTCTAGACAGATACCAATTACCAAAGTTAAATCAGGATCAGATAAACTATCTAAACAGTCCCATAACCCCTAAAGAAATAGAAGCAGTCATTAAAAGTCTCCCAACCAAAAAAAGCCCAGGACCAGATGGGTTCAGTGCAGAATTCTATCAGACCTTCAAAGAAGACCTAATACCAATACTCTTCAAGCTATTCCATAAAATAGAAACAGAAGGAACACTACCCAATTCATTCTATGAGGCCACAGTCACACTGATACCAAAGCCCCACAAAGACCCAACAAAGAAAGAAAACTTCAGACCAATTTCCCTTATGAATATCGATGCAAAAAATACTCAATAAAATTCTTGCAAATCGAATCCAAGAACACATCAAAATGTTTCCAGGGATGCAGGGATGATTCAATACCCGGAAATCCATCAATGTAATCCACTACATAAACAAACTCAAACAAAAAAAACCACATGGTCATCTTGTTAGATGCTGAAAAAGCATTTGACAGAGTTCAACATCCCTTCATGATAAAAGTCTTGGAAAGATCAGAAATTCAAGGAGCACACCTAAACTTAATAAAAGCAATATATAGCAAACCAGTGGCCAACATCAAACTAAATGGAGAGAAACTCGAAGCAATCCCACTAAAATCTACACAAGGCTGCCCTCTCTCTCCCTACCTATTCAATATAGTAATTGAAGTCTAGCTAGAGCAATCAGGCAACAAAAGGAAATCAAAGGGATACAAATTGGAAAGGAAGAAATCAAAATATCACTATTTGCAGATGATATGATGGTATACTTAAGTGACCCGAAAAACTCCACCAGAGATCTGCTACAGCTGATAAACAACTTCAGCAAAGTTGCTGGATACAAAATTAACTCAAGCAAATCAGTATCCTTCCTATACTCAAAGGATAAACAGTCTGAGAACGAAATTAGGGAAATGACACAAACAATATAAAATATCTTGGTGTGACTCTAGCCAAACAAGTGAAAGATCTGTAGGACAAGAACTTCAAGTCTCTGAAGAAAGAAATTGAAGAAGACCTCAGAAGATGGAAAGATCTCCCATGCTCATGGATTGGCAGGATTAACATCGTTAAAATGGCCATTCTGCCGAAAGCAATACACAGATTTAACGCTATTCCCATCAAAATCCCAACTCAATTCTTCATAAACTTGAAAGAGCAATTCTCAAATTCATATGGAATAACAAAAACCCAGGATAGCAAAAACTATCCTCAACAATAAAAGGTCTCCTGGGGGAATCAGCCTCCCTGACCTCAAGCTGTACTACAGGGCAGAAGTGATAAAAACTGCATGGTGTTCGTACAATGACAGGCAGGTAGATCAATGGAATAGAATCGAAGACCCAGAAATGAACCCATACACATATGGTCACTTGATCTTCCACAAAGGAGCTAAAACCATACAGTGGAAAAAAACCAGCATCTTCAACAAATGGTGCTAGATCAACTGGCGGTCTACATGTAGAAGATTGCGAATTGATCCATTTGTATCTCCCTGTACAAAGCTCAAGTCCAGGTGGATCAAGGACCTTCAAATAAAACCAGATACACTGAATCTAATAGAAGAGAAAGTGGGGAAGAATCTCGAACACTTGGGCACAGGGGAATTGTTCCTGAACAGAACACCAATGGCTTTTGCTCTAAGATCAAGTATTGACAGATGGGACCTCATAAAATTACAAAGCTTCTGTAAGGCAAAGGACACTGTGAATAGTGCAAAATGGTAACCTACAGATTGGGAAAAGATCTCTACCAATCCTACATCTGATAGAGGGCTAATATCCAAAGTATACAAAGAACTCAAGAAGCTAGACTCCAGAGATACAAATAACCCTATCAAAAAATGGGGAAGTGAGCTAAACAGAGAATTCTCAACTGAGGAAACTCGAATGGCCGAGAAGCACCTAAAGATATATTCAGCATCCTTAGTCATCAGGGAAATGCAAATCAAAACAACCCTGAGATTTCACCTCACACCAGTCAGAATGGCTAAAATCAAAAACTCAGGTGATAGCAGATGTAGGCAAGGATGTGGAGAAAGAGGAACACTCCTCCATTGCTCGTGGGAATGCTAGATGATAAAACCTCTCTGGAAATCAGTTTGGCAGACCCTCAGAAAAATGAACATAATACTACCTGTGGACCCCTCTATTCCACTCCTGGGCATATACCCAGAAGATGCTCCAACATGTAATAAAGACACATGTACCACTATGTTCATAGCAGGCATATTTATAAAAGCCGGAAGCTGGAAACAACCCAGATGTCCCTCCACAGAGGAATGGATACAGAAAATGTAGTACATTTACGCAATGGAATACTACTCAGCTATTAAAAACAATGACTTCATGAAATTTGTAGACAAAAGGATGGATCTTGAAAATATCATCCTGAGAGAGGTAACTCAGTCACAAAAGAATGAACATGGTATGTACTCACTGTTGAGAGGTTATTAGCCCAAAAGTTTGAAATACCCAAGAGTCACTTCACAGCAACATTAGTTCTGAGTGTGACATCCCAAATGGAGGGCTTGGAGAAAGGACTGAAGCAGCTGAGGGAGTGTGCAGCCCCAGGGAGATAGCAACAGTGGCAACTGGCCTGACCTCCCGATACTTCTGGAGACTGATCCACCAACTAAAGAATATACATGGAGAGACCCATGGTGCTGACCACAAATGCGGCAGAGAAGGCTCTTGTTATCTGTCAGAGGGAGGAGAGGCCCTTGTGCCTGAGGATGTTAGATCCCTCAGTATAGGAGAATGACAAGGAGGAAAGACTAGAGTGGGTGGGTGGGTGGGAGGGCGGGTTGGAGAATATACCCATATTGGGGGAAGGCGGAGGGAATGGGGAGGTTCCAAGGGGGAGATCTGAAACATTTGAAATGTAAATAAAATATGAAAATTAAAAAAAAATGGACGTAAACCTTGAATCCGGTTTCGTGTAAATTTTGATAATTGATCAGTGTCTTAGTATCGTGTATTCAAAAGAACTTCAGAAGGAATTTGTGGTAAACTAAAGCAAAAGTAATTGATATAGTTGAGTAAGTCACTCATTATTCTTATTCCTAAATGAATTTCTTTGCTCTTTTGTCATAGAAATGTTTACATTTAAACACATTTTTAAAGACACAATCACAGATTTCTTATTTTATCATGATCTATTTTAGTCATAGAATGGACTTCTCAAACATTGTGCTTGAAACTTTCATCAGGAGGAAAATTCTTACGTCCAGCTTAAATCCTAAGTCAGTTCTTAAATGTCAGAGATTGCATCTCTTCCTAATTACATTGTTAAATGACTAAAGACTAGTATAATTTATGCTTGGAAGCAAACAAATCTTAGAAAGAGGACAGATTATAAATTTTATATATAGCAAGATAAAAATACTAACAATCATTGTAATAATGGATATTGTAATGTTTATAGCAATTATAATGGTTTAATTTCATTTTGTTTAGTACTGGACAGCATAAAGATTTACATCTATTTCAAAGACCTTGTGGGACAGTTAATATTCAGAAAGCTTTTCACCTTTTACCTTATAAATGAAGTCATTCAAGATTGGAAACTAGTGGTTGATTCAGGAGCTCAATTGTAACACATTTTCTTTTGTGGTATATGATAATATAGATTTAGCCATAGAAAATAAATTACCTCCTAAAGGCATGATGTTGCTTAGATGCTCAAAATTAAATCTGGTATTGCATTTATGTTCCATGGGTTATGATTCCAACATTTGGAAGGAGAGAACTGAGGCAGAAGGTTCTGATCTGATTTGCCGGAAGGTCCACTGAAATCCAGCAAACTATTCCTGTGTGCTTTATATACTAACACCAGTTTGATAGTTTCGCTTATTAAAATAAAAACAATTAAAATCATCAGTTTTTTAAAAGATAACTGGTCAAATTGAAAAGTGAAAAAAAAACCACTTCAATCTTACAGTTATAATCTGAAAATATTACACTCTATTTTAGAATAGCAGCCAAAGAACAATATGAGAAAACATATAAAAAATTTAAATTATTAAAACAATGTATCCACTTTAATAGCATCTAATTTTACAACCTGTTGTTGATGTTTATTAATTAAGAGCCTTATGCATAAAATTTTAAACCAATGATAGTTTATTAGTTTGTCCCATAGTTTTAACCTGAGTTCTCAAGCTTTAGTGTTTCAAATTTATATCACATAGATTTTACCAGTGTCCCTTTACAGCATTCTTTGTTTAAAACAATTTTGAAAATAGAAATAACACTGCCTCATCTTAAAATTGAAGCATCTTGAAAACTTAAAGTTATTGTTAAATTTCCTCATGTGTACTATGTAATTTATTAGTATATGTGCCATTTTTACACAAAATCAAAATAATAGAATAGTTATGCCTGTGTCTCTAGAACTTGTAATTATTGTTTGGCCTAGAAACTATAAAAATGTTTCCATTTCTTGTATGCTCTTAAACCATTCCTTGTTGTGTGAACACTATAGGTCATTGTTCATATATTTTTTTCCATCATTGACTCTTATTTTCAGGCTTGTTTTGTTTCTAGATTATAATAAGATTACATTTTCTTACTCTCTTTCTATTTAGAATCTCGGTTTTGAACTTCAGACATTTTGATTGCAGTTTCCAGAGAGGTACAGATGTAATTTGTTTTTTGTTTTATTTGCTTGAGGGTGGAATACTCCACTTACAAAGGCATTTCCAAAGATAGATATTTGGAAACTGTGAAGTCTTTGAGGACACAAATGTCTTGATTCCAGCCATTTAAAATAATATTTCTGTATGTAAGTAATTTTTCATATAATAATTGAAAAAATGCTGATTTAATTCTTATGGCTAATTATATATACTTTATTTAATTCCATCTCAATATTTTGAAAACTTTTATTCAATGTGAAAACTTGAAATAAAGTAGAGTTAATTTATATCTTGCTGTACATACTAGTACAAAAATTACTGTAAATATTATAATTATGATCATGATAATTTCTCCAATAGAAATATCTACCCCAAATCACTTTTGAATTACTAATTAAACTAGTTTAAACAAACTTTAATATAACTGGTCTACATATAGACCCAAATGACCTTTCAAGAACTATTTTATAGATATAATATATAGAGACCCAAATACATATATATATACGTATATATGTACATATATACATACATATAGACCCAGATGTCCTTTCAAGAATTATTTTATAGATATAATATATATATATACATAAAAATATATGCATATATAAATATATATAAATATATGCATATAGAATCAGAAAACTTCTCTATATATCACTATCATTTCATCTGGGGCATTTATCAATGAATTGCAGTATTTGCCTAATAATGTCTTTCACATACTCTTACAGGTTAACAAATGGTCTACTTAATTACAATTATTTTATGTTTTCATCTTAGGATTTTGAAAAAATATTTCTATTTTTTTCTATTTGTTAAGTATTATAGTTAAAACTCCTATAAAGAAGCATCACTATAGTTTATCTAATACCTTATTATGTTATCCTATCACATGGCTTCTCAGTTCCACTATAGAGTCAATTCTATCATAGAAATGTACCATTAGTTTCTGCAATGCTAATTACAATTTGAGTTTTACTTTACTTTCTTTAATCACAGAAAAGTTACTAAACATTGACATCAGTATCCATGTTCTATTTTATGTTTTCCTAATGAAGATTCCTCACATATGAAACAAAGCAGCAATTTGTTCTCCATTTACATTTTTTCAAAAACCATGAATAAAATACCATAAACAATCTTTTTGACTAGATATTTTTAAATATTCCTTGATAATTTGTTTAAGTTCCATGAATGAATAGGTATTTGTATTTATTTTATCTAGGATGGAGTTAGTCATGCAAAAGGTTCTATGAACCCACCAATATATTGTATTTTATATAAAGTTTTATTTCACTTACAATACTTCAAATTTCAGTTCAGTATAGTGAGTTTCCATAGATCTTCAGTACTATAAAAAAATGACAAACTGACACACATAAGTTTGGGTGGTCATTTTCTCCTTGTCATTTTTAGTGTTGCCCCCAAAACAACTAAATTACTGTACTAAGACTCTTATTTTAACCTGTTACTGAAAATATAAGCTGTTTTCGTCTGATGGCTAAAGAAATTTTAAATCACTACATGGGTTTGCTGTGAAGATCTCTCATTAAAATTGTTTTTTGTTTTGTTTGGTTTGGTTTGGTTTTTTGTGGGTTTTTTTTTTGTTTTTGGTTTTTCTTTTGCTGTTGATGAATGTTTGCTTAGTTTTAAAGCTTATTTATTATTATCCTTATGTGTACCTATTTGTGTCTATGTATGTGTGTGTGTGTGTTTGTGTGTGTGTGCATGTGTGTGTACGTGTTAGTACACGTGTACAGATGACACAAGAGGTCAGAATAAGCATTAGCTGTGCTAGAACTGAAGTTATATTTAGTTATAAGTCACTCATTGTAGATAATAAGAATAAACTTCTGTTACTCTGAAGGAGCAGCAAGTCTTACTAACCACAGACATCTCTCCTGACCCAGACTGCACTATCTTCATTTGTCACATTACTAGTGTACTTTGAAAGATATATTTTTTCCTATTTTAAATGCAAGTTTTCAAGTATGTTGTTTCTAAATATCGTATTTTTCTTCATAAGTTTTATGTTAAAAGTCAAATTTTTGAATCATCATGAGATAAATTTTTTTCTATATATTATGTAATAAATCATACACTTGTAAAATTTGAGGATTCCTTTTTTTGTATTTCAGAAATTCTGGCTTACACTCTAAAGTCAACATTATACAAATGGGACCTCATAAAATTGCAAAGCTTCTATAAGGCAAAGGATGCTGTCAATAGGACAAAATGGCACCCAAAAGAATGGAAAAAAAAAAAAAAACTTCACCAATCCTACAAGTGATAGAGAGCTAACATCCAATATATATGAAGAACTCAAGAAGTTTGACTACAAAGAATCATATAACCCTGTTTAAAAATAGAATACTGAGCTAAACAAAGAGTTCTCAACTGATTAATATCAAATGGCCAAAGAGCACCTAAATAAATGTTCAACATCTTTAGTCATCAGGGAAATGCAAATCAAAACAAACCTGAGATTCCATGCCACACCAGTCAGAATGCTTAAGATAAAAAATCTCAGGTGACAAGAGATGCTGGCAAGGATGTGGAAAAAGAGGAACACTCCTCCATTGTTGGTGGGATTGCAAGCTGGTACAATCACTCTGGTAATCAGTCTGGAGGTTCCTCAGAAAATTGGACATAGTATTACCTGATGACCCAGCTATACCACTCCTGGGCATATACCCAAATTATAGTCCAATATATAACAAAACACATGTTCCACTATGTTCATAGCAGCCTTGTTTATAATAGCCAGAAGCTGGAAAGAACCCAGATATCCTTCAACAGAGGAATGGGTACAGAAAACGCAGTGCATTTACACAACAGAGTACTACTCAGCTATTAAAAACAATGACTTCATGAAATTCTTAGGCAAATGGATGGAACTAGAAAATACCCTCAGTGAGATACTCCAATCACAAAAGAACAGACATGTTATGCACTCACTGATGAGTGGATATTAGCCCACAATCTTGGGCTACCCAAGGTGCAATACACAGACCACATGAAGTTCAACCTGATATGGAAACTGTGAAGGAATGTTGAATCTTCAAGAATAACACTTAATAAATAGCAAAATTTGCACTTTAGGTGTATTTTAATAGCAGGTATACTAATGACAATTTATTTTCATCTCATCTCAGTTCAAATGTTTTTTATAATATTTATTTTCAAATAATGGGTTCTTAATTAATGGTTATGTGTTTGATATTTTTTCTATTTCAGCATTTTAAAATTTGAAGTTTCCTCACGACCTAAAAAAATCATTATTTTCTGCTCTATACTAGTAATTTTTTGTTTAACATCAACATATATAATTGCACATATGCACACCTGAAAACCAATATTAATTCCTGAAATATTCAGGTATGGCTTTTCAACATTTGTATTCTAATTGTCATTACAAAGTTATCATATGCTAAATTAGCTCAATTTCCTACAGTCTCTGAAATTTTTATTTCTAATGTTTTTTGACATTAAATGTAGAGTTATTCCTTTGTTTGTCATTCCTCAAATGTATTGTTTGTCTTTTATTCATTCATTCAATACACAGATTACTTATGTTAGGTAATGATGACATTTGCAACAATAATCTCATCATAAACTGAAAGTAATGTAACTAAGACATATTGTGGACCATGATGATGTAACAGGACAGCATGTCATAGAGAATCAGTTGTATGTTTTTATACTTGTGTGTCCAACAGGATGGTACTATTCCCTCCTATTTTCAAACAGAATATTGTGGCACATTTTGATAGCTCATGGTAAAAATCAAAGCTACAATTGCAAAGATGTCTATGGTTTGTTATAATTGTGTTTCTGTCTTGTCTGATGATTTGTCTCAGATGCAGTTTCATGTGTCCTTTCCCAAGGAACCATGCCCAAACAGTTGATAATGAGACTTTTACTCAGCTTTAAAGAAGTATTTTATCTGCATAGGTGTATATCATGCATGTATTTCTGTGCATCATTTATATGAATTAATCACTAAGTACAGAAAAAGGAATCCAATCCTCAAACCAAGAGGTACAGTTGATTGTGAGTATTGTGTCCATGCTGTGAAGTGGATATTGACCCTCTGGAAGACCAATGAATGCTAGTAATAGCTGAACCACCACTCCAGCCATAAAGTTTTTTTATTTTGAAGAGAAAAAGAAACAGCAGATAAACTTCAATAAAGCAATAGGCTTAAGAAAGTTAACTCTAGGTGCCCTGATTTTTTTTTTGCAGTTTTTATTGTGAGAGTTTAGGCAATTAGAGAAACTTATATCCAGGAGCCAGAAAGAGATGATTTCCTAAATCAATTACTGAGTGCACTGTAATATTATAAAACTTTGATTTTCCCATGAAATACTGTTTCACAGGTAGACTCATCTTCACTGTCCTTCCACCAACTTAAATGGCCTTCCTTATCTCTGAATCTGTAAAGAGCTAGATCAAAAATTACTCATAGTTAGTCAAGTGTTTTTTGTTGTCCTCCAGAAAGGGACAGACATAATATTCTAAGAATTGTTTGGGATGCTTGAGGCTATCCCCACTTTAATAATCTTTAACTTCCTCAAAAAATCCTTCCTATCTAAATCCTTAAGGAGAGAAGGGGTGAAATTCCATATTCTGTAATAACTTTCAGTTTAATTTGGGATGTTGTACAAATCAAATATATGGCCTGCATCTTTTATGTAATACCAGTTGAATAATATTTTCTGTATGCTGTATAGAAGTTGCCCTCATATAGACATTGAGAGGATTGGTAAACAAAATTAACCCAAGGACAGGTACTCACATACTCTCAGGGGAAGATGTAATAATACCCAAGTCTTCTAGCCTAAGAATTGTGACTTGAGCTTCAATTTTATCAGATTCCTAGACAATAATTTTGAAAAAAATGCACACACACACACACACACACACACACACACACACACACACACACATTTATATATGACATAGAGCAGCATTCTTCCTAAAGGTAAAGCCAGAACCTCCTTGTTTCTGTGAATTCTTTATAGTTTGAGGGACTGCCTTTGACAGGGATACTAGTTGATGTGAAATGTCAGTAATTCACTGTGTGGCTTCCATAGCAATTTTGTTGCTTTTTGTAGCTGTTGTGGGATATCCACTGAATTTCCTCCATTTGTAGCTCACCAGTTCTACTGATCTAATCAGTTGAAAACTGTCTACATTTTAGTTTAAAAATAAATCTAATATAATTAGTGTAAAACCCCTAACTTTTTATCTTTTTTAAAACTCAGAGTTAGCCTATGCTGTTAGTACAAAAACAAAATTCTGTATGCTTAAGTAGGAGAATTGTAAGTTTAGAACCAGCTTCATAACAATGCGCTATCTCTAACAATCACACAAAACAACTTCCAGAGTTTTAATTTTTTCCTTGATTTTTCTATATTCCAGATGTTATATTCATGATATTGATTATTTCAGATAATGTTTTTAGCATTTTTATTATTATAATTCTTGATTTTTATTGGTTATTTTATTTATTTATATTTTAAATGTTTTCTCTCTTCTCAGTTTCCTCTCCAATAACCCCATATACCCTCAGCCCTACCCCTGCTTCTATGAAGGCACTCAACAACTACCCACCCACTCCCATCTCAGCATAAAGATTTCATGTAATCTTTACTATATAGGATTTACAAAATCAAAAATAAGTTTATTTAATTTATAAAAATAGCTAACATTCATTTTGATCTATCTGATAGAGAGTTTTCAGAGAGAAGGAACCCATGAAGTTTAGGTTTGAGCAAGAAGAACCAATATTCATAACGATTATTCCTTTAAAGTTCAACTATATTTATTCATCAGAAATCATCACACTTTGATATTATCAGATAAGGAGATCATTTATTTTAAAGTGCTATATTATTTCTCTAAGTACAGTAATGAGCATTTTGCAAATTAAATCTTCAGTTTTTTGTAATAAGTTCTAAAATGAATATTGTAAATTTTCTTTCCCTAAGATGAAAGGAAACATTAAAATGAAAAGAGAAGCCATGAATTTGAAATAGATTACGGAATATTTTGTAGGGAGGAAAGGGAAAAAAGAAATATTGTAATTGAAAATCTCAAAAGTAAACCAAAAAATATATCATAAAATATCCATTAATTACTCTTTATATGCTCTATTTTACTCAGAAATTGGTACTTTCTAAAACTAGTAACTATTTCTAACTGGTTTTTATTACTAGAATCAACCAAAGTTAAACTTATATTGCAAACTTTTCTTATATTTCACTGAAATACATGAATACTTAACTCAGTGTAACTTTTTTCATGTATAAAGTTCATAATATTTGTATGGGTAAGTATTAATAGAATGTTCATTAGGCAAATTAATTAGAGAACTGTTAAATAAGAGGTATACTGCAGATAATTATGATAAATAAAGTATTAAAGCATTCTCTTTATATAACATTTAATTCATATTAAATGTAGCTTTATAAAACTAAAGTATTCATTGCCTCATGAATAAATAACATTTATACTAAAAAGAGTAAGTAGGTCGATACATTTAATTAAAGATTAGTAAACATTACCAATACAATATAAATCATTTGATAAAATTATAGAATATAATCCATATAATAAATGGTATGTCTCTACAATAAATTATATACTTATGCAGCAGTAAACTGTTATTTTCTAATTTTAACTTCTTTTGGAAAACTTAAATAAAATATCAGAATATAAACAAGTCTCAACATAATAACATACTTTCCTGCAAACTAAAAAAATGAGTATTTTCATGGAAAGAGTAGAATGTTACAGAGTTACTTTGTCATGACAGCCATCATCTGAACTGGTCATGGAGACATAAACCTATAATCTCAGTGTACAGGATACACAAATAGGTTGCTCCAGTTATGAGGTCAGCCTGTATTACATAGAAACACATTTTGAAAATACATAAACCCATGTATTTACATATAATTAAAACAAGAAAAGCTTCTATATTTCTATCCTCTGATGTTTGTCCAGATAAGTAAAAATAACCATTGAATTTGAGATATGTTTTTATCATAAAGAAATCAAATTGTGAACCTATTCATGTACAGTGATACTTTGCTGTAAAAACATATAAACTATCCACCTGGCCTTGGGATTTTTATTTATTTATTTATTTATTTTGGTTGGGAGGTTTTTAATGAATTCTTCTATTTCCTTATGGTATATGGGTCTGTTTATACAGTTTCCCTGCTCTTGATTTTACTTTGGTATGATGGTGATTCTCCCAGCCATGTTTTTATTGTTAAAAATTGTTTTTGATATTCTGGTTTTTGTTTTTGCCTTTCCAGATTAATTTGAGATTTGCTGAAACGAAGAACATGATCTGGTATTGGATGTGGGAAAAGGACTGAAGTTCTGTTGGCTAACAGAAAGAATGGAAATGGGCAACCTCAGGAGGTAGGAGATAGGGGGAACCTCCAAAATGTACCAGAGACCTGGGATGTGAAGGACTCTAAGGACTCAAAAGGAAGGACATTAGATGAAATACCCTACAGTGTGGAGAGGGAACTTCTAGAGACTACATCAAGCAGAAACCCAGGGTATCAAATGAAGAATGGGATTGTCATTCCACAATCAAAACTCTGTTCCATAATTGTTCCTGAATGAAAGAACTGCAGGGATGGAAATGGGGAGGATCCTGGGGAAAAGAATTTCCAGCAACAGGACCAAAGTGGGATCCAGCCCAAGGGATGGCCCCAAGGCTTGACACTACTACTTAGGTTATGGAGCACACACAAAATGGGTACTATCGTGTCTGCCCTCTGAAAGACCCAACAAACATCTAAAGGAGTCAGATGAAGATGTTTGCACCCAACCACTGTACAGAAGCTGCTGACCCCTGTAGTTGAATTAGGGAAATGCTGGGAGAAGCTGAGGAGGAGGACTACCCTGTAGGAAGACCAGCAGTCTAAATTAATCTGGACCCCAGAGATCTCTCAAACACTTGACCACCAAGCAGGTAGCATACACCTGCTGATATGAGACCCCTAACACATATACAGCAGAGGACTCCTGGGTCTGTGTTCAGTCAGAGAAGATGCATTTAACCTTCAGGAGACTGAGGAGGCCCCAGGGAGTTTAGAGGTCTGGTGGGGTGGGGGGATTGGGAGGTGTGGACATCCTTGTGGAGACAGGAGAGTGGGGAGGAGGTATAAGATGTGGAGCAGTTAGAGGGTGGATAGGGAAGGGAATAAAATCTGGAGTGTAATAAATAAATAAATAAATAAATAAATAAATAAATAAATAAATAAATGTTTAAATAAAAAAAACCCCATAAACAATAATATAATAAGTACATTCCAATGCAAAATATGTATGTTTTCAATTCTAAAAACAGGGTAAAAGCATGTCAAAGAATATAAAACAAGCAGTTATATAAAGTTCCTTGGGCAGATGTCTGTCAATATAGCAATGAATTCAGCAAGAAGTCTACACTCCTCAATTAGTACAACAGTTACTGTGCTTCTGAAACTCTGCAAAAGAAAACCTGCCTGTATCTTAGGCAGAGAGTGCTTGAAAGACTTGGTATTCTGAAACTCATCTAGGGACCCTAAGTAGTACATATTTAAAACTGTGTCTCCAAATTTTCTTCAACAATGTGAAAAGCAGGTTCTGTCTTAGTATGCTGATTAGAAGAAACAGTTATTTGTGGCAACCTGGAGTTTTCTCAGATAGGCACATTATCGATGTTGAGGTCATAGTAGCAATGGATTCTTGACACCATATTAATGCTTTCTCAAGCCAGTATCCATCAAGTTAAAACATAGTAAAGAGGCTCGGATAACATTCACAGAATCTGGTCAAAAGTATTTGTTGGATTTGACAAGTTTATCATATTCATCTTTTTTTCAGTTTAATGTCTGAAAGCATGATATATCAAGTGATTGCTGAAGTTTACATTGTTCTGAAGAAACATTGATAGTTTAACTACAAGAATTGGTCCTGATTCATGAAGCTTGCATATACATTTGGTATTCTTTTATTTCTATCTTATTTGTTGCAACTGACACATCAATTGAGAGACAGGATTAAACTAGGATCAAAATTGTTTAAGACTATTTTATCTGGGTATGGTGGCACACACCCATAGTCCCACCACTCCAAAAACAAAGGCAGAAAAATCTCTGTAAGATCAAGTTCAGCTTGCTTTACATTGTGAGTTCTGGGCCAGCCAAGACTGTATAATGAGGTGAAAAAATAAATACTATCATGGAAGGAAGATTTACAATAGCATAATGAGTATGAAATTAAAGGCATACTGTGAATTTTTATTTGTCTATGGGAAATTAAAATGTGTCTCTCCATCTCTTCTTTTCTCTTCAGTTTATATGAATGTATGTGTGTATGATTATGCACAAAACACTTGCACAGGTGTATGTTTAAAATATGTAAATATTGTTATTCAAAGTGTATAAATGAATTTGCATGCACTATAATAATTTCATACAAACACAATAGTTCTTTGTTATTGTATATTAAGTCAGACCAAAATATAAATAGCATAATTTTGTTATATATTTTTGTTTATTCTGAGTTTTCTTTTTTTCAATAATATAGTAAATTTAATAAGATAAATCAAAAAATCAATATATTGATGTAGGACTATTGTGGTAACCTCTAACCCAAATATGCCGAGGCAAATTGGCACGTTATGAAAATTATTGAAAATGAATATCAAAACAGATGCATCACATTTTATTCATTCAGTAAAGTCAATATTTAATTGATCTAAAAGTTTTATGTTTGCCTTTTTTGAAAACATTGAAACTAAAGACATACATAAACATGTATAGACCTATACATACACACAAAGACAGAAAGGAAAACAGAGTTAAATGATAGATAGATAGATAGATAGATAGATAGATAGATAGATAGATAGATAAATAGATAGACAGACACTCAGACAGGCAGAAAGAAAGAAACAGAGAAAAACGGGGAGAAAGCCTAGGAGAGGGAGAGATCGACACATGAATTTTATGCTAGATAAATGATCACTATTTCTTTCAAGGGCTACATGGATGTTATTTTATGCACATACTATTAAAATGTTAGTGATAACCTATGGTATTGAAGCACATATAAGAAGGCAGAGAGTGGGCTATAATAAATGAATCTATAAAAATCTTATTAATAATTTGTGCTACCAATGCACTAATTTATCTTAAGGGAGGACACCATTATATATCACAGGATCTATAGGTACACTGGTCATTACATTTTTTTTTCTTTTGTAGCATGTATAGTACCTCTCAATAACAAGAGTGAGTTTAGGTGAAGACTCTAGGTAGGCACCTGCTCCACTCTTCTATGTTCAATGAGTTGTATTGGTGATGTCTTCAGCAATATTACCTTATACGGATAACAACTAGTAGACTTGGGCATTACTATGGTTTGTTTGGACATTCCCGTTGGGATCTTTTTGGCCAATGACATGATTAAATGAAACCATCTTCATTTGGCAAAGAGAGATGTACAATTGGAGTGCCATCTCCACTGTTATTATACTGTTCCATTTAGGTCACCTTCATGCAAGTGAATGTTTCTAACATATTAGGTTAGCAATCAACCCCTTATGTGGTCTTTAATATTAGACATCGGTTACCATACCCTATCCCTCACCACTCATGCCCCTTACCCTTCTTATTTAATCCCCTTTCCAATGGCCTCATACACTCATGACTATCAATTCTGTTCCCCTTTCCTAGAGTGATTCTGTCCTCCTCATAAGCCTTACTCTGTACTTTACCCTTGTGCTAATGTGAGTAATAGTAGCCTGCTTATCAAAGACATAAAAAACCTTAATATCTACATATAAGTGATTACATGACATATTTGCTGTTCTGGACCTGGGTTACTTCATTCAAGATGATTTTTTTTCAATTTGCCTGTAAATATTTTGATTGGTTTTCCGTGTTTGGTTTTTGAGACCTGGTTTCTCTATATAATATCCTGGCTGTTCTGGAATTTTTATTGTAGAGCATGCTGGCCTCAAACTCACAGAGATCTGCCTGCCTTCACCTCCTGAATGATTAAATTAAAGACATGTGCTACCATGCCTGGATATGATTCATATTTTTATTCTATATTTATTTTCTATTAAATCTATTTCTGTAGTCCCTCTCCAGGTCTGTCTACCCTCAAACAATTTCTCATCCCATTCCTCTTCCCACATCTCCAAGAGTATGTCCCCACATGCCTGCATCCCCTACACACTGCCAGGTCTCCACATTCTCAAGGGCCACAAGTCTCACAAGAGTTATATCCATCTTCTCTCATTGAGACCAGGCCATGCAGTCTTCTGCTGTATATGTGTCAGGAACCTTGGACTAGTTAGTGTAAGCTGCCTGGTTGGTGACTCAGTGTCTTAGAGATCTCAGGGGTCCAGGATTGTTGAGATTGCTGGTCTTCTTTTTGGGTAACCCTCCTCTTCAACTCCTTCCAACCCTTCCCTAATTCAACCACAGTGGTCCCCAACTTCAGAATATTGGTTAGGTGTAAGTATTTGCTTCTGTCTAAGTCACCTGCTTGTAAAGCCTCTCGGGAGGTGGGGGATGGGGGTGGTGTGCAGCCATGCTAGGCTCCTGTTTATAAGTACTTCATTGCATCAGTAATAGTGTCAGGCCTTGGATCTCCCAGTTAAAATGGGTCGCAATTTGGGCCAGTCATTTAATTTTTATAAAGTTAAGTAATATTCAGTTATGTAAATATATAACATTATCCATATAGGTTGTTTCCTGCCAAGGACCAGCCTCAGCTTGGAGAGAGGTTCTGAGAGAAGGAGTGGAGAAAAGAATGATTCCAAAGTCAAATCTTGGATCCAAGTTGACAACCTGTGCTCTGCTTGATACTGCTTTTAAAGTGTGCTTCTCTCTATGTTCTCTCTGGAGAGTTCTCTATATTCAGCTTGCTGGTTATTCAAAGAGAAGTCTCTGTCCATGTTCTGCTTGCTATTCTAAGAGATCTCTGTCTCCATATCACACTTACGTGTGTGTGTGTCAGTTCTCCAAGCAGTTTTTTCCTTTTATTCTAAAAAAAGTCTCCAGATATCTTATTTTTTACAGGTCCAGTCTTTGATTTTACATATCAATCAAGTAATTTACTCCAGTTTTTCCTTCTGATTATCTTATGTATCAGAATTCCATGACCCCAGACCTTTGATTCTTGGGAAAGAAAAAACATACATTTTTTTAAGACTAAAGAAAATTTTATTTTTAGCCTGTATCTATGACAATTTTAATTGATTTTTAAAAAGCTTTAGGAACTAGTACTTATTATTGTTACCAAGAAAATAGACTAATAACTTCTAAGAACATAAGTTTTTTTCTTACATCCCAATCACGATTTGAAGTTTCCCCTCCCTGCACTCCTCCTCCAGTCTAAGTCTCCACCCCCACAGCCCCACCCATCTTTCCTCTACTCCCACCTCCATCTACTCCTGTTCCATTTCCCTTCAGGAAAGAGCAGGCCTCCTAAGGATGTCAGCCAAACATGGCATATCAAGTTGCCATTAAGATTAGGCACCTTGTATTAAGTTAGACAAGGCAACCCAATTTGAGGGCCAACCCAATATGAGAAAAAGAGCTTCAAAAGTGGACAAATGAGTTAGAGACAGCCCGTGCTCCCACTGCTAGGAATCCCACAGGAAGACCAAGCTACACAACTGTAACAAATATGCATAGGGCCTAGGTCAGTCCCACACAGGATATCAGTTCAGCTTTTGCGAGCTCTTATGAGCCCAGGTTAGTCAATTTTGTGGGTTATGTTCTCCTGGTTTCCTTGTCTCCTCTAACTTCTGTAATCCTTTCTTCCCGAATTAAGCAAGATTTCCAAAGCTCTGCTTAATGTTTGGCTGTGGGTCTCTGCATCTGTTTCCATCAGTTACTGGGTGAAACTTCTCTGATGACAATTGGACTGGGGTAAAGGTGGTGCAAACATTGTGAAAATGGCTAGCCAATAGCTTATCCAGTTTGAGACACATGGTATGAGAGGGAACCCAGAGCTGACATTGCCTGGAGACCCAGGACACAGAGGTTGGAAAGCCCAGAGACATAGGATAGAACCAAACAAGACCAATCACAAAAAAGTCAATGAAATGATTCCTAATGATATTTTTCTGTACGTATAGATTGGTACCTAGCCCAATTGTCATTTTGTTTTAACATTGCAAAATCATCTGTAGATATGTCTGCCTTTATTAAGCACAGATGGTAAGCTAGTTGGGCGGGACCTTGCCCTGAAATTGCTATTTCTGAAACACATGAGCCTAACCTTGCTCTGTTTTTGGCGGTTCCTGAACTCAATAATCTATCTGCCTTTGTAAGCATAAACAAAACCTTGGCTGGGTGGGATCTCCTGCAAATACCAATACTTAAACTTCTTTATCTCTTTATTTAATAAATTTTTGCAAATTACCTCATAGTACAACTGCTTTTGCTCCTTTAGATGGGTGAAGCCCTCATATAATTAATAATGTATTCTTAATTTTTACATAGTTGAGAAATTACGTATATTTGAACTCGTGTATTTAGACATTTTTGCCATAGCCTTAAGGGCTGTTCTGAAGGTCCCAGTGTTTACCATTTTTCTGAGAAACAGCCACACCTTCGACTCATAGACTCATGCCATTTCTAATTATCTTGGAGTTATTAATGTTAACAGGGGACATTCCAAAGAAGAAAGTGAAATATGTACATTATTTTACAAACAAGCCTTATGTCCACAGCAGCCATCAACACTCGTGGAGGTTTGCACCAGGGCACTGTCCCAGAAGCTGGAATCATTTTATTCTTTTCCCAACAGGGAGATGCTGGGCTCAGGAGTTTCCAATTTCTGGCTATTACAAGAGCAAACATGAGAATGGCTGAACAAGTTTCCCTATGGTAGCATGAAGAATGCATTGGGTATACCAAGAGTGGTATAGGTCCATCTTGATGTAGATTGAATCCCATCTTTCTTAGCAACTCCCAAACAGATTTTCATAGTGGTTGTATGAGTTTGCACTCCCACCACAACAAAGGAATGTTCCCTTTGCTCCAGATCCTTGCTAGCATGAGCTGTCATTTATATGGTTGATCTTAGCCATTCTGACAGGTGTAAGATAACATCTCAAAGTAATTTTGATTCAGATTTCCCTGATGACTAAGGATAAGGGATATTTCTTTAGGAATTTTCAATCATTTAATTATTTGAGAAATCTTTGTTTATATTTATGCTCCATTTTTAAATTGGCTATTTCTCTAGATATCCTATCTTTTGAGTACCTTATATATTTTAGATATTTCCACTATATTGTATATGTAATTGGCAAAATTGTTTTTCCATTCTGAAGCCTGCCACTATGTCTGTATGATGGAGTAATTTGTCTTACATTAGTTTTATTTTTCATTGATATTTAATTGTTGTTCTTACTGCTTATGTAGTTTTCAGTGAACATAAAATGCTACATTGAATGTTAACAGAAGTGGCAGATTACAACAGGGTTGCCATTGCTGTTGAGATTAAAACAGGATTAGATTAAGTTAATCTTACACCATAATACCAATTTTCAATAAATAAGTAAAAAATAATTGAATACTCAAATAAAGCTAAGATGTATATTTAGTTTGATATATACATGAACAAGAAGTGTACAGTATGCTACCTTTGCACAGCAGTATACATTTCTTAAGCATTAAAACCATTAGGCCAAATAAAAAATGTGTCTTACGTGAAATTTATGATTACACTTGGGGTGATTAGAATGATGTTAAAAATAATGGGTTGAAAGTTAGTTTTCTTTTCTCATATATATTTTAAGATAAACACTTTTTTATTTTAAAGAATACAAGCAGGACAGACCATATGTTAATTGCATTATATATGGATTAAAAGTAAATGACACACAGAACTTATGTTCACACTTTGAAAAATTCCTACTGTTGCAAAAAAGCTACATGTAAAAATAATATTTAAAGGCAAATCAATAAAATATACTTCCAACAAGATTTCTCTTTGCTGTATGTTTTATGTGCTCTTTTGAAAAAACATGCATTACCAAAAGGAATATATATTAATTTATTATGAAAATGTACTATTGTGACAGCTTTATGACAAAACATATTGGGATAACATTACTGAAAGAAACAGTTTAATGTATAATCGAATTAAATGTCTTAAAATACATTGTAGTGTTATATTTTAATGTAATTTAATTTAAATTAATATATTTTTCTTCAGTTTATTTATATTAAATTTGACAATTGATTTTACTTAAACATTGGAGTACATTTATCATATTGACAACAACCATGTGGTTTGCTCCAGGACACTCATAGAATAAGAATCAGAACCAGGATTTGAACTCAAACAGTCTTTCTCCAAGATCCATGACATTCTTGGCCTGTTATCATTATTTTTAAGAAGCACAGTTGATGGAATACACTGTTACCTTCTTCGGTAGAACTAGAGTACTATCTGGAATTCATTCTGCTATTATGAAGTTTTCTTTCTATTTTGAAGACAACCATCTTCTTACCATGCCCTTATATACCTATGGAATGGGAAAATATTTTTACCAACCTTACACTCAACAGAGGGCTGATATCCAAAATGTATAAGTAACTCAAGAAATGAAATATCAATAAACCAATTAAGAAATTGGGTACAGATGTGGCTCCATACCCAAATACTGTAGGGAAAGAGTTATCCTCCCTTGAGTGAAGACAAGCCTGTGAGTTGGGGTAAGACCAGTGCCTCTCTTCAGAGGAAACTGCCCAGAACCCTCAGGACACAGGGACCTACAAGCAGCCTGGAACAGGAGCCTTCTGGTTTTCTTCTGTGGCCAGGGACCTCAGTCTGTGCCACAGAGCTCCATAGTCAAATAGCTGAGAAAATTAGCATGCCAGGAGTGTGGACAAGCCCCAGACTAGAGGTAACAGTAGCACCACTGCTCAGTAGGACCTGCCCTGACTCCTCAAGACACAGGGACCTAGCAGCAGCCTGGGACAGGACCCTTCTGGTTTATACCTGTGGTCTGTGCCACATGGCTCCATACCCAAATAGCACAGGGAAAGAGCTAGCATCCCAGAAGTGTGGACTAGGCTGTGATAGGGTAAAGCCAGCACCTCTGCTCAGAAGGACCCACCCAGAACCCTAAGGACACAGGGAATGAGGTGTGGCCTTCCGGTTTACTCCTGTAGCTGGTGAGCTGATCCTGTGACACAGGGCTCCATACAAAAATAGTGCCAGAAGAGCTGGTCTCCTAGGATTGTCAACACACCTTTGAGCACAGGAAGACTACCACTTCTGTTCAGATTCCTCAATCAAGAGGGACCCTCATAGAGCCACCAGGACACAGGAAGCAAGGAACAGCTGGGGACAAGATTCTTCTGGTTTCTGTCTGCACCCCAGAGATGACCCTGTACCATAGCTCTCCAAACCCAAATTCTTCTCAGTGAGAGCTGGTCTCCAAGGAGTACTGATGCAAAGGCTTGCAGGAAGGACAAGCCACAGTCAAAGAGAGCAAGACCAGCTAACACCAGAGATAACCAAATGGCAAAAGGCAAGTACAAGAATATAAGGAACAGAACCAAAGAAACTTGGCATCATCAGAACCCAGTTCTTCCACCACTGCTAGCCCTGGATTCCTCAACACACTAGAAAAGAAAGACTCAGATTTAAAAACACATCTCATGATAATGATAGAAGACTTTAAGATGGAAATAAAGAACTCCCTTAAAGAAATAAAAGAGAACACATATAAACAGCTAGAAGCCCTTACGGAAAAAATACAGGAAAATACAAACAAACATGTGAAGGAAATGAACAAAACCATCCAAGATCTAAAAATAAAAATAGAAACAATAAAGAAATCACAAAGGGAGACAATCCAGGAGATACAAACCCTAGGAAAGGGATCAAGAGTCATAGATGCAAGTATCACTAACGGAATAAAAGAGAAAGAAGAGAGAATCTCAGGTGCAGAGTATACCATAGAAAACATTGACACAAAAGTCCAAGAAAATGCAAAATACAAAAAAATCCTAACACAAAACATCCAGAAAATCCAGGACACAATGAAAAGATGAAACCTAAGGATGATAGGTATGGAAGAGAGTGAAGATTCCCAACTTAAAGGGCCAATAAATATCTTCAACAAAATTATAGAAGAAAGCTTCCCTAACCTAAAGAAAGACATGAACATAAACATCCAAGAAGCCTACAGAACTCTATATACATTGGACCAAAAAAGAAATTACTCTTGTCACATAATAGTCAAAACACAAAATGCACAAAGCAAAGAAAGAATACTAAAAGCAGTAAAGAAAAAAGGTGAAGTAACCTATAATTCAGACCTACAAGAATTACACCAGACTTCTCACCAGAGATTATGAAAGCTAGAAGAACCTGGACAGATCTAATACAGACCCTAAGAGAACACAACTGCCAGCCCAGATAGTTATACCCAGCAAAACTCTCAATTACAATAGATGGTGAAACTAAGATATTCTATGACAAAACCAAATTTACACAATATCTATCCACAAACCAAGTCCTCCAATGATAATTGATGGAAAAGACCAACACAAGGATGGAAATTACACCCTAGAAAAAGCAAGAAAGTAATCTTTCAACAAACCCAAATGAAGATAGCCACACAGACATAAAAATAACATTGAAAATAACAGGAAGCAACAATCACTATTACTTAATATCTCTTAACATTAATGAACTCAATTCCTTAATAAAAAAAAGTAGCCTAACAGACTGGATACATAAACAGTACCTAGCATTTTGCTGCATACAGGAAACACACCTCACTGTTAAAGACAAACTGTACCTCAGAGTAAAGGGCTGAAAATCAATTTTCCAGGCAAATGGTTCCAAGAAACAAACAGGAGTAGCCATTCTAATACTGAATAAAACTGACTTACAACCAAAAGTTATCAAAAATGATAAGGCAGGACACTTTATACTCATCAAAGGAAAAATCTACCAAGAAGAACTCTCAGTTCTGAACATCTATGCTCCAAATGCAAGGGCACCCACATTCATAAAAGAAACTTTACTAAAGCTCAAAGCATACGTTGCACCTTACACAATAATAGTAATGGACTTCAACACCTTACTCTTGTCAATGGACAGATCTTGGAAACACAAACTAAACAGAGACACAGTGGAACTAACAGAAGTTATGTACCAAATGGATTGAACAGATAGCTATAGAACATTTCATCTTAAATCAAAAGAATATAGCTTCTTCTCAGCATCTCAGGATACTTTCTCTAAATTGACCATGTTATTGGTCACAAAATAAATCTCAACAGATATAAAGATTGAAATAATCCCATGCCTCCTATCAGAATAAGGCTGGTCTTCAATGGCAACAAAAACAACAGAAAGCTCACATACACTTGGAAGCTGTACAATGCTCTACTCAATGATAACTTGGTCAAGGAATAAAGAAAGAAAGAAAATAAAGACTTCTTACAATTTAAAGAAAATGAAAGTACTACATACCCCAACTTAAGGGACACAATAAAAGCAATGTTAAGAGGAAAACTCATAGCACTGAGTGCCTCCAAAAAGAAACTGAAGAGAGCATACACTAGCAGCTTAACAGCACACCTGAAAGCTCTAGAACAAAAAGAAGCTAATACAATCAACAGGAGTAGAAGGCAAGAAATAATGCAAAAAATTAGAAAAAAAAAAAGAACTATACAAAGAATAAACAAAACCAGGAGTCAGTTCATTGAGAAAATCAACAAGAGAGATAAACCCTTAGCCAGACTAACAGGAGGGCACAGAGACAGTATCCAAATTAACAAATTAACAGTAACAAAATCAGAAATGAAAAGGGAGATATAACAACAGAAAGTGAGGAAATTCAAAAAAATTATCAGATCCTACTTCAAATACCTATACTCAACAAAATTGAAAAATTAGGATGAAATGGACAAGTTTCTAGACAGATACCAAATACCAAAGTTAAGTCAGGATCAGATAAACCATCTAAACAGTCCCATAATGCCTAAAGAAATAGAAGCAGTCATTAAAAGTCCCCAACTAAAAAATCCCCAGGACCAGATGTGTTCAGTGCAGAATTCTATCAGACCTTCAAAGAAGACCTAATACCAATATTCTTCAATCAGTTTCAGGAAATAGAAACAGAAGGGACACTACCCCATTCATTCTATGAGGCTACAGTTACACTGATATCAAAACCTCACAAAGACCCTATATAGAAAGAAAACTTCAGACCAGTTTCCCTTATGACTATCAATGCAAAAGTAGTCAATAAAATTCTAGCAAACCGAACCTAAGAATACATCAAAATAATTATTCATCACAATCAAGTAGGCTTCATCCCTGGGATGCAGGGATGGTTTAATACCCGGAAATCCATAAATGTAATCCACTACCTAAAAAAACTTAAAAAAAAACACAAAACAAAAAAACAAATGGTCATTTCACAACATTCTGAAAAATCATTTGACACAATTCAACATTCCTTCATGATAAAAGTCTTGGAAAGGTCAGGAATTCAAGGCCCATACCTAAACATAGTAAAAGAAATATACAGCAAACCAGTAAGCAACATCAAAGTAAATGGAGAGAAACTTGAATCATTCCCACTAAAATCCCACTAGTCAAGGCTGTCCACTCTCTCCTTATCTATTCAATATAGTAATTTAAGTTCTACCTAGAGCAATTATACAACAAAAGGCGGTCAAAGGAATACAAATTGGAAAGGAAGGAGTCAAAATATCACTATTTGTATATGGTATGATTGTATTCTTAAGTGACCTGAAAAAGCTCCACCAGAGAACTGCCACAGCTGATAAACAAGTTCAGCAAGTTGCTGGACATAAAATTAACTCAAACAAATCAGTAGCCTTCCTATGCTTGAAGGATAAGCAGGCTGAGAAAGAAATTAAGGAAATAATACCCTTCACAATAGTCACAAACAATATTAATTATCTTGGTTTAACTCTAACCAAACACGTAAAAGATCTGTATGAAAAGAACTTCAAGTCTCTGAAGAAAGAAATCGAATAAGACCTTAGAAGAAAGAAAGATCTCCTCCATGCTCATGGATTGGCAGGATCATATAGTAAAACTTGCCATTTTGAAGAAATTAATCTACAGATTCAGTGCAATTCCCATGAAAATTTCAACTCAATTCTTCATAGACTTAGAAAGACCAATTTTCAAATTCATTTGGAAAAACAAAAAACCCAGGATAGAAAAAACTATTCTCAACAATAAAAGGACTTCTAGGGGAATCAGCATCCTTGACAACAAGCTGTATTATAGAGCAGTAGTGATAAAAACTGCATGGCATTAGTACAGTGACAGGCAGGTAGATCAATAGAATAGAAGTGAAGACCCAGAAATGAACTAACACACCTAAGGTCACTTGATCTATGACAAACAAGCTAAAACCATCCAGGGAAAAAAAGACAACATTTACAACAAAAGGTGCTGGCTCAATTGGTTGTCAACATGTAGAAGAATGCAAATTGATCCATTCCTATCTTCCCTGTACAAAGCTCAAGTCCAAGTGGATCAAAGACCTCTACATAAAATGATATACACTGAATCTAATAAAAGAAGAAGTGGGGAAAAGTCTCAAATACATGGGCAGAAGGGAAAAGTTCCTTTACAGAATGCCAATGGCTTGTGCTCTAAGATAAAGAATTGACAAATGGGACCTCATAAAATTGCAAAGTTTCAGTAAGGCAAAGGACATTGTCAGTAGGACAAAATGGCATCCAATAGATTGGGAAAAGATCTTTACCAATCCTACATTTGATAGAAGGCTAATATCCAACATATACAAAGAACTCAAGAAGTTAGATTCCAGAGAACCAAATAATCTGATCAAAAATGGGGAACAGAACTAAACAGAGAATTCTCAACTGAGGAAACTTGAGGGGCTGAGAAGAAATATTCAACATCCTTAGTCATCAGGGAAATGCAAATCAAAACAACCTTGAGATTCCACCTCACACCAGTCAGAATGGCTAAGATCTAAAACTCAGGTGACAGCAGATGCTGGTGAGGATGCGGAGAAAGAGGAACATTCCCCCCATACTGGTGAGGTTGTAAGCTGGTACAACCACTCTGGAAATCAGTTTGGAGGACCCTCAGAAAAGTGGACGTAATACTACCTGAGAACTCAGCTATACCACTCCTGGACATATACCCAGAAGATGCTCCAACATATAATAAAGATACATGCTCCACTATGTTCATAGCAGCCATATTTATAATAGCCAGAATCTGGAAACAACCCAGATTTCCCTTAGCAGAGGAATGGATACAGAAAATGTGGTACATTTACACAAGGGAGTTTGCAGCTCCATGGAGGGAGCAAAAGTGTCAACTGCTCAGGCCTGCTGGTGCTCCCAGAGACTGGACCACCAACCCAAGAATGCATATGGAAGGACCCATATTGCTGGCCACATATGTGGCAGATGAGGGCCTTGTTGGCCTTCAGTGTGAAGAGAGGCCCTTCAGTCTGAGAGTTTTAGATGTCCTTGTATAGGGGAATGCCAGGGAGGGAAGATGGGAGTGGGTGGGTGAGGGGAGAATACCCATGACAGAGCACATGGATGACACTACTAATGATATTTCTACCATACTTTCTGACAGGGATCTTACATAACTATCATTAGAGATTTCATCCAGCAACTGATGGAAACAGATGCAGAGTCCCACAGACAAACATTAAGTGGATCTTGGCAAATCCTATGGAAGAGTGGGAGGGAGGATTGGAGGAGACAGAGAGGTCAATAAGACCACAAAAACCACCATGCAGTCAGCTAACCTGAATCCTTAGGTGTACAGAGACTGAACCAACAACCAGAGATCATGTATGAGATGAAGCTAGGCTCTCTGTATATATGTCATAGTTGTGAAAATTGGTCTTTATGGAAGACTCCTAACAGTAGAAACATAGGCTGTCTCTGACTCTCTTTTAACTGTCTTTAAATACCTTTCCCCTAACTGGCCTGTCTTGTCTTGCCTCAATAGAAGATGCACATACTCTTACTTCAGTTTGATATGCCAATGCTGGTTGATATGCAGGGAAGACCTCCATTAATCTGTGGTGAAAGGAAAGAGTAGTCAAGGGGAGAAAAGATCAAAGGAGGGGACTTGGAGAGAGGAGAAGCTGTGATATGGAAATAATGTTAATAAAATAATTAATACAAAGTATTTCATACTTCCAAATTATCTTAATGCAATGATACAAAAATGTAGGTGTCTGTTTCTGCTTTCTGGCAATTCTTTGTGGAGAAGTCAGGCTACAAATACAAAGCAAATGCAAATTTATGGGTATACACACCATATTAGGTACAAATTATAAAATATCCTCTTAAAGTTATAATTTCCTGCTAGCACAAACACTAATCTAGACATTTCTGTTAATAGACCATGTTCATACATATAAGAAGTGCCAATTCTTATTCATCTCAAATATAATGTGATGAAGCCAACATCGTTGAAATTAATAAATATATTAAATCATATTCACCACTTACTGTGAACATATTGGGTTGTACATGAATACCAAATTTCATGAATAATAATATACATAGCCACAATAAAGAATATGTATAACATCCATTGCAGAATTGTACTGTAGAGTCATAAAAGATTTAGAAGTTCCACTGTTACACTGGAATCCCTCAGTATCTTATACTATATGTTCAATTATAACTATTTCTACACAATAAAAAAGAAATGGAAAGCTGAAATAAATTGAAAGTTTTTGTGGCAAGTTGGTTACACTGAATACATTTGAAATCTCCAGATACTCTCTATTTCTAAGGCAATGAGCAAACTATTTAAAACTTCTGAATACTCTGTCAGCTCATAAGAAACAACTGAGATTCAAATTTATATATATATATATATATACATATGTGTGTGTGTGTGTATCAGAGTATATGGGTTAAATTTTTTTTCCAGAAAAGTGTAATATTTACGAAATGTACAATTGGAAATATTGAAGATTTCTGTACTTTGCTGCATATGCAAAAATACTGAAGTTTATCTGGTCTGATATTAAAATTGCATGCAATGATTATAGTGTTGATAATAAATTATTTTATTATTATTTTATCTACATAAAACTGCTATTTGTCTAATTTACTTATTTTCTCTGTTATATATTTTTTAAAATTTTTTATCTTTATTTACATTTCAAATGTTTTACCCTCTCCAGGTCTCCTTTTGGAAACACCCTATCCAGTTCCCCTTCCCTCTGCTTCTATGAGGGTATTCCTACACCCACCCACCGACTCCCTTCTTTCCTCCCTCACATTCCCCTATACTGGGGCATCTAACACTCTCAGGCCCAAGAGCCTTTCCTCCCACAGATGGTCAACAAGGCCCTCATCTGCCACATATGTGTCCAGCAACATGGGTCCCTCCATATGCATTCTTGGGTTAGTGATCCAATCTCTAGGAGGCCTGGGAGCCCTGAGCAGTTGACACTGTGGCTTGCTCCATGGGGCTGCAAACTCCCTCAGCTTCTTCAATCCCTGCTCCATCTCCTCCGTCTGAGATCCCACACTCAGTCCAACAGTTGCTGTGAATTGAATCATGGGTGTTCTGAACTTTTGGGATAAATCTGCTTATCAGTGAGTACATACAGTGTTTGTTCTTTTGTGACTGAGTTAACTCACTCAGGATGATATTTTCAAGTTCCATCCATTTGCCTGCGAGTTTCATGGAATCATCGTTTTTAATAGCTGTGTAATACCATTGTGTAAATGTAGCACATTTTCTGTATCCATTCCTCTGTTGAGAGACATCTGGGTTTTTTCCAGCTTCTGGATATTATAAATATGGCTGCTATGAACATAGTGGAGCATGTGTCTTTATTACATGTTGGAGTATCTTCTGGGTATACGCCCAGGAGTGGTATAGCTGGGTCCACAGATAGTGTTAGGTCCAATTTTCTGAGGGTCCGTCAAACTGATTTCCAGAGTGGTTGTACCAGCATGCAATCCCACCAGCAATGGAGGCATGTTCCTCTTTTTCCACATCTTCACTAGCATCTTCTGTCACCTGAGTATTAGATCTTAGCCATTCTGACTGGTGTGAGGTGGAATCTCAGGGTTGTTTTGATTTATATTTCCCTGATAATTAAGGATGATGAACATTTCTTTAGGTGCTTTCCAGTCCTTTGAGTTTCCTCAGTTGAGATTTCTCTGTTTAGCTCTGTTCCCCATCTTTTGAAAGGGTTTTTTTGTTCTCTGGAGTTTAACTTTTTGAGTTCTTTGTACATATTGAATATTAGCCCTCTATCAGATGTAGGATTGGTAAAGATCTTTTCTCAATCTGTTGATTGCCAATTTGTCTTATTGACAGTGTTCTTTGCCTTACAGAAGCTTTGCAATTTTAAGAGGTCCCATTGGTTGATTCTTGTTCTTAGAGCATAAGTCATTGGTGTTCTGTTTAGGAACTTTCCCCTGTGCCCATGTGTTCGAGACTTTTCTCTGTTACATCTTATTCTTCATATATCTGATATACTTATTTTAGACTTTAATATAATTACTTTTAGTTATTTATATGATTTGATTTGTTGGCAATTCTACTATTATGTAGCAATTATAATTTATTAGTTTGCCTTGTTAATTTTTTATCTAAAACACTCCTTTTAATGAAATTTCCTTAATGTACCACCTTAATTACAGTGTTTAATTTCTTGCTATATTTTGGAGTAATTTTCTTACTGATTATTCTGTGTCCTAAATATAAATTTGAACAAACAGAAAACAACTTTCAAGTAAAAAGGTATAATTCTGGAAAGGTAACACATTATTACAATATACTTAGAGTTTTTTCAAACCAATTTCTAGTTATTGTCATATTTTATTTCTATATCTACTATGGTGCATTGATACTATTTTATAACTATGCTTTATGACATCATTTTTGTTAATAGAAATGAGTCATATTAAGATATGTTTAGTCAATCTATCTTAAAATAATGATTAGATGGGGATATATCTTATATGCACTTATTTCAGGAGGTTCTCTGTCCTAAATATTTCAAATGTAGCCTAAACTCATTTTCACAAAATCGGTTCTTCTTTTAGGGAACTAATACCTCGAAAATAGAAGATATTTGTATTCTCTATCCTTTTAACACTTCTAGAACACATGTGTGTGTGTGTGTGTGTGTATTGATTTATCAAATTGCCTTTTAAATAATTGTGTTTATAGTTTTAGATAAATGCTAATCTCAAACCTTTAATGAAGAAGTATCTATTTTCTGTGAGTAATGGCAACTTCAGACTCATGGTTGGCCAACATGCTGACAATTAATGACAGATGAAAGATCAGCTCTAAATAAATCATGATATTATACTTTGTCATGTTCAAGGAACATTTCAAAAGACTGTATCTAAGTGCTTGAATAAAGGGAGAATGGTTGTGAAATTCCACACTCTAGACATGATACAGACAGTGAAAACAAGATCTCATAATTTAAAATGGGGGAAGATCTCTTTAGCTCTCTGTTTTGCTGACCTGGCTCCTAGTGCACTCTGAAGAAACACTGTCCTTGCTTGTGTGCTAAATAAACACCAGTGGGAATTTCTATTACTAAGGACAAAAAGAAACACAATTAATAGTTATAAATATGACAAAGAAATAGTGAGAAAGGGGGCATGCATCAGAAATTAAAGGAATGAGAGAGGGTTTGAGATATGATTTAAGATTTCAGTCACTTGTGATAAAATACCATGACCAAAATAAACTTGGGAAAAAAATGTTTTGTTCTTGTTGTTTTAGTTTCTCTGTTTCTTTGATTTTTGTTTTGTCTTTTTATTCTTACAGTCTGTGATGGCTTATATATGTTTTTGCCAGGGAGTAGCATTATTAGGAGGTATGGCCATTTAGGAGTAGGTATGTCACTGTGGGTTTGGCTTTAATACACTAGTCCTAGCTGCCTGGAAGTCAGTCTTTTCTTAGAAACCTGTATACCTCTCAGCATCTCCTGCAGCATGCTTGCCTGGATGCATCCATGCTCCCACCTTGATGATACTGGACTGAACTTCTAAACATATATGCCAGCCCCTATTAAATGTTGTCTTACTTATAAAAGTTGCCTTGGTCATGGTGTCTGTTCACAGCAGTAAAACCCTAAGACATATTCCATCATCTTTTGGAGTCACAGGAAGAATTTGGGACAGGAAGTTTGAAGCAGCAACTGATTCAGAGGCATGGAGGAGTGCATTGTACTAGTTTATTTGCTCCTCATAGACTGATGAGCTTGCTTTCTTATACAGCTAAGGACCACCTGTTTATCAGTGTCTCTGATCTCTGTGGGTTTGGTCTCTCTATGTTAACCATTGTCAAGACATTGATTTTCCAATGAAGAAAATCTTATAGAAACATTATCTCAGTTGTGATTTCTTCTTCTCACTAGCTCTAGCTATGTCAGGTTAATAAAAACTAGCAATCACAGAACACTAGCAAATCAAGATTCATTAAACATATATGTAAAATTGCCAAAACTAAATTAATCAGTGAAAGAAAGTGATGACTTCCTCTCCCCTAGACATTATTTTTTTCTTCATTAGAACATATGCATGTTGATGGAAGTGATTATTTTTGGTTGTCAACTTGGCTACATTTGGAATTAACTAAAACTTAAATGTCTAAGTTCACATAAAACAGATGGTTTTCTTAATTAAATCATATAAAGTGAGAAAACCCACTATTAATCTAGTTGTTTTGAGATGGGAAGATATACCTTGCATCTGGTCAACACTTTCTGCTGGCAGCCTACATGAAGGACTCATTTAGAAAGAAGATTGCTCTCATTTTCTACTTGATATTAAGTTCATTACTACACTCGCATTAGATTCTACTTCTTTGAGCTTCTGGTGTATAGTGAAGTACAGATAAGGCATCCAAACTGTGAACTGAACAATTTAGATTTTTAGACCTTCTTTTAGTAAACAACCTTGGTTGGACTAGCTGGACCACAAACAACAAACCAGTCTAATAAATCCTATATAGAATATATATTCTATATTCTTTTTTGCTCTTCCGCAGAAACAAGATTGATACAGATTTTGATTCAAAACATTGTCCTAGAGCAACATAACTAATGGAAATATTTTTGGAAAATATGTGGAATAGATTTTACAGTTTGCCAACATGTAGTGATATTGAAATCTCTACAGTTACTGAAACATCTAAACTAGCTTGGAGAACATTGAAAACTTATGATGTGAACTATTTTACAAACTCAACAGGACAAATGTATTTTATTGTCCTGATTCACTAGTTATGAGAGACAATGGATAATTCATAGAAAAAATAAACAACAAGGAAATTGATAGTTGCTCCTAACATCTCTGGTGGAAAAAGGTTGACAAAAGAAATAAATGCACTCTGTGATAAAATTAAACAACTTCTATAATCTGAGAAGACAATGAAGGACTACAGTGATCTCTGTGATAAAATTGACTGGCTCCAGATGCAGAAAAAGAGTCTTAAGTTTTCTAAGTGTGCCATAAAATTGAATTTTCCCTCCAGCAGTCACAAAGCTCAAGTTGGAGAAAACCATACCAAAGCACTCATTATAAAATCAACTGAATTACAAAAAATTACTGTCCCAGCCATGGATGGTGTTGCTCATTATCATAGGGGCATTAATTGATAAAGAATTAGATCTTGCAATTGGGATAGAGATGTGTAGAAGGACCGTCTTGAGGCTGAAAATTTTAAAATCTCAAATTCTTAATGTTTTATCTCAACTGAGGAAGTAGTATTTCCATTCTTGGTAGAAAATGTAGCTGCATCCCACTTACTGAAATATTGCTTTTTCCACCTTCATCTGAAGAAATTAATCTTATTATCTGCTATACCAGCAGTGACTTTCTCTGAAAAAGGCACCAGGAAAGATAATGCTTATGTCCAGGGGTCTTCCAATATTGCCTCTAGACTTATGTCTCTCAAAGGAAGAAAAATGTATTGTCCATGAAGAGGTGCACTATACTATTAAAAAGCTCAGGTAGCTTGCTAATTGATTCATGGAGAAGTCTTGAAAATATATGTGGAAATAGCTTTTAAGTTTGTGAGATAATGGTGATAAAAACATAATACTGGATTTTGGCTGAGTTTATTTATATGAGGTCAGTGAAAGGAGATTCTAGGTTAATATGGAAGACTGCAAAGTTTCAAAACATTTGTTTGAATGGTTGGCTGAACATTTGTCAAAAGGTTGTTTATTGAAAGGAATTGGAGATACCTGATATCCCTTGGCTTAGTGTTGATGAAAGGATTTTAAGTCTCAGAAAAATTGCAATGCTAGAGTGGGTACAGTGTATAAAATCTAATCCTCCATAATGGGAAGGTCAAGAAGACATGCCTTTCAGTAATCCTATAAGACATAAATAGTAAGAGAGGCAACTTCACATTTGAAGAGCTTTGTTGTCACTATTTCATTAATACCAGACCAACATATTGGAGATACTGCTGCTCAGTTAGATGAGTTCAATGAAATGAATTTAATTGGGCCCCTGAAGTAGGAGGGAACAGGTGGCAGCACTAAATTGCCAAAGGCAAGGTAATTATTGCTATCAAAATGGGTCTGCAATCCCCCATCCAATGCTCTAGAATTAAACTTATTGGTTCCCAAAGTAAATGTTGCTGGAACTGCACCTTAGTTTGACATTTGATTCCCTTTGAGGAAAGAGGTAAATGTTGCTAATTTCCACCCTGCACTCTACTCTAAGATCATTTTTACAAGGGTATTTCACATATAAGTATGGCAGAGAAAATTTGGCTAACAGGGTTAAGAACAAGAAAATAACTTATGCCAAGATTTTCAATTATAATTTTAAAATACTACTAAAATATCAAATAATATTTAAAATCTTTAAAGTGGAGGCTGGATGGCTGGGGCAGTTGCTCAGTGGTTAAGAGCACCGATTCAATTCCCAGCACTCACACAGCAGTTTCCAATTGTCTATAAGTCCAGTGCCAGAGAACTTAACACCCTCACACAGACATACATGCACCAAAACAAAAATGTCATAAAAAAATAAATCACCAAAAAAGTTTTAAAATCTTTTAAACAGTTGAGACTTCAAAAGGAAGAATTATTTTTGAGTTGGAATGTTTTGGTCAACATTTGACATTTAAAAAATAATGTGATACCAAGCATTGGTATGAAACTTACTATATACATAAAACATTGAAATGCAAAAAAACAATGTTTCTAAAATGATCAAAGCATTTCAAAACTTTGTATATGCTTCAAGCTTATATGCACTAAAAACCATTACTTATTTCATTTTAATATTCTGCATCATAAGCCATTCCTTTCAGTGGTGTTATTAGGTTTTTTAAATCAATTTTATATGAATATTGAGCTCATAGACAAGTTTTTATTTAAAGGTTTGCTGAGGTTTGGCACTGTGGCCAAGGAAAGACACTGGAAAAGGTGCAGTCTCAGTTGCAGTTGACAGCCTAGGAATGAAGGGGTCAAGCAAAGAAGTTGTGGTTTAGCACCATGAAGAAAGCATATGAGAGACTATTGGTGGAGCCTAGTTGCAGCAGAAGACCCCAGAAGACTGGAGATGTCAGTACTATTGGATGACCACCAAGAACAGCAGGGGAGGTGGAGTCAAGTAGTTCCAAGAGTGCTACAGAATGCAGAGCTGGAGAAAAGATGCAGAGCATTTGAATCACAGAAGACCCTATGTGGATTCCAGACATTGGAACAAGAAATTATAAAGTTGACATTGACCAAGAGAGACCAGGATGTTCAAGATGTCAGAGTCATGTGATATATGCTGAGAAAATCTGCTAACAGGGAGTGGTACCAGCCCATGGGACAGAAGTTTGTTGCAGTCTACAAAGATGAAAAGGCAGTTGTAGATCTGAAAACTGCTTTGACATCAGACACGGAGATGCAGAGTATAAAGTTGCCTAGCTTGTTTCTTGTTTTGCTTTGTGGATTAGAGTTAAGTGATTGGATGAATCTTTGAAAAGACATTGAACTTTGGACTTTAACATTGTTGAGACTGCTATCGACTATGGAGTTATTGGAAGTTTGACTATACGTATTGTTTTATTATGCTATGGATAGGTATGGCACCCATAGATTTATGTGTTTGAACAAGCATATGGGGTCCAGAAAGTGGAATGTGATGACTTGAATATGCTTGCCCCAGGAAGTAGCATTATTAGGAAGTGTGGCTCTGTTGGATCCGGTGTGGCCTTGTTGGAGGAATTGTGTCAATGTAGTCATGGGCTTTAAGACTCTCATTCCACTCCTTGGAAGCCAATCTTCTCCTGTTTGCCTTTGGAACAAGATGTTGAACTTTAATCTCCTCCTGCGTAATATCTGCCTGGGCAATGCCATGTTACCACCTTGATGATAATGGACTGAACCCCTGAAACTGTAAGTCTGTCCCAGTTGAATGTCCCTTATAGGAGTGTTCACAACAGTGAATCCCTAACTAAAAAAGAGAATATGTGTTTTCAAGAATAATTTCAATGAAACCATTCAAGAGGTTCTTCAGAAAAATCAGCCTAGCAAAAGAATTGTATTTAAGAATTACATTTCTTGAATATAGATATAGCTAAAAGAGTTCATGCAATGTGAATGGTGAAGGAGCAGATGAACAAGATAAGACAACTAGAAAGGCTATCTCTCTCACCAAGCAAAGGAAAATTTATGACATGTTTAATTTGGTCTAAAATGATTAAATAGTCAAAAAGCACATGTGTGCTGCAGTGTACAAGATGACTTCAAGGGCGTCTGAAACTTTAGAAGATGGTAGTTATTCGTGTGAAGCAGTGTGAGTCAGGAAGACTTTGCAGGCAAATAGTGTGGCTTGTGGTATTAGTGAATGATTTTAGAATATCATAAAATTATCTTTTCTTACATAATAAAATATTTTTTAAAATTGCTTTAAGTACAACTAAATTAGTGTCTAAATATTTATTTTACAAGCACTTGTATTTGTTTTTTTGCTGTTTGTTTTGTTTTGCATTGTTTTGTGTATAAAAGGCAAGTCTTTGTACATTAAAGAATCAATTGAACCTATTTTGAAGAAACAAAAGTTATTTTAATATCTTATTACAAGAATGAGGGGAAATTCTGAGGCATCTCCAATATTTCTGCACACAATCACATTATCCTAAAATGTATTATGAATCGCTACCACTTCTATCCTATTACAGATGTGATTGTATGGGATGCATGTGCGATTACATATGTGTGTATTTCTGCTCAAATTTGTATATAGATGTGAAGGCCACCACTTAAAGTTATGCTATTTCTCAAATATTTTCAACTCCTTTGTTGAAATAGGGTTTCTCATTTCACCCAGAGTTGATGAATTGACTAGACTGGCTGGCTACCAAGTTCCAGATACCTTTCTACATCTATTGCTTTTGTTTATTTGGAAGGAGGGTACATTTGCACTACCATGCCTGGATTTTTCAAGAATACTCATAATCTCAACTCAGGTTTTCACTTTGCAAAATCAGAATTTTAGTGACTGAAAAAATCCTAAGTACTAATTTGTTTTAAATGTCCAAAATATGAATACTGGTCATGAGTAAATAAAGTCTTTTTCAGTGAAATCTAAACTATTTGTAATTGAACATATTAAATCTATATTCACTTAATATTGCAAGCATCTTTATGTTTGCATTTTATTTATACCTGTAAATTAAACTTCCAGGAAAATTAATAAATATGAGTATTATTCAGCAAGCTTAATATATGATTAAATTATTAAGATTTTACATAGTAAGAATGTTCAAGATCTAGCCCAGTAGTTCTCAAAATTCCTAAAATTATAATATTTTAATATATTTTCTCATGTTGTGCCAAAACTCAAATATAAAATTATTTTGTTGTTACCTTATAACTGTAATTTTTCTACTTATATGAATCATAATATAGATATCTAATATGCAGGATATATGATCTGTGACCACAATGGGTTTACAACCATAGAATGAGAAACACATGTCTAGGTTATTTTACCCTTAATATCTACTGACTACCATTCTTGATATTTGACCTAGAATCTCTTTGACCATTAAGTAACATCTTTACATTTTTGGAAAGTATTCTTCTCATAGAGCTAACTTGACCCCTTTTTATTGGGGTGAAGTTACTTGCTTTAAGCTAAAATAAGTGATGTAAAGTTCCATTCCTAATGAGTATTCTTCTTTACATCAACATGCATTAAATAACCTCAAATTTAAGGGACTAGAAAAACCCCTATTTATTATAGTGCAGCTTTATACTGCATTATTTTTTAAGACAAGCTGCTAAGTAAATTTTCCTGGAGTGATGTAAATAAATATCTATTTTTTTTCATTCTGATACATGAATTAAATTCTCAATTTAAAAAAAAAAAAAGAAAGGAAAGAAAAGAAAAGAAAAGGTGGCATAATAAGCCTTTTCTGAAAGGAAACAGAGGAGTGGGTCTGGATGAGAGAGGATAGGAAGATGATATATAGATGGATAGATAGATAGATAGATAGGTAGATAAACAAATTAACATTTTCCTGGAAAAAGCAGGCATGACAAACTATTTCAGCCAAGTATAGATTATTTAGCCAGCTAATTGATTGATGTTTCTTATGAAAGCATGGGTGACTCAAGACATCTACATTACTAAAACTCCTGCAGTAATATAGCTAATATTACAAGACAGCTACATTCATGATATTCTTGCATGATTTGCATGCATCTTGATTTATTATACAATTTCTGTTTCTAAGCATTTATTACTATTTATTTAAATTTGGCTCTGGTGAATCTTGTAAATTTCAGAAGATTTCTGTTCTTTACAAGCTTCCTTATTCCTGTATTCATGTAAGTTTCACTCCTCCTCCCAGGAGGAAACGTTTCAATTATAATAACATAGCAAGACAAGGACACAACAAAGAGTATTATGCAGCCAAGATATTTTATCATTAAACTCATGAGTTCGGACACAACACATGTGTACCATCACCAAGCTAAAGTATGATGTTACAATTCTGTAAGTCTAAATTTCAAGTAGGCTTAACTGAGATACCTGATTCACAGGAAGTGTCTTCAATGTTTGAATTATTTCTCACAGTTTTAAGAAAGGATCTTTTCCATTTTCATCAGATTATGAACTCAGTTAAGTGTTGTGCAACTTAAGAGCTCTAGTCTCCATTTCATTTATGGATCATCAGTTATCGGTAATTTTTTTTTCATTCAGAAGCTATGAATCCTCCTTGCCTTGAAATCCTTTTGTCTATTTCAAATTCAGTACAACCAGGCATATCATATTCATGCTTTCTGTCTCTTTGCTGTTGCTATTTGTACTTTCTTCTTTCATAGCTCTGACTTGTTCTTCAAATTTAAATATTCATTAAATAGATAAAAGCTATACACAAAATCTTGGAGTTTTAAAAGCTACATACCTAGAAACTTGTGAAGTAAATCTATTTTACAGCACATGCTTAGCATATGCATTTTTCTAGTTTAATTTGGGGTCTTGCTAAAAAGAAAATGAATTTTGTTTGAATTACAATTGCAAAAAGTTTTATGGCAATATTTAGATTAGTATCTACACAAGCAATTAGAGGACAAGAATATTGAGATGCTACCTGCTTATCACTACAATCAGAAACATCCAATCCTTTGAAACAGGGTAAATATGCTAGTGATAAGACTTTAGTTTTGATTAGAGGTCATAACACCGGTAACCTATATTTATTAAAAAGCACAACTGAACTCTACACTGTGTCCTTTTTGGTGATGGTTTGTACTGCTATAAAGAGAAATTCATTTGAAGAGGGTTGGTATATACATGTATATACTGACTTGTGGAGGACAGGGGCAGCAGATCGATCATTGCATGCTAAAGACCGTCTTTAGTTATATTGTGACAATGTATATAAAATATGTCCTTGATTTGAATCATATTTATTATAAAATACATCATAGAATAAAAACATTCAGCTTAATAAATGAATAAATGAGCACTCTACTAATTACTACATCACAGAATTCTTATTTTAGATAAGAAAGAAAAATTTTGCCAGGCAGTGGTGGTGCACACCTTTAATCCCAGTACTTGGGAGGCAGAGGCAGGTGGATTTCTGAGGTTGAGGCCAGCCTGGTCTACAGAGTGAGTTCCAGGACAGCCAGGGCTACACAGAGAAACCCTCTCTCAAAAAACCAAAAAGGAAAAAAAGAAAAAATTTAAAATACAGTTATTTTCATTTGCTGAAAATATGAAAAATTGTGTAGGTAATTTGGATTGGATTATAACTTATTATAACACAATAAGTATTCTTTTTCAAGTAGTTCCAAGGATATAAATGTAACATTTATTCACCAGATGTAATTGGCATCTAATTAATAAGCTCACCTTTTTAGTTCTTTCTGAACTCTGGCCAACTGGTTCACCTCAGCCTTTCTGGATTACACGCCTTTCCAGGCTGACTGATTAAAACTGGCTTCTCTCAACTTCTGACTGAATTTTTCTGCTAGACCTCAAGCTAACCCTAAACTTCTGGCTCCTTCTTGTTCCTAGTACCCATATAATGGCTGAAAACTCTATCTGATTGAGTACTAATATCCTGTGATCCTGTGTGTGTGTGTGTGTGTGTGTGTATGTGTGTGTGTGTGTGTATGTGTGTGTGTGTGTGTGTGTGTGTGTGTGAGAGAGAGAGAGAGAGAGAGAGAGAGAGAGAGAGAATGTATCAAGAGATTAAATTAGGAACATATCTAAAAAGAGGTTTCCCAACAGAGGAATTTCAAACAATTGAGAAACACTTAAAGAAATCTTCAACATTCTTATCCATTATGAAACTGTAAAACAAAACTAATGACTAAAATGACATAAATGATAGCTCTTGCTGGTAGAGTTGTGGAACAAGGGCAATGTTCTCCCATTGTTTGTGGGAATGAAAATTTGTACAGTTATTATGAAAATCAATATGGCAGTTCCTAAGAAAGTTGGAAGTCAATCTAACTCAAGACCCAAGTACACAGGTTCCATCATACCACAAGGACAGTTGCTCAACTATGTTCACAGTAGCTCTATGTACAACAGCTAGAAACTGGAAACAACCTAGATTTATGTCAACAAAAGAATAAACTAAGTGTGATGCATTTACATAATAAAGTATTACTCATCTCCTTTAAAAAAGGACAACATGTAATCTTCAGGCAAATGGATGGGGCTAGAAAAATCATACTGAGTGAGGTACCCAAAAAGAAAAATATGTTTTTATGTATAAGTGCATATTAGCCATTAAATAAATTATAACCAAGCCACAATCCGTAGATGTAGACAGGTGATGTAAAGATGAGGGTTCTAGAAAGGATATATGGATGTTTCTGAGAAGGAAGAATAGAATAGAATTTATGCTTGGACTGGTGTGGGAGAAGAACCAAGTGGGAAGAGATATGGTTGAGATAGAAAGGAGGAAGAGAATGGGATGAGAGACAGTTGGACTTGTGGGGGGCACTTTAGTGAAGTAGAAACTTCCTAGAACATATGAAAATGATCCTAATGAGGAATTCTAGTAACTTGGAAGGTCCATTAAATTAAGTGTATTGACCAACAGAGACCCACGGAAATCTCAGAACAACCTAGGATATTGCTAAGACAAATGGTTGCTCTCCACAAACAGGGCCTCACTGTAGAGGATAGCTTCAATGTAACTCTTTGAATATGGAGAAGTTGATCTGGTACCTACATGGATCCTTGAACCCTATGTTCTGGTGTTTTGGTGGAGGAAGCTACTTTGAAGGTTATTGAAAGAAACATGGAGATCAATTCAGCTACAAAATCGTTGACCTACAATCTGTCCTGCAAAATATGTTCAAGCCGTGGTGATATGGAACTTGTAGAAATAAAACAAGGTCTGATTTGCCCTAAAGCCAACTTTATAGGAAAGAACTCATATCCCACTCAGCTTGACTAACTGAGAACTAGAAATTACATACAGCAGAGATACAGAGTAAAATCAAACATGATAGGTCTAAAAAAATCAATAAAATTATTTTTAATTATATTTTGCTGTACTCATAGATCCGTGTCTAATCTTGCCATCATCATTGAGGCTACATCTGACAGCTGAAAGGAATGGCTGCTCAGGCCTAGAGCCAGACATTATGAGGAGAATGAATCTAAGTTAGGAGTCTCCATCAAATCCTTCCCCCAGAGATCTAGAAATCACTCACGAAAGATGAGGCAGAAAGAATGTAAAAGCCAGACTGAATGAGGACACCAGGAGAAAAATGACCTTAGAATCAACTAAACAAGGTGTCTAAACAAGGTATGAATCTATTTTCAATAAAATAAATGAAAAGGAAAATATACATATATGTATATATATATACAGATTTTATACATACATTATATAGTACACACACATGCACATACACACATACATTCACACACATTAACATATATATATGTATATATATATATATATATATATATATATATAAATAAAATAGTAGACAATTGGTCTCTTCTTTCTTTTTCAGAGTTCCATATTGAATATTCCATTATCTGCATGCAATATACTTTTGATAATTGTATTATTCAATGTATTATATTGGAAAATTTTGAGATGACTTTATATTATTGTTTATAATGATAAATAATAATTTGTTAAATATCCTTATACATACATCACTGAAAACTTTTCTGCTATATCTCTGGAGAGTTATGGCACATCTTTTGATAACTTAGTATTTTGTTTACAAAAAAAAAATAAAAAAAATTTATAAGGTTCATATAGAGAAATGAGTTGACTTTGGTTTCTTTCACTTCTGTTCCTTGCTTAGATTTTGAGTCTTGGTTTGTACATGAGCCTGAAGCTAGGCTGATCTAATACAATCTCCAAGATTTGCCGGTTTGTCCTGAAGTATTAGATATTCAAATCGGATTTCTTCTTGTAAAACAAAATCATATTATTAGCCCTCAGTTTATTTTGCTTTAATAAGTAGTAAAATTATAAATATACTACCAAAAATATATAAAACCAAAAATTGCTGAGCTGATGTGGAGTAATCCATATATGGTACCTTTTAGCATGTGACAATGGTATATACTAGTCTAGAGACTTAAAATGGTTTGGAGTCATACAGGTATATTTGTTTATTTTTGTCTTGAAGAGTGTCCTCAATAGAAAAAAATTTTTCAATTTATTTTACTTTTCTGAGTCTTATTAGCATGATTAAAATAGTTTGGGGCATTGAAGATGCTTGCATTTTAAGTACATATATTTTTCTTATTTGTTCAATAATCTTATGTAAATTTCTAAAATATTCCTTTATCTGAAAAGGCTATAGACTCTTTTTAATCCTAACCATAAAATAAAATTAAAAAAAAATATTTCTTACACTTAATTTGTACTTTGTATTTAATATAAGTCCCCGCCCCATCAAATAGTATCATCTATATTCATAGTATGTCTTTCCACTTCAGGTAAACATCTGTGGAGTATCTCTGAAGTCATACCTACAATTATATCTCTAAAGTGATTTTAAAACCCATCAACTTGACAGTCAAGGTTAAGGATTGTACTTTTGAGGTGTTCTGACCACTTACCAGAGTCCAGACTGTGCAGCTTCCCTCTTGCAATAGATAATGGAAACCATGTCTTACTATATGAATGTGAGTCCAAAGAAAAGAGTGATCTATATACTCTCTCCTGACAGGTGGCAGATGAAGAGGAGGAGGAGGAAGAGAAAGAAGCAGAAAGCAGCAACTGAGACCTAAACCACAATGGGAGACAAAAATGGAAATGGGATTAGAAGCTTGAGTAGGTCACTAGGCAGTGAACATGAGTAGGAATTAACTTTGAAAGAGGAAAAGAATTTGTAGGTTCTCCTGAGCCCTGGTCTCACAGGGTGGGGTCAGGGTGGGGTGGATGAGCAATGTGTTATGGTTCTGATGTAAGCAGTTCTAAGGAAAAAAAGCATTTCCATCTCTGCAGAGGATGAAGACATCAAAGAATTGAGGTGGGTGACAGATGAGAGTCACATTTCATTCTGTGAATCCCTGGGGTACTGAGTCAACAGTAAGGGGTGGCTTTTTCCTGTAAACTCCTGACACACCTATTTAATGTGTTGTTTTGCTTTAAATTTTTTTAATCATACAGTTTCCCTCTGGCAAGTCTTTCCATATCTCTCTATGCTATACACCCAACTTTGTGTCCTTTCTCAAAAAAGCAAACAAGCAAACAAAACAAAAAACAAAAACAACATTAAAAAAAGAACAAATATAACAACAATCTCCCAGAAAGCCAAAATATAAAATAAAATACCACCAGAAAAGGAAATAAAAGAAAATGTATATTCATCAAACTATAACCAAACAAAAGCACATAAATAAATTATGTAGTCCATTATATGTTGGTCAAATACTCCTGAACATGAGGCTTCCCCTGGAGTGGCCGATATACCCAGTCTCATTCTATTGGAGAAAATAATATTTTTCTCTTTTATCATGTATAAATGACAGTTCAATTGTTAACTATACAGGTGTTCATTCATTTATTTCTTAAAATTTAACAAAATGTAATAAGATAAAATAAAAGTCATTGTAGTGAAGTTTAACAAGACAAGCCAATAAATAAATAAATAAATAAAATAAAATAAACAAAAACAAAAAAGGAAAAAGAGCAGAATAGAAGCACATGAGTCAGAGACCCACTCATTTACACACTCAGGAATTTCATAAAAAGACTAAAATGGAAGCTATCATATCAGTGCAGAGGACATGATGATAGAAGAGCTTAGTGCGCCTCTTCACAAAGAAAGAAGAAGCCCTTGCACCTATCAGCACACATAAGGTTAAGGAATCTAACTTTCAGATATTTAAAACCCACAGGCAAGTTATCAGTGCATCCAGTTCTCTTGCATCTTGTTTTCATACTGCAATATAGAGGAAGTATGGTACATAGCATGTGACTTCCCTACATATTGCTTCATGGTGTCATTGTTGGGATTTCTTTTTCTGAATATGTTAATCATCTCCAAGCTCAGAACCCATGTTATGACATATCAAAACCAAATGAAGGAGAAAAAAATGTTTCTGCATCTCAAATCCCAAATATGTTAACGCTCTATATCCCCAGCCCTATAACCATACCTGTCACCGACAGCCCCCATTCAAAGTGGATCCTTATGTTCCAGCCCTCATTTTCTTTCTTTCTCTCTTTTATTGGTTATTTACTTATTTAAATTTCAAGTGTTGTCCCACTTCTCTGTTAACCCTCCACAACCCCCCCATCTCAAATACCACTTCCCCCACCACTTTGCCTCTATGATGGTGCCCACCCACCCACCCACTCTCACCTCACCACTAGAGCATCCCCTTAAGCAGCACATCAAGTTGCCACAGGACCAAGGGTCATCCCTCCCATTGATAACAGATAAGGCCATCCTCTGCTACATATGTAGCAGGAGCTATGGCTTCCTCCATGTATACTTTTTGGTTGTTTCCACTCCCCCCCCCCCAAGGAGCTCTTGGTGGTCCAGTTAGTTGATATTGTTGTTTTTCTTATGGGGTTGCAATCCCTTCCAGCTCCTTCAGTCCATCCCCCTAACTCTTCTATTGGAGTCTCCTGGCTCAGTCAGATGGTGAGTATCTGCATCTATATTGTTCAAGTTCTCGCAGATCCTCCCAGGGGACAGCTATACTTGTCCTCATTTTCATTTCCCCCATGACTCATGATTTTAGTAGGATTAACATGATCCTTGTTTTATGTAACTAAAATAATACTATATTCAGTTATTGAATGACTATAGAATTCAAAAGAAACATTAATTATGAATTAAATTCATGATTTTTGAATATTTTTAACTGAAACTTACTACTAATACAAGAAATATCCAAACTTTCTTTTTCCAATGAGATAACTCAAACTTAGAAAGATACACATGGTATGTAATCACTTATAAGTGGACATTAGCCAGAAAGTATAGGATAACCATGCTACAATCTCCAGACATAAATATACTAAATAATAAAAAGAGCCCAACAGAGAATGTGTGAATCTCACTCAGAAGAGGAAACAAAGTATTCATCAGAGGTAGATGGAGAGAGGGGACTGGTATAGGGATCAGGTGTGGAGAGAGGGAGAGAATGTGTTTATTCCTGGAACTAGTTGACCCAGAATGGAGTGGTACCTAAAGTGGGCTTTCCCTTCTCTGAGGAAAAGAAGAGGTGATAGTAAAGGAAGGGGGTTTTAAGGGTGGGACTAGAAGAAAAGTAGGGGCATGAGTCATAATGGGGATGAAAGCTTACTAAATAAATAAATAAACAAACAAAATATATAAAATACACAAATTACAAAATAAAAAACCATTCTACACATATTTATTTGGCTAGGTCTATTCATTATTGTTGGGTGAGCCATATGAAATTACATATTTCAGAATATACTTTAAAAATGTTATTATGATGTTATATTAGAACCATATTTCTTATACCAACTGAACATTGATATCTTTGTCAAGAACAAAACCAGTGATAACTTTAGAATGAAGTAACATAGCACTTGTAGTAACAGTGAGATCTATTTCTTCTTTCAAATGTCACTTATTTATTTCCATGATTGTGTGGGTGGGTGAGCAAAGTTTAGCTTGGGTATTGAAATTATGCCAATATATTAAAAATAAAATCCAAGAGCTAATGCTTAGGAACAAATTACATTCCACAATGAAAATAAGTTGTCTATTGGTGTGCCAATAGACAACTGAAACATATAATATTCAAGTGTGCAAAATGACTTCTTGTAAGAATTTGTGGGAAATGAATACTAAATTGGCCAGACTGCACAGGCAAATCATATGTTAGATCAGAAGCAGACACTTTAGTTTCATGATTCATTGATTTGGAAACCTCCTTTACGAGTATTAAGGAAGAAGAGAAGAAAACCGAAAGCACAATTAAAAAAAAAATAGAATATCTATCACAACTGGTGTCAGTCGGAGAGATAAATGGCATGCTGCATAGGTACTGTAAAAAAGAAAGATTCAATTTATCAGGAAAATCTTCTTTTATATGACATGTTTTTTGACACAAAATTTGCAATAACAACATTTTGTCTTTGAATTAAGATCCCAGCTTCAATGAAAGGTAAGAGTGAACAAATATTAGATATGAAAGTTCCATGTCTTTAAACCAATATTTTAAGGTAGCCCATTTCTTATATAAAGTTATCTGTCAATCTATTTATATAGGTACTAGCAAGTTTGATGTCACATGTACAAGAAATAAAATATTTTAATAGAAGTCATCCTATTAAAGGTACTCGAAATAGTCATAAAATTAATATACAAGTTTCAAAATATGTCCAGAAAGATGCTACAGAGACAGTGATTTCCAAATTTAAGTACATAAAAATTACTTACTTAAATAATATATTTTCTGTCCTATTATAAGGATATGTCAAATAGCAAAATATTCTTATATAGCAAATTACTTTGCTTATAAAAATACCTTTAAATATATAACTATATGAGAAATAGAAAGAAATTTGCTTTGTTTGTGAAAAGAAATCCTAAAGCTATGAATTCAGAACTAGCACATAAAATAGAGAACACTGGAGTCATCTTAATTTTTATTTGTATCGTGGAAATTATATCTTGAAAAAGAAGAGGGAGTATATGAGACCAGGTATAAGCAGTATAAATTTGATACAGCAAGAAATTCTGATAAGTAAAAAGGAAATATTCTTATTAAGAATTTTTTCTTATGTGAGTTTAATTGAAACTCAATTATCCAGGAATGATAAAGCAATTAGCATGATCACTCTTCATATCTCAACAATATATGAGCTATAGAGAACATATATAAGTGTACTTTTAAAAGGCATATTGTCAATTAATGAAGACAATATTTCAAAATATATCACTTATTTATTAAATGTATACACACAAATAAAGACAGTAAAAATTACTAATACTATTTTCTGTAATTGTCTACACGATTCTAACATAAATACATTATGTATATGTACAAATACATATTGTAACTAAAATACATTAATGTGAAAAGGTGACTTTTATGGTGGGTGGAGAGGGAGTTGAAAAAGCAAGAGGATGATAAGAGATAGTAAGCGTGAGAATAAACAAAATGCATTATGTACAAGTATAAAATTGTCAATTAATAAAATCAATTGATAATTTAAAACTTAAGGTGAAGAAGGCTGTTGCTAATTAAGCAAAATATTAGAATATTAAAAAAGATAAGATTGGTTCAATATAAATGAAGTCTCATTCTCTCAAGAAATGACATAGGGAGTAACTGATTGAATTTGGTAAGGAAGAAATGTTTGGTATGCATGTGTTCATAATTTTTGAATGGTAGTGTTTATCATTGTTTTTGTAAACAGAGAAAACATGAATTCTAACTCTAATGGAGTAATAGGATATCCATGAGTAGAATAAAATGAGATAGATCATTCTGCTGATAAACCTGCAGTGTTACAGTTTTCTTCGGAAATATCTTCCCATATCATGAATAATAATTGTCAGGTACCAAATGCTGCAATGTCCATAGAAGACTGTAGGAGAGGTAAGACTATGATGCCTCAGATGTATTTAATATATGTATCAATTTCTGAACTTAAATGCCTATTGAAATAAGAATGGACTGGTATGAAGCAAATAAGTATGCAGATATGCCATTAAAGGGCACATTTCTTTAAAATGTTCTGCTCTCTCCTCTCTACTCTCCTCCCTTCCTTTCTCCTTCTCTGTACCTATACCCACTTTTCCTTTTTCCTCTCCTCAATCCTCCTTCTCCTCTTTATCTTTCTCCATTCCTTCTTTCTTTTTCTCTTCCTCTTCTTCCTCTCTTCTTCTTGTCCCCTTCCTCCTCTCTCTCTCTCTCTCTCTCTCTCTCTCTCTCTCTCTCTCTCTCAACTTTACTTTCTGACTAAAATGAAGCATGACATCCTACTAATACAGGTTTCATCTAATGAGATCTTCTAGAATGTTTTGTTTCACAGCAGATCTAGACAAAATAGTGTCCATTGACCATCAAAGGAAATCTGTAAAAATGAACCAAATAGTTCTCACATGAACTTAGTCAGATTTTTGTCTACAGATTCAGAGCCATGTAGTGTTGTAGCACATATTATTCAGTATGTAAAGTTTGGTTTAAGATTAGAAACACCTAAGTCTAAGAAAATCTTATATTTCTGGAGGCAAGTATTTTATAAAAGAGTTTTGAGTCTGCTATATAAAGTGCCTTTTGTTTATGACCTATTTAGAAAAAAAACTACAACATTTTGACAGCATTATTAGAAATTAGAAATAAAGTTCAATAATTTGTATTCTTTCTGTGACTTCTGCAGCATTCTTTAAGAGCTGTGCTTGAGTAAATTTGAATACCTTAGATAATGTGACTAGCCTTAGAATTAAGTACAAACCTTATTTTATGACTATTAGGAAGATACCTTAATTTATAAATCTGTATCTGAAAGTCTTTGTGATGTTATTATATCAGATAATGAAGCTTCTTAAAAATTTTATATTTATGCAAAAAAATAAAAGTATAAAACCTGATTACTTGAATATTTAGAGATGCTTACTAAACACAATATTTTCTATAAATATATTAACAATTGATATATTTTACAGTGTTATATCCTCATGTTTGAATTATTTTTCATTAACTTATAAAGCAATATCTAAATTCACTATTCAGAAGATGAAATGTTTAATATTATTTTATTAAATTACTATTCAGGTGTTATAGTTGGAAATAATGATGCATGTTTCTAAACCTAAGGTGCAGGAGTTTGAAGTCAAAGGCTATCCATGAGCTTGAGGCATCTTGTGTAACAAGAAGCTGTCACAAACAAAACAATAAGAAAGAAAAACAAATATAATGCTATGTTAAATCACACACAGACACTATACATACATACGTACATACATACATACATGTAAACATAGGCATAGACAAAAGACCACTTAGAGGCTAAGGAGATAAATCTGTGTATAAAGTGCTTTCTGTGCAAATATGTAAATTGCAGATTCTGACTCAGGCACTTATTTTCAGCCAGGAGCCATGTGCATGTGTATAATCCTATAGTTGATGAGGCATAGCAAAGTCCTTCAGTTCAAAGTTTCCATCAGCCAAAAACAATCGGCAACATTTTTAGTCACAGAACCTCTCAGAATGTAAGGTAGAGCCATGACTGAGAAAAATACATGGTAAAGACTTCTGGCCATATATATACATACATAAAAATAAGACAGTATACATAAACAAGATGAACATATACAAATATATGAAACTCACACATATACACACATTAAAACAGTAGAGCTAGAATGGTTGACCTATACATCCATTGAATTATCTTTAACATAAATATTTAAAGTATAAAGCAGTTTAAAAGAAAATGTGAGAGCCATAATAGACTTGACATAAATGATACAAAATAATTTTATTTTTCTTAAGATATTTAAACAATTTAATTCTGCTTCTTGTTTTCACATACTAGGCTACAGACTTTCTGGTGACTACCAGAACAGTGCTTCACAACCTTCACGATACTGAAACCATTTAATACAGTTCCTCATATTGTACTGCCCCCTAGCTATATTATTATCTTCACTGCTACTTCTGTTTTTTTTTCTATTTTTCTATTTATTTATTTATTTATTTATTTATTTTACACTCCAGACTTTATTCACCTCATCCTTGTCCACTCTACAACTATTCCATATTCCATACCTCCTCCCTAACCCTGTCTCCAGGTGGATGGCCCCCCGAACCCCCACCCCCCCTGACCTCTAAACTCCCTGGACCCTCCAATCTCTTGAGGGTTAGGTGCATCATGACGAATTTAACACATACTCTGCAGTTCTCTGCTGTAAGTGTGTTGGAGGCCTCATATCAGCTGCTGTATGCTGCCTGGTTGGTGGTCCAGTGTTTGAGAGATCTCAGGAGTCCATATAATTGAGACTGCTGGTCCTTCTACAGGATCTCCCACCTCCTCATCTTCTTTGAACCTTTCCCTAATTGAACCACAGGGGTCAGCAGCTTCTTTCCATTAGTTGGTTACAAATATCTGCATCTGACTCTTTCAGCTGCTTGCTGAATCTTCCGGAGTGTAGTCATGCTGGGTCCCTTTTTGTGACCGCTCCATAGCCTCAGTGATAGTGTCACGCCTTGGGACCTCTCTTTGAGCTGGATCCCACTTTGGGTCTGTTGCTGGACCTTCTTTTCCTCAGGCTCTTCTCCATTTCCATCCCTGTAGTTCTTTCAGACAGGAACAATTATGGGTCAGTGTTTTGACTGTGAGATGGCAATCTCTTCCCTCATTTGATGCCCTGTCTTCTTGCTGGAGTTGGGCTCTACAAGTTCCCTCTCCATAACGTAGGGCATTTCGTCTAAGGTTCCTCCCTTTGAGCCCTGAGAGTCTCTCACTTCCCAGGTCTCTTATGCATTCTGGAGGGTCCCCCAGCCTCCTACTTCCAGAGGATGCCTGTTTCCACTCTTTCTGCTGACCCTCAGGACTCCAGTCCATTTCCCTTACCCAATACCAGATCAGGTTTCCCTCTCCGCTCCCACCCTCCAACCACTTTCCCTCCCAGGTTTCTCCCTCCTTCCCCACGTGTGATAGCTTTCTTCTCCCACTCAAGTGGGAGTGAGGTGTCCTCACTTGGGCCCTTCAGCTTGTTGACCTTTTGGAGTTCTGTGGACTATATTGTGGGTATTATGCACTTTTTTTCATTGCTATTTAACTGTAATTTTCCACTGTTATGAATAGTACTATAAATTTCTGACATGTAGCTCCTGTGAAAGGATCATCCAATCCCCAAAGGGTTCACAACTTTTTGAACCAATGCTATAGAACAACTGCATGCACTATTTTGGAGTCCAGGTAAATTTTTACCTTGTAATTACACAATCCCCATATCAAAAAACAACTTATGATAATACAAGCTCATAAACAGAAACCCACCATTACCACATGACACCTCTTAGCACACATATCTACCAGCAACACACATTTGTTGAATATAAATATATTTTGTATGTCCACTCACATAAAATGGAGTGAAAAAAAATCAAAGTGAGTTCTTAAAGTTTAAAGGCTGAGAATAGCAGTGTCCTGACGCCTTGGTATCTTTCTGGCTGCTTTTTGTCTCACTTGTTTCTAAAATGTCACATTTGGTTTTTGGTTGGAGGATATAAAATGTTTTTGATAACCTAATTATAAAACCTATTTAATAGTGGTCTACTAAAATATAGGATTAATATATTAAAACATGTTATTGAATTATAAATGAAGTATTTTCTCATTATAATATGTATATGAATATGCATATATTATATTTTTGTTACTTTCATTAATATGGTTGTATATATGCAAGATTTTTTTTTTAGGAAAAAGTACAGTGATTAGAACATGGTATTGGATCATTTGGAACTGAACTAAGGTATTTGTAGGATATTAAACTTACTAGACTTGTGGTGAAATATAATTTCTGGTCCTTGTGATTAACACCATTTAATTTAAGCACTAATCCATCACTCTTTTTGCATGCTATATCTTTTAGTTAATTGCAAAATGGCAATAATTCAAATTAGAAGTATAAAAGTTTAGCCTTAATCAAAGTAGATAAATAGCTGTATTGATAGATATAGACATATGTATGTACATATAAGCACTTAAAACTAGATGATAGATAGATGGATAAGCTGATAGATGATAGATTCAAAGATAAGCAGATAGGTAAATAGATAAGCAAATATAGATAGGAAGATAGATAGACGATAGATAGATAGATAGATAGATAGAAGAAAGACATATCTTCATGGTGGTCCATAGACATCATTCAAGATTGAAATCCTAATTTTGAGCTTGATACCCAGAACACAGGTAGAATAACAAAAGTCCAGATTGTTGGTTCACATCTGTAATCCCAATATTTCCTCTGTAAGTTTAGAAGCAGAGACAGGAGAATTTCCTAGACTTGTAGGTAAAATACCTTAGAATACACAGCATGAAAGGGATATCATGTGATATACCCTGGTTCAACAAGGTGAATGGAGAGAAGTGACTACTACAATTTTTTATGTGACCTTCCCAGAATAGATATGGTGTGGGGGTGGTAGCACTCACATATATCAGAAACATATACATATTCATATTCTTAGCTATTTTTAAAGCACTGCTTCTAATAAAATTAATACCACATTTTTATATAACACCACAATGGAACATCTTGAACTCATGTATTAGGTTAGTTAAAATGTGAAATTATATTTAAAATAATGTTTTAAAATGTCAATCAAATAGATATATAAAATAAAAATACACTGTGTTTCTTCTGGATATTAATAATGAAGCAATTTTTAAGTTTCTTTTTAGTATCAATATATCTTTTGCAAAGTATTTATAAGATTGTATCTATTATCTCTTCTTCAGTAAGCCAAGATACCAATACAAAGAAGTTTATGTCAGTATAAAAAAAAAAGAACAAAAAAATAGTAGCAAAACAATACTTATTATCTCTTTGACTAAATTTAATATGGTAAGAAAATAAGTAACAAACTTGCTTTTTCCTTTAAAAGCTGTTAAAATGTGAGGTACATCCACCAACAATTATAAACAACAAAAACAAGTTTAAAAATCATTTTGGGCACCAAAATATTTTCTCTAGATAATAGCAAATGAGAATTTATTCTGTCAGGTTCTATTGTGAGAGGACAAAAGGACATCTTGAAAACTTCGTGAAGAAAAGACATGTTTACACTCTTACACCAGTGCTGTAGAAAAAGTGTGTCACTATGGGGTTGGGTTTTGAAAACCTCCTCCTAGCTGCCTGGAAGCCTGTTCTCTTGTTTGCTTTTGGAACAAGATGTAGAACTGTGAGCTCCTCCAGAGCTATATATGCCTGGCTGTACACTGTGATGCTTCCTGCCATGATGATAAAGGATTGAACCCCTGAATGTGTAATCCAGCCCCAATTAAATGTCCCAATATAAGAGTTACCTTGGTCAAGGTTTCTCTTCACTGCAATAAAACCCAAACAAAAATAGCCAGTCTGCACAAATCAGCTTATTTGAAGGGAAAAAGGGAATAGCCTTAGAGGTGAAACCCAAACCAAATATGCCACACTGAAATCTAGTGTTCAACTGTACCATGTTCTGGATTAAGGGGATTACCATAGCCACATAGACAAGTGACTAACTTCATCACCCATCTTAAAAGTCTGGAAAGCCGAGGAAGAATCAACATTCCACTTGATAAGAGAAAAACAAACAAACAAACAAACAAATAAAATAATATTAGTGGAGTCTGTTTCCTTGTGCCCTCTGATGAGTCCTCATTGGCAGATATATAGAAAAGAAAAATCCCCTATACTAAGACCAGAGGATGCAGAGAGCATATTTAGATATTCATTGGCAACAGCAAACCCCATACTGGTAAGATAAACTGAAACATCAGTTTTCATATTTGCTATATGGTTTATTGTGGAACTGGGACCTATCTATTTTTAAACTGAGATTTTGCTGCCCTGACTATCTGCAGGACTCAAGCAAGAAAGGATCAGTTTTGTAGTAGTATCTCCAGGAAAAGAATTGTCTATATTTCCATGGTTATCAGCAAGCACAATTAAACTTACAACAGCAATAAGATAATAGAACTCTTATTATTCAGAAGCCTCAAACAGAAACGTGTACCCAGTTCAGATAGACGTGTAAGTCCCATCATGTTACCATGAGCTATTCTCGCCAGAGTCTTTTGACATTCTTATGGCTTTGAGACATAAATTTTCCATAGCATATTTTTATCTTCTGAAACAAGAACCAGTCTTCATCCATAGTTCTCCTATTTCAGACTCAGGTAGAGTAAGGCTCTTATCTCAAACCAGGGTAGAACTGAAAGCAATAGTGTTCCCAGTGGTAGGTAATCTGATTTTTTTTTTTTTAAAGAGCAGATGTCATGTCCTTGCACAGACTCTCTGCTGGGTGAGATTCTCTGGACAAGGAACTCTACTCACTATTGATAGTGATCTTTCTCGCTCTTTTCTTTGATAAAATATTTTTTCCAATCTAGTTCCTGAATGTGTCTCATCTTTCTTGGTTATCTTGACACAGTCAATAAAGTAGATTGACATCCACCTGGGCTGCTTCGACTTGTCTGAACTTTGCTCCCCTCCATAGAGTGATGACTCCCTGGGAGATGAGCATGTGTTATTTGTTCTGAAGAATTTGGAAAGATTAGTTAAACTGAAGGGCAAGGGACAGTGACTTGATTGTCAAAGGTTCTAGAGAAGATTGGAAATGAAGTACAAGACAGAGTGAGAATAAACACTACTTTCAGAGAATTCTGCTTTGAAATGAGAAGATATTTGGGCTTAGAAATTTGGGCTAAAGAAGTGTTCATTAACCATGGTAGTTATTAGAAATAATGAGGAAATGAATAGATTTAGGAAAGTACAAAGTCATTAAATGGGCTGGGTAGAGGGCAGCCCTGTGATGAAGTGGGCTATGGGAGGAAGAGGAATTAGAGCTTTCTGTTATATGGTAGGGTATTTATAAGTCACTTTGGGTTCCAGTTTACAGTATTTCAAAACAATAACATGAATCTGTTGAAGTATTGCTTCATAGACTATACAAGAAATTTTGGAGCCTGTTTTGTTTAATAGTCAGCCACTGCACTTGTTTCTTTGTTTTTGTTAGTTTTCTTTGTTTGTTTTAATTTGAAGATATTTATTTTTCATTATCTGCAGGACGTGAATGATTTGATAAAAATATGTAGACACATTCAGTTTCTGGGAAGGTTTGAGATGGCTCAGCATACTCATTTTATTAGTATGGGTTTTGATGATGGCAAGTTCAATAAAGAATTTTGAATACACAATTGACATTGTCAAATTATAATGACTGGTGAGTCATCTAGGAGTATGAGTTTTCCACATGCAGCCATCCAGTCGGATCAGAACTATCTTAACTTTTGAAGATGCTGTCTTTTTCCAGTGTGTATTTCTGGCTTTTTTTATAAAACAAATCAACAGTCCATAATATTTGGACTTATGTATGGTTCTTAAATTTGATTCTATTGATCAACAAATGTTTTTTATGTCAATACAGTATTGTTTTTATTAGTTTAGTTCTATAGAACAATTTGAGTTTGGGAATGGTGATACTTCTTAGTCTTTCTTTTATTGTTAGCAGTATCTAATAGAAAAAAATAAGATAATATAAGGTACAAGATAACTTCAGACTGCTAATTTTTTTGTAAGCATTGAATGGAAAAACAAAGAGTTGCTGGTTACAATAGTTACCTCTTCATCACCTTTTGGCTTATGCCTCTGTGTCCTAATTGTACTGAGTATATATACAAGAATTTATCAAAAATTTTACCCATCCCAACTGGACTGCTCCTACATTTCCCTACTAGTTTTCCCATTGCAACTTATTGCTTATCATCACATTTAACAATTTTATAATCCAAATCTTCTTTTTTCTCACTAGATTGAAAGAGGCATGTAGAAATATTAGGAGCAAAGTCTCACTGAAGCATTATTTAGCATTATCTAGTATTTTCCTTGAAATGACAATTCAGTGAATATCATTGTAGAATTTGAGATAACTTCATATTGTATATTTCATATGAATAATTATGATTATTATAACAAATAAGTTTGATGTGATGAAAATCATAAATTTTTCTGAAAATACAATTACATTAATATTAATATTATACTATATATAAGAACATGTATAATGTTATATAAAAATATAAAATCTATGTAGTGTATTAGGGTATTGTACAGCACAATCATGAAAGATGATTATTTAATATTATATATGCAAGAAATGTATGTACTTCATAATTTATAGTCCTTAGGTTACATAAATATACAAAGACGATTGAAAGTATTTACTGATACAAAATAATGCTGATACAAATATTCCAGCAAGTAATGATACATACTTGCATGAAAATTAAATCAAACATTAATTATACTAATGATTAATATATTAAAGTTAGTCTTAAAATATTCTTTAACTATAAAAATATAAGATTTAAATTATTTTAGTAAGAAATAATTATCTTCAACTAAAAAAAGTAGTACATTTTACATGTTGTCTTTTATATTTCTAAGTCCATTTCATTAATTTAATTTTTAAGAATTTTTTTTTAGAATCACCGTAATGTCTTATTTTTTCAGAAAATAACATAGAAAGGATTTTGACAAGTTTATATTTTTCCATGGTCATATTTTTAAAATATTAAATTTCCATATACTTAAAAGTTATTTTAATTATTAAAAAAATAGTTATTTTCTTAGTCATATTACAATATAGGTTTTATTGTCTTAAATGTCATACACACACACACACACACATGTGTATATGTTTGTCTCTGTCCATGTGTGCCCCCCCACATACATATACACAGACACAAATATATATGTGTGTGTGTATATGTATGTGTGTGTTTGTGCAAGTGTGTCTGCACATGAATGCAGTTGTCTCTCGAGTCCTGAACATAGGATCAGCCAGGATCTGGATTTCAAGGCAGCTGTGAGCAACCTTTTTGTGATGCTGGTATTTGATCTGGGTTTCTCTTTAAAAACAATGCAAATTCTTAAACATTGGGTTATCTATGTATCTCTTAAGTGCAGTATTTTATACTCTAATCTTGCCTTTCCTCTCCTTTGATTGCAAACCTAGAGGATTATCAAATTGAACAGAGCTTTCTAAGAAGTTGCTTTCATAGCAGTGAAAGTCCATAAATGTTAGAAATGTATATGGAAGGAACATTTGTTGATATTTGCATATATTCCCTTGGATTAATTTGTAATTAATGTAAGTCAGAAATGAAGTTGTTGTGATTCATTTGCCTAGTTATCACTAATCACTAGCATCAGAAGCCGTACAAAGATGCCACCAGAAACCATATTGATGTCCATGGTCAATGCTGCCACTGAATACTATGGGCAAGAAGCTGAGTTTGTATTGGTATTGATGACTGCAGATTCAACTAATAATGAGAAACATTCAGTGCTTTTGTGACAGTCCACCCCCAAAAGAAGAAAAAGAATCCATCCAGATAAGACATTATTAAAGAACATCCTTAAAACCTTGTGATAAAGATGCTGAAGTTTGTAACTCTTCACAGTTATGTTGAAACTCTTACAAACAGAACAGGGTTAAGGAAATTGGATGGTGCTGTGATTGTGATATGCTAGTCACACTCAATATTACTGACTGTTTGGGGGTTCAGAGGGAGATTTCTATTGGAAACTATGAAATGATCATTTTTATTGGGGAAGTAAAATGGCATGAACCTCATGCATTCTCTAGAAGGTGAAACAGGTTTCCGTGCTGTAGAAAGGTCTGTTCCACTAAATTTTTTCACCCATGCCATGTAAGTTAGCTTGGAGGTTGAAGAGTTCTCATTAGAGCCTCCAGATGAGAACATACTCTCACTGATGACCAGATTGTAGCCAGATGCTGTTGGTATAGGAATAGACAGTTTGCTTTTAAAATAAAGTCCTAAGTAAGTCAACCAAGCTCCATGAGAAGGCCACACATCCCAGACTTTATGGCTTGTAAAATTTGGATTTTATGGGTTGCAAATAAGCAAACAGTAAATAAACAAACCATGAAGCAAGATATGGAAGGAGGTTATCTGGGAGAGATTTAGTTAAGGGGATGAATGTGATCAAAACACTGTATAAACAGTTTCTGATATGACTTCTTATCTATAACAACAACAACAAAAACACAAGTATTTTGAGAAATTTTCAAAACCTTATCCAAAATACATTGAAAATAATTTTAAAAATACACAGATATATTTTATACTTTACCCAACAAAATAATTTGAATTCCTTTCTTAAAAGTATAAAGTAAACAAACAACACATAATGCCAGATATTCATTATAAACAAATATACTTATTGTAATTGTAGGACTCTTTTTAATAAGTCCCTGTGGATAAAAATAAATATTTTCTATATAGTCTTTTAATTACACTTTATAATTAAATTATACTTTGATAATACTTTATGAAAATATATATGTTAATGAGAATATTTGAGTGGTTATCTGCCTGATTTTGTTTAATGAATAAATAAAATCCTATGTTTAGAAGGATATTTTCAAACAATGGATATCTGCTTTGAGATGGTTTAAGGATTATTGTGTCAACAGAAAGTATGCTAATAAGCACAAATTTGATGAAAACAACTATCTGTATTGTCAAACTGTTTACTAAAATGGACACTCATAAAATACTTAAGACAGAAATACTGGAAGTTTAAATTGTACATTTCTTGGTTTGTGTATATTTCACTATTCTTGCATGAGATAGTATTGCTTTACATGGAAGTAGTACATCAGAACAGCTAGGAGTGTAAGTGATTGTTGAATGTGTGCTATTTGTCACATATGTAGAATTGTGGGCATATCTCTGTGATTTGAATACAGTAAAAAGTTTATAAGGAGAACACAGAAAATGAAGCACTACTTCATAGTCATGTGTAAAATACTCACAATTATTTTTAATATATAGGATAATATGTCAGTGCTGTGGTTGTTGTAGCTATAGGTAATACTATTATGGGCTAAAGATATTAATGATTATTTTATAAAACATAAAAGTGACACATTTTAAAAATTAGAGGTTTTACTTTACTCATCATTGAAATTTTATGTGCCATTCAATTTTGAGAACAATCAAAAAGTAATGATTCTAAAAATGTATAATAAATATGTGTCAGGAGAAGCTAAGTTGCTTTTAATATTCTTCTTTAGTTGGAACCTAACAAATATAGATGCTGAAAGGAGAATCTAAATGGTGGACCTGGTATATTATAAAACAGCTCTAATTTGGTCAAGTATTCAACTGATTTTTATACTAATCACATATTGCATAATTTTACTTATCAGTATTACCAAATGAAAAATTACTTTAGCAAAGTAAAGAAACTAATGTGAACTATGTAGAACAGGGGATTATGAAATCATCAGTCTGAAAAGCAAAATGTTTGTAGTAATTAAATCTGAAGAACGAAAACAAAGAGAAATTCCATTTCTTCAAATGATCCCCACATTTATTTCCTGTATTTCTTAATCTTTCATAGCATATTTATTCGTGGTTCACATAATGGCATTTCAATTTAATTTAAAGTGGCTGTAACCATCAGATAGATTTTTGTTTTCTAAATGAGTTGCTTGTGCAGTATATGAAAAAGCCATTAGCTTTCTAAAAACACAGGTATGAGGAGTTGCCTCTTGAGATACACAGAGATTATTAATAAAGAGGTTGTGAAAATGGAGCTTGACTTTCAGCCAACTCGGAAACATGAATTCTGTTAAGTGCTATGTGACATTAAGAGTACTTGAGAGGCAAGTTTCTAGCAGGAGCAGCTTCATGATGACATAAAGGGAATATAATATTATCTTTGTAGAGAAGACTGTTTTTGCTCTAACCAGAGAAAAGTTGTAAGCTAAAGAAAGACTTGCTATTTGAGGGATTGTTAAAGTGTTGGATTTCGTTGAACCCTTGCCTTGTCAGTCATTCAAAACTTCCATTAGCTAAATGTGGTTGTACATGCCTTTCATCTCAAACTTGGGATGCAGATACAGGAGGTTAGTCTGATCTACGCAGCAAATTCCAGACCAGCCCGGGTTGTATCAACATCTTGTCTCCAAACAACAAACACTTATGTCACCACCATCAGTGTGTGATGTTCAATTTCTTCAGATGCTTTAAATACTTTTTCTCTACTCTGCGGCATACAATGTTCATATTGTTATGGAATCCAATGAAATTCTAACACCCACGGACACACCAATTTTCTTAGCCAGAGCAATTTTATTGATTTGAACAACAAACAGAGCATCCTGGGATACAACACAAACTCTGGAGCTGATACGACGATCCTGGTTCTTCTCAGTCAGAAGGTTTTAAGACCCTAACATGTAGAAGATAGAATCATAAGATCAAATCCTACAAGCAGATGTCTCATGTAATATTATACAAGAGGGAACAATAGCAGGCTGGCATCTTAATAATAAGTTTGAGTCATAGGTTTTGGATTTACAACATAGAAGCAATCAAAAAAAGAGAAAAGAAAAGAAAAAAAAAAAAGAAAGAAATTTAGACAGAAAAAACCATAACAGATCTGAACCCTTTACTTAACCTTAAATGATATTCAAACCCCAACAAATGAGTGGATGGCCAAAGATTGTGGTACTCACCCCAAGCCTCATCCTTCAGTATATACATTCCCATACTGATTATCTGTTTGCTTCAAATTTGAGCATGCCCAAATTATTAAACCCACTGTGGCCTCTTTGCACATTCAGAAGATAAACCCTGCAAACGACCCTTGCTTTTAGCAAGGACCAGTAAATATATTCAACAAAATTATAGAAGAAAAACTCCCCTAACCTAAAGAAAGAGATGAAAATAAATATAAAAGAAGCCTATAGAACTCCAAATAGGTTGGACCAGAATATAAATTCTTCCTGACACATTATAGTCAAAACACCAAATACACAAAATAAGGAAATAATATTAAAAGCAGTAAGGGAAAAATGTCAAGTAACATATAAAGGCAGACATATCAGAATTACACTAGACTTCTCACCAGAGACTATGAAAACTAGAAGATACTTGGAAGATCTCATACAGACCGTAAGAAAACACAAATGCCAGCCCAAATTGCTATACCCAGCAAAACTCTCAATTATCATAGATGGTAAAACAAAATATTCTACAACAAAACCAAATTTACACAATATGTTTCCACAAACCCAGCCCTACAAAGGATAGTAGAAAGAGAACGCCAATTCAAGGAGAAAAAATATACCCTAGAAAAAGGAAGAAAGTAATCTTTCAACAAACTCAAAAGAAGATAGCCCAGAAACATAAAAATAACATCAAAAATAACAGGAAGCAACAATCACCATTCCTTAATATCTCTTAACACCAATGAACTCAATTCCCCAATAAAAAGACAAACTGACAGACTGGACACATAAACAGCACCCAGCATATGGATGCATCCAGGAAATGCACCTCCATGATAAAGACAAACACTACCTCAGAGTAAAGGGCAGGAAAACTATTTTCCAGGCAAATGGTCCCAAGAAACAGGCTGGAGTAGCATTCTAATATCAGATAAAATTGACTTTCAACCAAAATTCATCAAAAAAGATAAGGAAGGACATTTCATACTCATCAAAGGAAAAATCTACCAAGGGGAACTCTAAATTCTTAACATCTATTCTCCAAATGCAAGAGCACACACATTCGTAAAAGAAACTTTATTAAAACTGAAAGCACACATTGCACCTCATACAATAATAGTGGGAAACTTCAACACCACACTATCGTTAATGTACATATCTTGGAAATAGAAACTAAACAGAGACACGGTGAAACTAACAGATGTTAAGAACCAAATGGATTTAACAGATATCTATAGAACATTTCATCCGAAATCAAAAGAATATAACTTCTTCTCAGCAACTCATGGTACCTTCTCCAAAATTGATCATATAATCAGTCACAAAACAAACCTCAACAGATATAAGAAGATTGAAATAATCTCAAGCCTCCTATCAGATTACGATAGATTAAGGCTGATTTTCAATGACAACAACAACAACAGGAAGCCCACATACACATGGAAGCTGAAAAACGCTCTACTCAATGATAACTTGGTCAAGAAGGAAATAAAGAAATTAAAGACTTCCTAGAATTTAATGAATATGAAAGTACAACATACACAAACTTATGAGACACAATGAAAGCAGTGTTCAGAGGAAAACTCAGAGCTCTGTATGCCTCCAAAAAGAAACTGGAAAGAGCAAATACTAGTGGCTTAACAGCACACCTGAAAGCTCTAGAACAAAAAGAAGCTGATACACCCAAGAGGAGTAGGAGGAGGGAATTAATCAAATTAAGGACGGAAATCAACCAAGTAGAACCTAAAAGAATTATACAAATAATCAACAAAACCAGGATCTGGTTCATTGAGAAAATCAACAAGATAGATAAACCCATAGCCAGACTAACCAGAGGGTACAGTGACAGTATCCAAATTAACAAAATTAGAAATGAAAAGGGAGATATAACAACAGATTCTGAGGATATTAAAAAAATCATCAGATCTTACTACAAATGGCTATACTCAACAAAATTGGAAAATTGGGATGAAATGGACAAGAATCTAGACAGATACCAAATACAAAAATTAAGTCAGGATCAGATAAACCATCTAAACAGTCCCATAATGCCTAAAGAAATAGAAGCAGTCATTAAAACTCCCCAAATGAAAAAAGCCCAGAACCAGATGGGTTCAGTGCAGAATTCTATCAGACCTTCAAAGAAGATTTAATACCAATACTCTTCAATCTATTCCAGAAAACAGAAACAGAAGGAACACTATCCCATTTATTTTATGAGGCCACACTTACACTGATACCAAAACCTCACAAAGACCTAACAATGAAATAAAATTTCAGACCAATTTCTCTTATGAATATTGATGCAAAAATAGTCAATAAAATTCTAGCAAACCAAATCCAAGAACACATCAAAGCAATCATTCACTACAATCAAGTAGGCTTCATCCCAGGGATGCAGGGATGGTTGAAAACCTGGAAATCCATCAATGTAAGCCACTACATAAACAAACTCAAAGAATAAACCACATGGACATTTCATTAGATGTTGAAAAATCATTTGACAAAATTCAACATCCCTTCATGATAAAAGTCTTGGAAATATCAGGAATTCAAGGACCATACCCAAATGTAGTAAAAGCAATATACAGGAAACCAGTGGCTAACATCAAACTAAATGGAGGGAAACTTGAAGCAATCCCACAAAAATTAGTGACTAGGCAAGGATGTCCTCTCTCTCCCTATCTAGTCAATATAGTACTTGAAGTTCTAGCTAAAGCAATTAGACAACAAAAGGAGGTCAAAAGGATACAAATTGGAAAGGAAAAAATCAAAATATCACTATTTGCAGATGATATGATGGTATAGTTAAGTGACCCAAAAACTCCACCAGAGATCTGCTACAGCTGATAAACAACTTCAGCAAAGTGGCTGGATACAAAATTAACTCAAACAAATCAGTAACTTTTCTATACTCAAAGGATAAATAGGCTGAGAAAGAAATTAGTGAAATGGCATCCTTCACAATTGTCACAAGCGATATAAAGTATTTTGGTTTAACTCTAACCAAACAAGTGAAAGATCTGTATGACAAGAACTTCAAATCTCTGAAGAAAGAAATCGAAGAAGACCTCAGAAGATGAAAAGATATCCCATGCTCATGAATTGGCAGGATTAATATAGTAAAAATGGCCATTCTGCCAAAAGCAATCTACAGATTCAATGTAATCTCCATCAAAATTCCATCTGAATTCTTCATAGACTAAGAAAGAGCAATTCTCAAATTCATATGGAAAAACAAAAAACCTAGGATAGCAAAAGCTATTCTCAACAATAAAAGAACTTCTGGGGAAACCAGCATCCCTGTCCTCAAGCTGTACTACAGAGCAGTAGTGGTAAAAACTGTATGGTATTGGTAGAGTGACAGTCAGGTAGATCAATGGAATAGAATTGAAGACCCAGAAACAAACCCACACACTTAAGGTCACTTGATCTATAAAAAAGGAGCTAGAACCATCTAGTGGGAAAAAAACAGCATTTTCAACAAATGGTGCTGGTTCAACTGGTGATCTACATGTAGAAAAATGCAAATTGATCCATTCCTATCTCCCTGTAAAAAGCTCAAGTTCAAATGGATTAAGGACCTCCACATAAAACCAGATACACTGAGTCTAATAGAAGAGAACGTGGAGAAAAGTCTCAAACACATGGGCACAGGTAAAATGTTCCTCAACAGAACACCAATGGCTTATGCTCTAAGATAAAGAATCAACAACTTAAGTTGCAAAGCTTCTGTAAGGCAAAGGATACTGTCAATAGGACAAACAGCAACCAGCAGATTGGTAAAAGATCTTTACCAATCCTACGTCTGATAGAGGGTTAATATCCAATATATACAAAGAACTCAAGAAATTAGACTCCAGAGATCCAAATAACCCTATCAAAAAATGGGGAAGAGAGCTAAACAGAGAATTCTCAACTGAGGATGCTTGTAGGGCTGAGAAGCACCTAAAGAAATGTTCAACATCTTTAGTCATCAGAGAAATGCAAATCAAAACAACTCTGAGATTCTACCTCAGAATGGATAAGATCAAAACCTCAGGTGACAGCAGATGCTGTCAAGGATATGGAGAAAGAGGAACACTCCTCCATTGCTAGTGGGATTACAAGCTGGTACAACCACTCTGGAAATCAGTTTGGCGGATCCTCAGAAAAATGAACATAATACTATCTGAGGACCCAGCTATTCCACTCCTGGGCATACACCCAGAAGATGTTCCAACATATAATAAAGGACACATCCTCTACTATGTTCATAGCAGCCATATTTATTATAGCCAGAAGCTGGAAACAACCCAGATTTCCCTTAGCAGAGGAATGGATACAGAAAATGTGGTACGTTTACACAATGGAATACTACTCAGCTACTAAAAACAGTGACTTCCTGAAATTCAAAGGCAAATGAATGGAACTTGAAAATATCATCCTGAATTAGGTAACTCAGTCACAAAAGAATGAACATGGTATGTACTCACTGATAAGTGGATATTAGCCCAAAAGTTCAGAACACCCGAGAGTCACTTCACAGCAACTGTAGGGCTGAGTGTGAGGTCCCAGCTGGAGGAGTTGGAGAAAGGACTGAAGGAGCTCAGGGAATTTGCAGCCCCATTGAGGGAGCAACAGTGTCAACTGGTCTGACCCCTGATGCTCCCAGAGACTGGATCACCAACCAAAGAAAACACATGGAGGGACGCATGGTGCTTTCCACATATGTGGCAGAGGAGGGCCTTGTTAGCCATCGGGGGAGGAGATGCCCTTGGGCCTGAGGATGTTAGATGCCCCAGTATATTGGAATGCCAAGGAGGGAAGACGAGAGTGGGTGACTAGGTGGGTTGGGGAATACACTTATAGAGGCAGGGGAAGGGGGAAGGTGATAGCCATGTTCCAAAGGGGAGACTTGGAAAGGGAGAAACATTGAAATGCAAATAAAGTATCAAAAAATATTTATTAAACAGCTATAGTTTAGGAACTGTTCCTCTAGCATGTAAGATAGAGGATTCAATGATGTGTGTCTTCTTTCAGGTTGAATTTCTTTTCAAGGAATCCTCATACACAGGATAAATACATCATTTGCAAGGATAAATTGGAAACCCCGAGTTTCCTAAAATGTCCCATGATAGAGCAGGGAATAAGATGTTCAAGTTGATTTTTATTGACTACATCAAGTTCTGTGTATAAAAATTTCTTCCGTGAGAGTTAGCTAAGCAAATTTACCTTGCAAATTATAGAACAGAGCCCAAAGCACAGATTACACTTAGGAAACATCGGTTAATGAGGAACATAAACATGTACACTTGATTATCGAAGATAAATAAACTTCAACCCTAGTGTGTGTATAAAGGTGGGGGGGGTACAGTAGGATGAGGATTTTGTAACACTGCACAGTATTTTTCTTTATCATTCACTTAAAGTAAAATCCAGGTTGTGCCTGCAAGCTCTTTCTAGTTTTAGTAATATTTGTTGTCAAGCTTCTTTGGTGAATCTCCTATTCTGTTATAACTTTAAAAGTTAGAATTTCAATGAGCTGCTTTTGTCTTGCTTTCCTGAATACTTTACCAGACAAAAGCTCTGGGACGGTAAGTACCTTAATAAAGCTCTATTGAAATGAGTTTCTGATTCATTCAAGTTAGATATCCAGAGGAAGCCACCATTTCAGTGGTGAGATTTATGTCTTACTTTCTCAGACTCCTCTCTCTCTCTCTCTCTCTCTCTCTCTCTCTCTCTCTCTCTCTCTCTTTCTCACACACACACACACACACACACACACACACACACACACTTCTTTCTAGTAGATAGCTGTTATTTCCAGTATGTTCCTGAGCTCCTTACTCCTCAAATAAAGAAATTAACATTAGGCAAAACAATTATACCAGCTTGCATCCATTCCCCATTTTGAAAAGCAGAGAGGCAGAGCTTTAGGCACAGTACCATCCTCTGAATGCTTAAGAGTGTTTTTTATAACAAATGAGTGGAGGCTACCTCACACTGGGAAATGACACCTGGAAATCTGATCACACAAGCAGAAAATATAGAGCAAGGCAAATAGCAAACTATATTGGGGCATGATGAAATTGGTCACTTTAAGCTCATGACAAATATCTGTAGGTGGAAAGGAGGATAGAAAAGAAAAGACACCTTTATATTATTGTGGCGAGCTGTCTGGGGAAAGAGAGCGCATGCAAGAGATATGGTGAGAGAGAATGAGAGAGAGAGAGAGACAGAGAGAGAGAGACAGAGAGAGAGAGAGACAGAGAGAGACAGAGTCAGACAGAGAGAAGCTATTGGTTTAGTCTATTGCAAAAGATTTATAGAAAATATCAACAACATACATTTTTATATAATTGCAATTTGTTTGAGAAATAAAGCACCTGGATGTGGATTAATACACCTATAATTCCAGCATATGGATTGGGGTAGGACAGGAGAACTCAGACTTTAAGAACAACTGGAACAATTTAGAGGGAACCTATCACAAAACAAAGCAGACACAACAATAGCAAAGATTTAATAACGTACAATATTGACACTATCCAAGTATTTGCAACCTTAATGCAAATCTAGCCATTGCCTAAGTACTGTATGCTTCTTTTCTTTTTTGTCCCAAGTGGCTGGAAGATTTGCTTAATGCCATGTGTGTTTATTTTTATATAAACTGATATTGCAGAAAATATCTATATTGATTGTAAGTAAATCTGTTTAGTAAATGGAATAAGCAATAACGAGGTTTTTAAACTGTGGCTGTTCTAAGGCTTTATCATATTGAGCTTTGGGCTATTTGTAGCACAACACTGTTAGCTCTGCCAGCAGCTATTATTCTGAATGCTATTGGTGTTTTCACTCCCCTGTACAGGGATGAGAAACTGCAGAAGATAAATGAGAAATAACTTTTAACTCTGGTTGTCTATGGCATTTGATCAATAACTAACACTTCTTAAGGCAGAAAACTCAACTTTGTAAAGCAGGCATTTTGACAAGATTTCAAGCTGTTTCTGAAACTATGTAGCTTCTGATACATTAGGGATACTATTAATACTAGCTGAAGGTTTACTACTCCAGAAAACCCCTGCAGGATAACAACAAATGTCTTTATCTTTCATTTCAGAGGGGCCTAGGTGAATGCCAGGAAGCCTATTAGTAGGTTATGATTCATGCAGGCAGCTTTGGGTAACATTGTAGCTCCTTTTATTCATGTCAGACAGTACTAGCATTGTGTTTAATCTACACTACTAGGTTTTTTGTTTTGTTTTGGTTTTGTGTGTTTTTTGTTTTGGTTTGGTTTTTGGTTTTTGGTTTTTTTTGGTTTTTTTTTTTTTTTTTTTTTTTTTGGTTTTTCAAGACAGGGTTTCTTTGTGTAGCCCTGGCTGTCCTGGAACTCACTCTGTAGACCAGGCTGGGACTGAACTCAGAAATCTGCCTGCCTCTGCCTCCCAAGTGCTGGGATTAAAGGTGTGCACCACCACTGCCCGGCTACACTACTAGTTGAAATTGCAAAGTTTATTTGACTTCAATAGTCAGGATCAGGCCTAGATCAAAAAATATAGTTGTTGTGTTTTTTGTCTGTTTGTTTGTTTTGTTTTGTTTTGTTTTGTTTTGTTTTTCAAGACAGGGTTTCTCTGTGTAGCCCTGGCTGTCTTGGGACTTACTCTGTAGACCAGGCTGGCCTTGAACTTAGAAATCCACCTGCCTCTGTCTCCCAAGCGCTGGGATTAAAGGCATGTCCCATCACTGCCCAGCTAAAGATTTATTTTTTTTTTTATGCCTATGAATACATTGTAGCTGTCTTCAGACACACCAGAAGAGTGTCTGAAGAAGACACATATCAGATACTATTACAGATGGTTGTGAGCCACCATGTGGTTGCTGGGAATTGAACTCAGGTCCTCTGGAAGAACAGACAGTGCTCTTAACCACTGAACCATCTCTATAGTGATGAAAATCATTTTATCCTAATGGTTTCTGTTGCCCCTCACTAATGTTACCATAATTGTGACGGACATGTTTCAAATAGTTTGAACTCCAAAACAAAAGGATTTTTATTAGTCATTTATGTAACAGATTCCAAGAAGGTCATGAATGTTGTAATATTGTTTTAGATGGCTCAGTAGTTAAGAGCACTTTTTTTTCACCATGAAATCCTGGATTCTGTTCACAGCATCTGTAGTTGAGGACATATGCATGTATGCAATAGTACATTATTAAATACCAAGTAAAAACTTTTAATAAACTAATCACAGTTTGAAATGAAAAATATGTGAGAGTTTTGTGGAGAACTATTGACAGTACACCTGAAAACATAATAGTATTAAATGACCACACTGATTAAGAACAACCTAAATATAACCTTATGTACCATCTTATAGCAAACAGCTGGCTGACTATGGCACCTCACATTCCTGGATTATAGACGTAAGTGCTTTCTGGATTTCTTTACATTGACTAAATAGACAATGTGATATTTTAAGGAGACTCTAAAATTGTTGTGCCATTTTCCACTTAAACAACTCAGTGGAGTATAAGCTAAGTCTCATCCTGAGTGAATACAGCATTTCCTTTTCCTCACTGGTTTCTGACCTGTATATTTGTGGGATTTTATCTTGTGTCTTCAGTTTTTATTTCTTCAAATCAAATTCCTCTGTGGTTTAGAGGCAGCAGAGTGAAGGAAGGACTGTGCTGCAACAATGTGGATAATTTTATCATGACACTATTAACAGTGTTTCTCCTGAAAAATATTTATTTACAATTCCATTATTTTTCCCTACTTAGTTTTCAATTCCTTCTACATGAGTACTACTGTGGCATTCTATTTGAGCAAAATTAAATAATGTCACATTTGTATATTCAAAATGTAGTTATTTTCCTGGACCTCTTCTTATATGTACCTTTCTGTATCATTTTGCATAACAGTAAAATGTTCATTATCTAACCAATTAATGAAGCTGTAAATTCCCTACTAATCTTAAATAACAGTGGACACTCTCATGTATCCGTGTGTGTGTGTGTGTGTGTGTGTGTATGTGTGTGTGTGGGGGGGGTATGTTGGTTCATCAAGAATATACAGATTGGGAAAAGATTTTTACTAATCCTATATACAACAGAGGGCTAATATCCAATATATACAAGGAACTCAAGAAGCTAGACTCCAGAGATCCAAATTACCCTATCAAAAAATGGGGAAGAGAGCTAAACAGAGAATTCTCAACTGAAGATGCTTGTAGGGCTGAGAAGCACCTAAAGAAATGTTCAACATCCTTAGTCATGAGAGAAATGCAAATCAAAACAACCCTGAGATTCTACCTCAGAATGGATTAGATCAAAAACTCAGGTGACAGCAGATGTTGGCAAGGATGTGGAGAAAGAGGAACACTCCTCCATTGCTGGTGGGATTGCAAGCTGCTACAACCTCTCTGGAAATCAGTTTGGTGGACCCTCAGAAAAATGAACATAATACTACCTGAGGACCCAGCTATTCCACTCCTGGGCATATACCCGGAAGATACTCCAACATGTAATAAAGACACATGCTCCACTATGTTCATAGCAGCCATATTTATAATAGCCAGAAACTGGAAAAAACCCAGATGTCCCTCAACTGAGCAATGGATATAGAAAATATGGTACATTTATACCATGGAATACTACTCAGCTATTAAAAACAATGACTTCATGAAATTCTTAGGCAAATGGATAGAATTTGAAAATATCATCTTGAGCGAGGTAACACAGTCACAAAAGAATGAGCACAGTATGTACTCGCTGATAAGTGGTTATTAGCCCAAAAGTTCAGAATACCCAAGAGTCACTTCGCAGGAACCATAGGGTTGAGCATGGAGTCCCAGATGGAAGAGTTGGAGAAGGGACTGAAGGAGCTGAGGGAATTTGCAGCCCCATGGAGAGAGCAACAGTGTCAACTGGCCTGACCCCTCGATGCTCCTGGGGACTGGATCACCAACCAAAGAATACACATGGGGGGACCCATGGTGCTGGCCACATATGTGGCAGAGGAGGGTCTAGTTAGCCATCAGGGGGAAGAGAGGCCCATAGGCCGGAGGGAGTTAAACGCCCCAATATAGGTGAACACCAAGGAGGGAAGACGAGAGTGGGTAGGTGGTTGGGTGGGGGAATACCCTCATAGAGGCAGCGGAGGGGGAGGGAATAGGGAGGTTCCAAAGGGAACATCTGGAAAGGGAGAAACATTTGAAATGTAAATAAATAAATAAATAAGAATATAGGTTTCAACCCTGTAAGATCTAAGTCAAATGAAAGCATAGATTAATGGATATGGCATAAAAACAAAGATTGACAAACTATGTTAATGACTATGGAAAAAGAAATGCATAGACATGCCTACTTTTTTAAAGAAAAAATTGTTTTCAATATTAATACATACCGAAGTTTAGTTACTGTGAATTTTAAAATGTAGGTAATATTCACAATAATAGAGTCCATGAAAATTTAAAAGTGCAATGAATGCTGATGGACTTTATAACCGAAGCCTCACAGTACAAAAAAGGGAAGCTATATGTGGTTAGTACATATAATTTCATAGTCTTTTGATTGTTTTCTTTTGCTTTTTTTTTGTGTGTGTGTGTATGTGTGTGTGTGTGTGTGTGTTGATACAAATCATTGTAACAGAAGAGAAGTCAAAACAAATCTGATCACACTGTGAACCCTGGTCATGCTTTTGAGCTACATGATCTTACAATTGGTAAGGCTAGAGAGAAGGAAGACTTTATTGAATCTACCAGAGGAAGTTTGTTGATTTTCATTTGCTTCTTTTAGACAGCTTCTCATTATTTAGCCCAGAGTACCCCCAAATGCCCTGCAATTCTCCTACATTAGGCTCTCAAATTCTAGGATTACAAGTGTGTGCCATAACATCAGGAAAATTGATGTCCTTCAATAATACCAATTGACAGTTTCATCATTTCTAGTGAAATGCATTTGCACAATTGCTGATAAAAATATCCATAGCTTAGGAGATGAGCAGATTGGTACCTTGTGGTACCAGTGATACAACGTATTTGATTCCTAAGCTGGCTCATTTCAGCTGCCTCCCACTTATTTCCAGAAGACTGTAAGTACACAGTGATTGTATACTCATATCAATTGTAGTCTTAAACACATTAAGGAAAGTGATGTCACACCTTTCTAACAGATCCAATATTTCTTGTCAAAGATACAGCAGATAGGTACTTAAAAAAATCTTCTGTAAGGTATAGTCTAATTCTAAGTCTATGATTTTGCTTTTTTCTTTTTTTCTTTTTTTCCCAATACCATAAAACGAGTATATTTTAATGGAATAAACTTTTCTGGATTCATTTTCTACCCATCCATAGGTGTAAATGCTAATCTTCTGAGAATGACATACTCTAGATTATGTTTGAATATGGATTTGGATAATATCCCTTTCTTACTTGCATTACTCATAATCATTTTAGAATGGCTTAAACCATTTTCCCCAAATTATTGCACAACTTATTTCTTAAAAACTTTTTTTTTCTGGTTTTTCGAGACAGAGTTTCTCTGTGTAGCCTTGGCTGTCCTGGAACTCACTCTGTAGACCAGGCTGGCCTCGAACTCAGAAATCTGCCTACCTCTGCCTCCTGAGTGCTGGGATTAAAGGTGTGTGCCACCACTGCCCAGCATTTCTTAAACACTTATTTCATTAAACATGCATAATATCTCTAATAACTTAATAAACATTAGTGAAGCCAAATTACTTCTATCTATATGGATGTGTTCATGAGTACATCAGTGCATTTTTCTTAGTAGCTCAAATATATAGACATTCAATATATGGCTCAAATATAAAGCTAATAGATTATTTGAATAAGACCTGCTTTAAAATTTCAGAGCAGATGCCTTTTGAGAGTTTTGCTTCATATATCATTGTTTTTCTTTGTCAGGTCTTAGAATATTTTTAGCCTGTGTTACAACCTTTCATTTAAGACTATAAATTGTGTTTTCCTGGAACAGTTTTGGTGTGATAAAGATTTTAGTTTTATTTAGTTTAGATTTGAACATGCAGGTTTAAAAAAAAAAAAAACTCCCTTAAAATTGATAGATAATATCGAATGAATGATACAATATTACTAGACAACAGATTTGACATGCTTATTGCCTACCTAATACTCCCTGGCGATATCTCATCTATATCTACAGATGACAAGGCTTAGCTTGAGTTATCTTTCCTAATCAACGAGTTTTTTCCCATCTGTCAATTCAAGCAACTATAGTGAAAAATCTTGAAGTTTCTCAATATTTCAACATTTCATATCCCATGAACATGAAAAATATTGAAAAATAATCATTCCCTAAAGAACAGAGAGTCAACCGGGCAGTGGTGGTGCACGCCTTTAATCCCAGCACTTGGGAGGCAGAGGCAGGTGGACTTCTGAGTTGGAGGCCAGCCTGGTCTACAGCATGAGTTCCAGGACAGCCAGGGCTACACAGAGAAACCCTGTCTCGAAAACCCAAAAAAAAAAAAAGTCCTTACTTTCTGCTGGAGATGGGCTCTGCAATTTCCTTCTGCCCACTGTAGGGCATCTCGTCTAGATTTCTGAGAGTCTCTCACCTCCTAGGTGTTTGGTACATTCTGGAGCATCCCCCCAAACTCCTACTTCCCAAGGTTCCCTGTTTCCACTCTTCCTGCTGACCCTCAGGGTTTCAGTTCTTTTCCCCTGCCCAATACCACATCATGTTCTCCCTCCACCTCCATCCTCTTTCCCACCCAGGACCCTCCCTCCCTGGTTGTGATTGCTTTCTTCTCCCAACCAAGTGCGACTGAGGCATCCTCACTAGGGCCCATCAACTTGTTGACATTTTTTGAGTTCTGTGGACTATATCTTGGGTAATCTGTAGTTTTTTCACTAATATCCACTTATTATTAAAGAGTACATACCAGACATACATACATACATACATACATACATACATACATACTTACATACATACATCATATATACAGGGCATCAAGAGAGGGATGGGTTGCTATCTCACAGTCAAAATGCTAACCCATAACTGTTCCTGTCTGAAAGAACTTTAGGGATGGAAGTGAAGAGGAGGCTGAGGAAAAGAAGGTCCAGCGACAGGCCCAAAGTGGGATCCAGCTCAAGGGAAGGCCTCAAGGCCTGACAATATTACTGAGGCTATGGAGGGCTCACAAAAAGGGACCTATTATGACTGTCCCTCGAAAGACCCAACAAGCAGCTGAAAGAGTCAGATGTAGATATTTGCATCCAATCAATGGACAGAAGCTGCTGACCCTTGTGGTTGAATTTGGAAAAAGCTGGAAGAAACTGAGGAAGAGGGTAACCATGTCGGAGGACCAGCATTCCCAATTAACCTGGACCCCTGAGATCTCTCAAACACTAGACCATCAACCAGGCAGCATATACCAGCTGACATGAAGCCCCTAAAACATATACAGTAGAGGAATGCCAGGTCTGGGTTTAGTTAGAAAAGATGCCCCTAACCCTTAAAAGACAGGAGGCTCCAGGGAGTTTAGAGTTATGGTGGGGTAGGGACTGAGGGGCGCGGATATTCTCGTAGAGAAAGGAGGTAAGGGATGTGAAACAGTCGGAGGGTGGATGGGGGGGGATAAAATGTGGATTTTAAAATAAGTAAATTAATTAATTAAAAAAGAATACAGTGTTACAACAATGTTATTATATATTAGTTTTATGTGTAAACTAAAGATCATTCTACATATATTAGATTTGGCACAGTTATTTCTTCAAATAGTCATTTTCTATAATTCAGTCTCTAGGTATTATGGTATCCACAAGGTATATATAGGTGAAACAAATAGCTATTCAATGTCAAATGCCCAGACATGACAACATACATACAAGGCATATTATGTAGACTGAGGATGCTGTATTTATGGGTACATATGGGTTTGCACACACACACACACACACACACACACACACACAAATCAATGATTAATGTAAAAAAAAGAAGCCAGGAATTTAGAAGCGAAGCTAGAGGGTCACACAGGAGTGTTTGGATGGGGGACAGGAAAGAAGAATATGATGTTATATTATAATTCAAAAATAAAAATAAAATCCTTATTTTTAGACTTCAATATAACAACTTAGTCTTGGGAAGAATTGAATCAAATGTATCACATATCTAAATAAATGCCCATAATGGTTTGTTTGTTTCTGTGTTTGTTTTTTTAGGTGACTATGAATCTAATGTAGGACTCCAAACCATTGAAGGCAAATGTTATATTATGGAGTTACAGTCGCTATCCCATATTGTTAGTGCCTTACAAAATTTATATATGTGGAATCTGTTGAACTGGCCTCAGATGAGAATTAAACATTGTTTCTCTTTTATTCAAGACATAATTATTCTTGATTAAGACAAATTGTGTCACTTTCAGCATCTTATTTATGCCATGTAAGTTCAAAACAGCATGTTTCACACATACACGCACACAAATATATCTATCTATCTTGAGGACTCACTAGAATCTTGAGGACTCACTAGATTTGAAAAGCTCCAAAGAAGCTTCAACCTTCAACAGCTGCAAGGATTAATCATATAACAAAAGAAACACATGGTTCTGAATTTCTAGGAATACTTAGTCAAAAAGGAAAGACAGTGTGTTTTATAAGAGAGTACTTTTCACTGGAAATATCTTCCTCCTATTATGAAGACATAAAATACTTCCCACGTATTAAGTAACTTCAAATTAGCATAAAATTTACATGGAGCATAAATGTGCAATTTCAAAATGTATTTGAAGAATTAACTTTACTCTGACCCAAAATGCATGAGCCATGCCATTACAAGGATTTGGATGTAGAATTACCTGAACGCTTCTTTATCCACCTTACTAATATTTGATACTAGCTGACAGATACCATGCAGAACTATCGGTCTGTATGTATAGCTTCAACATATCCTTTGAAATTGCCCTTCATCCAAAGCCTGAAAATAGTAGTATCGAGTTGAATAATCTGATAAAATGACAGGAGATGTTCAAAAGCATTGAAAGCTTGGGATGAGAACACTGAATATGAAATGTTCAATGTGAAATGAATGTAAAATCTTCTGATAATTACTTTCTAGACAAATTAAAAGATTTCGCACAAATATGGTTTAAAATCTAAATTTTAAGCATATAAATATAGTCAATAGAAAGAGCTGTTGTACACAATATTGTCATGGCTTTGAGACAGATGCTGATGCAGGAATTGTTATCACTAATGAGATTGCTAAGTAGAATTTCTGTCCTATTAAGACTAATGGAATACACACTGTTATAAATTTGGCAAATGATAACTGATACATAAACCCTATTTCAAAGGAGCCAAGTGCCAGTACTCAAAAGTCATCAAAGATTGTAGGTAGTTTGTGGCAAAACTACATAGTAGCTAGTGTTCCATCTTTAGGCATTTGTTCCCTAGAAACAAAATAAATGTACATCCAACCACCACATTAATCAACTTGGTATATGAAAATATATTATAATACATAAGAAATAATGAAGCAACAGAGAAAATGGTGCTACCAAAAATCTAAAAATCTTGTTAGATTGACTCAAAATTTAGAATCTGTTTGTCAGTGATAGCCAGTTAATCCAAGTAACATTCCTATGCATTCAATATCTTCAACAATAGAAAGTATGTCTCATATTCTGAAGGCTGAGAATTAGAAACTCAAGTTGCAATTATCATTGAGTTTGGTGAAATCATCTAGTTGATTTAGAACTGTGTGCCTTTTCATTACATTTAACTTATATTCATACATACCTTAGGGGGAAAAATAATTTCCTCTCCTAAGGGCATTAACCACATTCACAGAGTTCCAAAAACAGGGTCTAACTAGGCACTGTGCTTGGAACATGTCCTTCCTGCTGATATCACTGGAGTTGAGAGGTTCAACGTACGGAATAGAAATGAACACTTGGTGCTTAGAAATATAGTGGATGTTAGGCTAAAATAAGAACACTATTTCTTCACTATGACACCCATCACAGTCCATCCCCAAGGATCTTGGAGGTTCTTAGAGGACTAAATATGTGTATACTAACACATAGCTAACAACTAATCATTTTCAAATAGTTTGGATACAAGTTTAGAGTTAAAAATTAAATATGGAAGTAAATATTATCTTAAAGCATGTAAATACAGAGCAGGCAAAGTCTAAATGTGTTTTTATAAACAACATGCCAGAACAAAACATATCGAGCATGTTTGCATGATGTAGTATATGTTACCTTTACAACAAATTTATTATATTGTTCTGTATTTTGTGGAGGGAAACATTTAATTTCAGCAAAATAGTGTGGAAAACATTTACTAATCTCATCCTCCCCCACACACACACCCCAAAAAAAAGAAAAGAAAAGAAAATTTATTCTATAAACTCTACTGTCTCAAACCTTGTGGATTTATGTTATTTAGAACAGGATAGTTATTACAACAATAACAAGAATTCTATTCAATTCTCTGCTTGAGGGTTTCCTCACTGCATTTTTGGTACTTGCATTCTAAAGGCAAATGAGGAATCCATATTCTGACAGAGGAAGTTAAACGGTCTTGAGGAGGTTCTTATGCAATGAGAAAGAAAAAAAAATGCTTAGGTTTTATCCTATCTGTTTACATATTACTTAAATTCTCTCAGGAAATTTGAGGAAAATTTCTAGCTACATTAAACTAAAACTGTCACTGGAATCTGACACTGAAAGATCAAGAGATCAGTATAAAGCAAAGGTGGAGTGAATTTTATTATTATAGAGAAGGACGAAACTAAATCATAATGCTATGATAGAGTAACAGATAATATTGATAAAAATACCTACAGAATTGTTTTATACTTCCTTATAACTGACATCATTTGAAAAAATAGTACAATGGGTTTTTTTTAATCATTTATTTATTTATTTATTTATTTATTTATTTATTTATTTACACTCCAGGTTTTATTCCCCTTCTGGTCTACCCTCCAACTGTTCCACATCCCATACCTCCTCCTTGCCCCTGTCTCCACCAGAATATCCCCACCCCTACCCCACCAGACCTCTAATCTCTCTGGGGCCTCCGAGATCTGTGTCTGAGAGATCTTGGGTCCAGGTTAATTGAGACTGTTGGTCCTCCCACAGGGTCGCAGAATGTTTCCCTTTCTTATTTGGGTGCAACTAGCAGATTCTACATTGTTCATTGGACCTCACTTTACATCTAAAATCATCAATCGTAATTATTTCAACTCTTGGAAAACTCTTCTAAAGTCATTTTGATGTTTGTATTATACATCAGCATAAATGCAAACTTTCAAAAATATTCTAAAGTAGCTGTGTTTGGAGGAAATATTGTGAAAAATGCCTGGAGAACTGGTCAGTTTGGCTTGTCCCAGTGCTTATTTTAAAAGAGAGTTAATAATTTCAACTGGAGGAAGGAAAAAGTAGAGAAAGTCACTCTCCCAATCTCACACATTCCAAGATATTTATCAGGCACCTTTATAATTGTACAAAGAGGTTTGCTGACTTTGCAGATCTCTCTATCTGTTCCAAGTTATGTATGTTTAATGTGGGCTTTTTTTTACAAAAGATACCTTTCAATAGCTTTCTCCTTTTCTTTTTATTGGCATACATCAATTCTTTGCAATATTGTACACCAGTCTGACTTTGCAACAGATTTATAGAGTTTACTGTACATTTTGACCCAGTTCTCCCATCATAACTGAGAGTTCTGATGTCTTAATTTTTTTGAGTTGTCTCATTTGTTATGATTACTGTTTGCACTAAATCACTCACTTTCATGATGTATTTTTTTCAGGTAAAAATCACAAAAGGTTCTGTTTACTATTTTCTTGACCATATGTGTGTGTGTGTGTGTGTGAGTGTGTGTGAGTGTGTGTGAGTGTGTGTGTATTCTATACTAAAACTCTACCATATTCTCCAGTAATCATTATTTAAAATATTTAAATTATTTATTCCTATTCATTTGCATTAGTTACTTGAAGCTACAAAGTAGCAAATCTGTGAGAACTTAAAAGTCTCCCTGAAAACTGTTAGGGCAGTGCCACACACCCCTATGTATCTAATGCTCTATTTAATTGAATGCAGTGATTAGTGGCTATCAAAGCATGACAATGTTAGATGTTTTATGACTAAGCTATAAATTTACAGCCATTTAAATGGATTGGGTCAATGATGTTAGAAATAAATCCATCATACTGGATGTTAGTGGGAGAAAAATATGTCTTAAAACAAAATCTATGCATGTTTTCGAGCTCTACTATTTCTGTAACATTGACAACCTTTTATTTTTATTCCATACTTACTAAACAGATTACTTCATAAACTGAAATCTGAAGAAAATTTGATATACTTTCTTTTTATTCACCAAAGTCTACCTGAAATAAAAATATAGGAAACACTCTTTTGGGGGTGCTGTGTTGCTTTTGAAATCTTGAAGAAAGAAATTAATGAAAATTGAACAATCACAAATTATAGAAATAATATATACTAGATTCAATGATTAAAATATTCTAACAAGAATAATTTATTTTTCCAATATGTTAAAGATATATAATTTTCTCCTCTAATTAATATTCATACTTTTCTGATAGATAGTTCGGATTGTTGTATGAGATAAAACATCTGTAATGAATGAGATAACCAGAATAAATCAATAATATTACTGATCATTATTATAAGTTCTGTGAATTCATTCATCTAATAAAAATAATAGTCAATTCAAAGGAATTATGTGATATTTTCCAACTGGAATAATAAAGTATTGAAATGGTATTTTATATATTTTATGAGAAAAAATAACTGATATGTAGTAGTCAATGATGTGAGAAGCCATGTGTGTCACATTAAAAGGTCTGAAATGATAAAGGTGGACATATGGAGCCATGACTATTGTAACAAAATAAGATTTGGACTGTGGCAGAATCCTCATGGACTCTGCTAAGACAGCCAGGGGAGGAAAATGAATCAGAAGAAAATGATAGAGGCCTTTGGTGCTTTCAGTAGGCTGATGATATAGGGAAGGAGGGTGATCGAAGAGTATACTACAAAGCGAAGTTTGTTGCAAACCTATTCATTGCTTTAAAATGGAAGCATTTACCAGAATAAAATTATCTTTAACTCCTGACCAAAACTGTAGGAAAGTTATTTGTTATTTTTTGTTCTCACTTTTACTTATTGAACTATTCAACTTGCTGATACAAAGTCAAATGTGTTTTCCTTTTGGCCATGATGACTTAAGTATTCTGGTTCATTGAATTTTGTAGTCACTGTTCAGTATTGATGAAAAAAAAAAACATATTTAATTTGGATATGCTTGACACTGAAAGTCACATATTGTTGGTATAAAGGATATCTCAACAGTAATCAAGAGACTTTGGAGATATGGATCAGTGTAAGAAATAATAAAAGTATCTAATTTTATATCCTAGGGCTAAAAGAAATAGTTTTAATCACTTTTTAAGTTAAATTTCTTTCTTGTTGGACATGTTTGATATTTTGTTGAAAATCCAGATTTATTAGTACATAAACACATACATTCTTTGACAAATGAACAGGCTCCTTTCTGCTAGTCTATATGGAGATATTAGTACTTATATTTTCAATAATGACTCTTGCAAGGGGATCTAAGTTATTTTATCTGAGCCAGGCCATGTGCAGTCTCTCTGAGAATCTTGGCAGTTTGGCGTGACAATTATTTTTGGATACTTAACCAGCTTTCCCAGACTGCCAAAGCAACTGCCCCAAGCAGTATACTTTAGAGGTGTTTTTGAAAGAATCAATCCACAAAAAAAGCTGGTTGCTTTATAGGAGTGGCTATTTTAGGAAAGTGTGTTCTCTCCAACAGCAACAGTTAGTATTCTATAATCTAGAATACAGTTTCTACTTCTGAAAGGGTCAATTGATTATATTAAGTGAGCATCTTGTCTACATATTCACTTGAGGTTTCATGAATTGGAGGCTTTGATTAGTGATATGTTCTTGTATTTGTCTGTCCATCAGTTTAAGGCAGATTGTTTTAGTAATCGTTAAAATCTACATTGGGGGATCCAGACAAGATGGCTAGCCTTTGTATTTCCAAGCATGCATCTCTTTGGCTCATTCTTTATCTGCACAAAAGAGAGGTTATTTATTTGAGGCTTACTGCCTTATTTTTGTAAAGATGAGGTTTCTCTTAGTGTTCCACATGAAACAAGAAAAACAATAGTCATACCATTCTGGGGAGTTTGAGTTGTAATTTAGGTGGACTTATCCTAGCGACATTTTGTGTTGGACTAATTATTGGGTATGTCAGGAACTGTACCAAGAATAGAGGTGGGAAAGGAGATAGTATCTTATTTGATTTTCATGAATGACCTTGGGATGAATTCTAGTTGAATAAGTAATTAGAATGAGTGTTCTGCAAGAAAGATGGCCACAAAACGATCGCTAAGTGGGTTTCTCACATAGGAAGTTCAGTCTCTTTCAGTTTACTGGCAGAAAGGAATTTTGATGACTGCTTCCCAGGTGAAGAGAGGACCACTTAGAGAAAAATGTCTGTATTTGACTTAATTCATGTAGAACCATCCAACTTTAAACTGCCTGTAACAACTTAAAACTGCCTGCCTCACCACAGAAAAGAAATAACTAATTCAAAGCCACAAATAGGCTATCTGTAAGGTAGGTCTTTTAAACAGTAAACAACTCTTAGGTCTGTTTTTGAAATGTTATAATTCTCCTGGATCTGGTTTACAAACTGCAGAATAACTGCAACAAATATTTATTCTGTTAAGAGAATACTCAAAACAAATTTGTAAAAGACAGGTAAGATTAAAATGATTTCTTAGTCCTAAAATTTGAATCTAAGGAATGACCTAACACTTACTATTCTAGAAATAACATTTTTATTGTATATGGCAGGAAAAGAGGGAGTCATCATGGATGTATTGTCCCAATGGTTAAGTCCAGAACCAAGACCATTGGTATACATAGCACCAGATTTGGATGGGACTACTAAGGTGTAGCCTTGAAGTTTGAAAGGAGTAATAGTAACTATTCTACTTATAGAAAAAAGCTAATAAAATTATACCAAGTCAATAATTGAATGTTCAAGTACCCCACCAAATAAAGGCAATCTTGGAAACTATGGGGATTTTGTGGATATCAGAAAAAATATTACTTATCTTCAATATCATTTTCCTAAGCACACTCTAGTCTGGTCTGTAAAGCATGTAAACTTTTGTTAATATTAACAGAGACCTATAAGTGTGGGTTGATATATTTTTAACCAAGCAGAAATAGCTATGCAACTTTCTATTTGAGTAAGAAAGATTGTCATTTATTTTCAGATATAGAATTTGGTAAGTAGATTTTCAAATGTCTGGATATGGATTTTCAAATGTCAGGTATAACTGGATTTTTAGCAGGTGAGGAATTGGGCATCTAGATACTAGTAGAAATGCAGAGAAGAGAGTTATAGGTACTGTAAAGCACTTACTTTGATCTTCACTCTAATAATAATTGTGAACTGAAACAATAATTTTTATTTTATTGTAGATAAAGCAGAATAAGTCACTTTCATATTTATAAGGATTTGGATTTGTATACATAAATGTAATATCCAGAGTTACCCAGAATTCTTCACAGGTACAAAAATATTTTCCAGTTATGCAATGATGGTCTCCTCATGCCTCCCTAGTTATAATTTTCTTCTTTTTTCATCTATCTTCTTAGTTATTTGTCTGATGTATGTATTTATTAAATTTAAAACAAGTCCTGTTCTGGGGTTTTATACAGTAATTTTCTGTACTAATGATGGCACTCTCAAGATGGATGCTATAAATGTCCCTTGTTTCTTTTCAGCACTTTGATCCTTTTGACCATCATTTAGATTCTGATTGTAAAGGATATAGAAGACCTAGTCAATAAATTGGTTTATATCAGACTGAGGTTCTGTCTATAGGAGCATTCTAACTGTACTGTTGGGTGACTGAATGATCAAATATTGTACAATTAGAGTTCTTTGCACAGGAGTAGTAGGGCAAATATTAGTAGAATTACAGAAAGATTTTTGAAGCTTTCTATAAAACATACACAATTTTTATCATTTCCTTAGGTGATCACTGATTTCATCATAAATGTTTGGATTAATATTTTCCCTTTTTGTACTTCTCATGAGGAATCTTTTTTCCTGACAATTTGTGTTTGCTATTTTAATCACAATTGTGAGATGAGAAAAAGATTGTTTTGTGTCACAAAACGTTGTTGCTTGTATTTCTAGAAAATGTCTGTTGAGTTTACCATAAGGATTAGTTCATTCACAATGGTACTAAATGAAAATGAAAAGAACTATTATTCAAAAACCATCAAAGGCTTAGGCTAAAATCTGGAATCTAATAACAAATTTATTTGGACCTTTGGAATAGCTACCCAATTCTTCTTTGCATGCTACTGTCTGCCACTGAGAATTTTATTTTTATAACATTTTTCTGTGTTCCAGATAACTTTTTTAGAGAGAAGAGTCTTGGTCTTGCATCAACGTATAGGATGGCATAGCAGTTTTGCTAGAGGCTCAGAATGGGATTTGTGGCTTTAGTTCTTGATATTTAATGGCATTTGGTGATGTCAGATGGCGAGCAAATAATTAACACCCTAAGAAAATGGAGTTATTTAGATTAGCACGTTATCCAGGATGTCTATATCTTCCACTTTTATTACTTCCACTCCCTACTAAAACTGCTGTCTTGGGAGGGTGACATTAAAACATCGGCACAAAATATTCTCTATCAGTTTCCTTGTATTTTCAGGACATCTAATTGAAGAATCATTGTAGTTGAGTGACATATTTCATATTCATTCAGTTTGTACTACACTAGGCAGAGTTCCAGTAAGAGGTAATTTTTTTCTTTAAAGTGCCTGAATAAAACCTTGATAGTAGCACAGGATACATCCAAGATGTTTTATGATCAGGAAATGGGATCCTGAGCAGAGAGGTGAGAAGAAAGAAAACTGGTGGCTTGATTTTGCCACAAAGAATATCCCTAGACATAGAATAAGATGGTGTTGAAAAGTGTAGAGATACCATCCTTTGGCATGTCCTATATTCTGTATATCTCCAGCTAAAATGAACTTTAACATTTCTTTTCAATACAATTTCTTCATGATTTAAACTCCATTTCCAATGGCTTTAATGGGAGATTCTTATATCATTTATATAGTATTTTAGAAAATGTTTAGCACATGTTCTGGATTACTGGCTGTATGAAAGTTGGAAGCATCATTTCTTTAGCCAATAATGATGGCTCATTTTAAGAATTAAATCTTATCAAAGTATGGGCATAGGCATAGGCATATTTGTGTGCGTTGAAGAAAAGCCATACTTTGATAGTGTATTATTTCTTAAGATTTTCATATGAAATGGAATTAGAACAATCCATTAGGTGTTTTATAAATGTAATTCAATTTATAAAAGAATTTCTTTCCACTAGAAATGAAGAATCATGGTAACATACATTGCAAAATACATCAATCCCTGGCTTCACGATTTTACCAAATGTATTAGCCTGAGAAAGTGAATTCTTAAGATTTTAGCATTGAGATTTTTGAAGAATTGATCAGAAGCTTATTCCACAAAGGATCAAAAACCACCATTCCAAGTGGCCATGTGAAACCTAATTAGGAGTAACTACTATTTGCATAAATGAAAAATGTAATATTCCAATATTGCTGTTGGTTTCTCCGTGATTACTGAATAATTTTTATTGTATGTTTGATAATCCTTACTTTATAAGTTAGTTTTCTCAGCCATATGTCTGTGTTACTTACATTGTGGCAAAATAATTCAGATACAATGTTAAGATGAAAAGATTAATTTTGCCTTATAGCACTAGAGAGTGTAGTTCACATTTATTTATAATCGTAAATGTGGACAGAATATCATGTCAGAAATAGATTGCTCAGGGAAGAAATAGAGAACAAAAGAGGAAAACATCAGTGATAAAATGTGCCAGGGCATCCTCCGAGTGACCAATTTTGCCCCTGAAATGTACTATCTCCTATGTTCTACCACCTCAGGGTAATGCTACATTATGAAACTATTGAGCATTCAATGCATTATTAGATAAGAGCATTCATAACCTAATATTTCCCTTCTTTAAACCCTTGATAGAAACACCCTGAATTCTATTCCAGTTATTCCCTGTGTATTTCAAAATGATGATATTTTTAAACTAAAAAAAGCATATTTTTAGTGGTTCCAGTAACAGAGTAAAAACAAGAATTATATTGAACCAATTCTCCCTTATTTATTTTCTGACCTATAAAAATATTATTTTGGAAAAATAAGAATCCTAGAATATATGTAGACATTTTGTGTTTCACTTGTGATCTTTTCTTACTTGTTCTATTGTGACACATAGATATCACAAAGCAAAACACACTGAAGGAAAAGAAAATAGCTCAAAGCAATATTGTGAGAATAACAACTTCCTTCTGGATGCTTTCAGAGTAAATTTGAAATAGGGTTTTGTTTTCTGAAGTATTTTATTCTCTCTATGTAGTTCCTCACTAGAAATGAGCAACTATGTCAGGAATGAAAAGAGTTGAAGATTTTGTTAGTTAAAACATTACCTAACCTCAAAAAAGTTTATTGTAGAATGTGCAATACTATTAATTAGCAAATGAAATGCTTACTTTTAAAATGTGCCATTAAGACATTATGTGAAGATTAGTTTTGGCAGAGATTAGATAAAGGAAAAGAAATAAAAGGTATATCGACTAGGGAGAAGTGTGGCAGAAAAGGAATTGTCAAGCTTTTGACGAAGGAATATGGTAGTAGAACCACACCCATCCTCTAAAACCCGATTAACGAAGAAATGTGGCAGAATTTGTCTATAAAAGGTGGACAAGTGAAAGGAAATTTTTTAAATTTTTTATTCAAAAATCATCTAGAAACAATGAAAATGGAAATTTAAAAGTTTGGTAAAACAAAGAAACAGGTGTCTAAACTATATTTTTGCCAAGTTATAATTCTACCTTAGTGGTCAATCATGGTGCTAAGTGCCTTTAAATCCAGTTCTCAGGAGGCAGAGGAAAATGAATATCTGTAATTTCAGGGATAGATAGTTAACATAGTGAGTTCCAGCAAAGTCAGTAGAAGAGACACTGACTGAGAAACAAAACAAAACAAAACAAATAAACAGAAAAATTACATAGTTAAATGACACACATGATTTTAATATATTAAAAGAAAGCATGTTAATTGTAACAAGTACGTTGCTATAGTGAAATCATCTAGATTAAGCCAATTGACTTTCCATTACAACACTATTTATCCTAATGCAATAACTCTGTTCACTTACCTTATCTAAAAAATGAAAGGTTAATGACATTTTTACATGTTTTCATATTATTTTTATTGGATATTTTCTTTATCTACATTTCAAATGTTATCCCTTTCCCAGATTCCCCCCCCCAAAAAACTCCTATCTTCTCCTACACACTCCTGCTTCTATGAGTGTGTTCCCCCACCTACCCATCTATTCCTGTCTCCTTGCCCTGGCATTCCCCTACACTGGTTGTTTACATTTTTAATTGAGAGAAAACTGCATCACTTTTCCCTCTCCTTTGACTCATTCCAGCTCCTTCTAACAATTTTTCCTTGAACCCATTTCATATCCCTATTCTCAAGTAGACACACACACACGTATACACACACACAGAGAGAGAGAGAGAGAGAGAGAGAGAGAGAGAGAGAGAGAGAGAGACTGCCTGCCAGGCAGAGTCAAGGCAGGTCAGGATCTTTTGGCAGATTTGGCAGATTTCCTGGCCCGCTGAGGTATGGAACAACTGGAGGAGGTACAATTGAGACTCTAGTCCAGGGGGTGAAAGTTCGATTGACCTTGGTGAAAAGAACAGGGAAGCTTCTGGGTAAGAACTTGTGTTCTGTATATATTTTAGCGATTGTTTATATTAGTTTGTGGCTTCGCTTCCCATGGCACTGTGGGTTATATAAAGTCTATGAAAAATGAACAAGGGGCTGCTTCAATATTTATTGTCAGCTCCTCCTGAATGTAACTCTTGTCTCTGAGTCTTCTATCTTTTTTATAATTAATCTTTACTCCCCTCACAAGGATTGTTCAATTCATGCCAGCAGGTCCAGTACAACTGTATTAAAAGATGGCAGCATTAGGAAGTTTAAGAACCATTGATATAGGTGTAGATAGATATGACCCAAATATTGAGAAGCTATAATAATTAAGCTATATTTATTAAGATGGGTAGAGAGTAGAGATGGTAGCTAGATTTATGGTTAAGAACCCCCTGATTGAAAGTTATTTAAGAGCCAAGTAGACTGAAGGACATATCAAATCTTCAAATAAGGAATATACTTTAATAAATAGCAGCCTTCCTGAAAGGAAAAAATGGCATGAGAAATTGAATTTGCTGTCTTCCTACAAGGACAAAAATCAAACTCCTTAAATGTGTAACATTATTTCCCATTGGCTCAACAGTACTGGCTTCCATTATGAGATTTTTTTTTTTTAATTTTCAACCTTGAATTTGGATAGTTGTGACTTCTCTTTGCATGTGTATCATTTTTAATTTTTTAGCTTTGTTTTGTGGTTTTGGTTTTGTTTTGTTTTGTGTTTCATTTCTTGAAAATAGATTTTCTCATACAATATATTCTAACCATAGTTTCCCTTCCCTCTACTTCTTCCACTTCTTGTCCATGGCCCCACACCTCTAGATCCATTCCCTCTCAGTCTGTCATTAGAAAAATAATACAGAAAGATGGACATAGCAATCCAAGAGGAGGACAAGTATCCCAACAGCAGTCACAAGAGTCAGTGATCCACTCATTCTCAAAGCCAGGAGTCCCACAAAATCTGTAAGCCAGTAGCTATAATATATATGCCGAGGACCTGGTACAAACCCTTGTAGGCAATGTGCTTGCTGCTTCAGTCTCTGTGAGCCTACAAACACCTTGCTTATTTAATTCAGAGGGCCATGTTGTCCTGGTGTACTCTGTTCCCTCTGCCTCTAACAATCCTTCTGCCTCTTCTTTCATAGAATTACCTGAGTTCAGAAGGGAGGGATATGATGAAGATCTCCACTTAAGTGTTTTCTCTCTCTCTCTCTCTCTGTCTCTCTCTCTCTGTCTCTCTCTCTCTCTCTCTCTCTCTCTCTCTCTGTATGTGTGTGTGTCTCTCTCTCTCTCTGAGGGTCTCCATCTGTTCTCAACTGCTGCTGGAGGAAGTCTCTCTGATGCTGATTAGATAAGGCATTGATATTTGAGTATAGCAAAATAACATTTGGAATCATTTTATTAAATTTTTGAACCTGTAATATTTGGTCCAAGTTGTACTACAGAGTCATAGTAATAAAAAATCTTGGTACTGGCCTGAAAACAGATGTGTTGATCAATAGAATCCAATTGAAGACCTACATATAAAGACAAACACATATGAACAACTGGGTTTTCATTTTTAAAAGAGCCAGAAATATACACTGATAAAAAGACATCACCTTAAAAAATGGTTTAGGTAAAGCCAGATATTTGCATGTAGAGGAATGCAAATAGATCCTGCACAAAATCTTTCAAAGAGGATAAAGGACTTTAATCAAAAAACCAGATGCATGGAACTTAATAGAAAAGACATTGGAGGATAGCATTGAATGCATTGGCACAGGAGAAGACTAGCTGAACAGGACACCTATAGTGTAGACACTAAAATCAACAATTAGTAAATGGGATCTTAAGAGAGTAAAGACCTGTAAGACAAATGACACAGTCAAAAGGACAACAGGACAGCCTATAGAAATAAACAAAAACTTTTATTACTAATCCAATAGATGACATATATCCAAAACAGATAAACAGCTTACGAAACTAGATATTAAAAAAACTAAATAATCCAATCAAAAATGGGTAACAAGTCTAAACAGAGGATTCTCAGTAGTGGAATATCAAACAGCTGAGAATCAAAGAAATGTAAACCATGCTTAGCCTTCTTGGAACTGCAAATCAAAACTATTTTGATATGCTTTCTTACACTTGTCAGAATGGCTAAAATCAACAACACAAATGACAGCTAATACTCATCAGAATGTGGAGCAAGGGGAACACTTCTCCATTGCTGATGGGAGTGAAAACTTGCACAACCTCTTTTGGAAATCAATATGGCGATTCTTCAGAAAATTGGGAATCAATCTACCTCCAGATGCAGCTACAATATTCTTGGACATATACTCAAAAATTCTGGGGATACAATAAGGCCACTTGCTTAACTATGTTCATAGTGTCTTTACTCATAATAGCCAGAATCTAAAAGCAATCTTTATGTCCCTTAATAGAAGAATGTATAAAGAATATGTAGTAATTTATACAAGGAAATATTATTCATATATTTATTTATATTGTTATTATTTATAAATATTTATTATCATTCATTCATTCATGGCTATAATTAGGGGATTATTTTAGGAGTGGTGTAGAAACCTAGAACAGTGGAAACTTCCTGGAATTTTGTTCACTTTTAGATATCTTCTCAATATGTCACCTAGAATTCCTTCATATCCACCATACTCAGGCCTCAGTCTTTGGGAACTGTAATCACCAGTGTTTGCTACCATGCCTGATTTTTGTATTTGGTTGTATTTGCTCATTGGGTCACTGTTTCTCATTGGAACCTGAAATTTGCTCAATAAGATACTGACTGCCCAGTAAATGTAAGGATGCAGCTGGTGCTGTGTTTCAATGAGGAGAACGTATGCATGTGCCACCACACGAAGCTTTCTATGTTGGTCCTGGGTGTTAAACTAAATACTTTAGGTTTGTACCACAAGCACATTATCAAGTGAAATATCTCTCATCTTCTTTAATACTGCTTATAGTATTAAACTATACATTATATCTCACACAAAATAGAGAAAAAAGTCTCACAAAACTTTTTGGTTTTTTTAAACATCAAGTGCTAACTTTATCTGTATTAACTTGGTTTCAAATGCATTATAGACACTATCTAATATCTTGTTCTCTTTCGTCTAAAGAAATCAACCTACAAGTGTGGGTGCAAGCTCAAATACCAGTTTGATTTTTTGATTTAACATTTATCAAAATAAAGAAACTTTGGAACAGGATATTTACTTAAGAATGATTAAGGGAGGGATGGGTTTGCCATCCCTGAATCAAAACTCTGACCCATAATTCTTCTTGTCTGAAAGAACTGCAGGGATGGAAATGGAGAGGAGCCTGAGGAAAAGAAGGTCCAGTGACAGACCCAAAGTGGGATTCAGCTCAAGGGGAGGCCCCAAAGCCTGACACTATTACTGAGGCTATGGTGAGCTCACAAAGTTGGACCTATCATGACTGTCCTCCAAAAGAACAAACAAGCAGCTGAAAGAATCAGATGCAGTTATTTGCACCCAGCCAATGGACAGAAGCTGCTGATCCCTCTGGTTGAATTGAGCGGAAGCTAGAAGAGGCTGTGAAGGAGGGCAGCCGTGCGGGAGGACTAGTAGCCTCAATTAACCTGGACCCTGGAGATCTCTCAGACACTGGAACACCGACAAGATGAGGCAGCATATGCCAGCTGATATGGGGCCGCCCCTCCCCCCTCCCATATATACAGCAGAGGACTGCCAGGTCTGTGTTTAGTAAGAGAGGATGCATCCAACCCTCAAGAGATCGGAGGCTCCAGGGAGTTTAGAGGTCTGGTGGGGTGGGGATGAGGGGTGGGGGAAGATATCCTCATAGAAATAGGGGCATGGGGAGGAGGTATAAGATGTAGAACACTAGGAGGGTGAACCGGGAGGGGAAAAAAATCTGGAATTTTAAATAAATAGATAGGTAGGTAGGTAAGTAGGTAGGTAGATAGATAGATAGATAGATAGATAGATAGATAGATAGATAAAATGTTAATGTGGTTCTTGCCTGACTACTGTAAGCGGCCTCTTCAGGTTCCATATCCCACTGCTGTGAGTCACAGCTAAGGACAACCCCATTGATTCTTGGGTACCTCCTTTATACCAGGTTTCTATCTCTTCCTGGAGATGCTCCCCATATCCCCAACTCTGTCAGTTGCAAATTTCCATTCCTTCTCACTCCCCCTGTTCCCAGGTACTTCTGATCCTGAAGCCCCCCATTCGCTTTCCCATCCCATCTCCCAACAATTTCCTTCCCTTCATCTACCTCTTATGATTATTTTATTCCCCTCTCTAAGTGAGATTCAAGATTCCTTGCTTATGACTTCCTTCTTGTTTAGCTTCTTTGTGTCTGTGGAGTGTAGCATAGATATCCTGTATTTTGTGACTAATATCCACTATGTACATACCATGCATGTTGTTTTAGGACTGGGTTACCTCATTCAGGATGATACGCTTAAGATTCATCCATTACCTTCATGTTTTATGATGTTCTTGTTTTTAATAAATGAATAGTTTTTCATTGTGCAGATGGAACACTGCACAATGGATCAATTATTCAGTTAAGGGATATCTAGTTTGTTTCTAGTTTTGGGCTATCATGAATGTGGCTGTTATGAACATAGTCGAGCAAGCATCTTTGTGAAATGGTAGAGCATTTTTTGGGTATATATACAGGAATGGTATAGCTGCATCTTGAGGTAGAACTTTTCACAGTTTTCTGAAAAACCACCAGATTGATTTTCAAAATATTTGTACAAGTTTGCATTCCCACTAGAAAAGGAGGAGTGTTCCCCTTGCTCCACATCCTTGTCAGCATGAGATATGACTTGAACTTTTGATCTTAGCCATTCTGACCAGTGTAAGATTGAATCTTAGAGTTGTTCTGATTTCCATTTTGCTGATGACTAAAGAACACCAGTAGAGTAATAGGGACAACAAAATTTATCCTGTGTACAAGGAATGCAGGGGTGGAAGATAGAGCAGAGCCTGAAGGAACAGCCAACCAATAACCTGCCAAACTACAAATTATACTTGCAGACATGAGTCTAGCACAGCTGTCCTCTGAGAGGCTTCATCAGTAGCTGACTAAGACAGATATAGACACCCACAGCCAAGTAGGGGATGGATCTTGGCAACTGCTGCAGAATGGGAAGAAGGATTGTCACCCTGAAGGGGAGAGGAACTCTATAGGAAGACCAACAGAGTCAATTTACCTGTGCCTTTGGGGCTCTCAGAGACTGAACCACCAACAAAGAAAAGACACAGGCTAGAACTAGGCCTCCCTTTACATATGTAGTAAATGTGTAGCTTTGTCTTCATGTGTGCCCTAAACAACTGGAGGAGGTTTTATCCCAAAAAGCTGTTGCATGTATGTGGAATATGTTCTTCTAGCTGTGGTGCCTTGTCTGGTCTCAGTGGGTTAAGCTGTGCCTAGCCTTGCGAACACTTGGTGTATCATGGTCAATGAATACTCAGGAGAACTCCTACATGCTCAATGCAGAAGTTGAGGGGGAATGTAGGAAAAGATTGAGGGAAGGGAGCAGGGAGAGGGATATAGAGTGAATAAGTAAAATTATAATAAATAAAAAAATTAAATAAAAAAACCAGCCCATTGCTGTTCTGGTTCATTAAGTCCAAGGGCATTTAATACAATTCCAAGAGGCATGTTAATAATGTAATATCATACATTATTAATTAATCCTTTTATTCATTTACATTTCCAGTGATATATCCCTTCCTGGTTATCCTTCTACCAACTCCCCATCCCCTTTGCCTCTCTGAGGATGCTCCTCCACCCACTTACCCACTCCTGCCTTACCTGTCTAGCATCTCCCTTTGCTGGGGCATCAAGCCTCCCTCCCCTTTCATTGATATCAGATAAGGCCATCCTCTGCTACATATGTATCTAGAGTCCTGGCTTCTTTCATGTATACTCTTTGGTTGGTGTTTTAGTCCCTGTGAGCTACGGGTAGTCCAGTTAGTTGATATTGTTCTCATGGGGTTGCAATACCCTTCAGCTCCTTCATTCCTTCACCTAGTTCTTCCATTGAGGTCCTTAAGCTCAATCCAATGGTTAACTGTAAGTAACTGCATCTGAAAACATCTGATGCTGGTAGAACCTCTCAGAGAACCGCCATATTAGGCTTCTGTTAGCAAATGCTTCTTGGCATCAGAAATATGCATCTCAAAATATTAAATCCAGGAATGTTCCTGTTCAAAGCAAAGACAGGAACAAAAAAAATCTTACATGTTTAATTAAAATAGTTGAAGTAGCAAATTTTCTTTATTTCATAAAGTATTTTCAATTGAAAAGGCTGATACTGCCCAAATTGCCTACATGAAAAAAACAAAAATCAAACAAACAAACAAAACCAAAAAACCAAAAACCCAAACATTCACTGACAAATACAGGTTGCCATACAGTTGTAGAAACCAATAAGTTAAACAGCACCAACAGGAAACGCTAATGTAAACTGTAGACTTTTAACAACATGCATATCTGTGCAGGTTCAAGAGTTGTAGTACATAAGCTGATCCTGATGGCAGGAGGGGACATTGGTCCTTTTCAATTTTGCTACAAAAATAAAAACTTCTTTTGAAATGTCTTTTAAGAAAAGAAGGTTGATGTGAGCAAAAGTAAATAAAATATCCTCTATTTCAAGTTAAGATGTGGGAAACATATTTATATCTTTGCACTATTGAATTCTATTTCTCCATAAAGTGTGTAATATAAGCCATTTCAAAACTCAATGAACTAAGCTCATTACGTGCATCATTTGCAGTAGTTTTGAGAAGTTGTTAACAAACAGGAGCCATCAGGTCTTCTGGAAAGAAGAGAAATGAAATCACTAGAGTGATCAAATTCAAAATAAGATTGATGTTAAAGATATGAGATGCCTGTTACTTTTATTCCATATTCAGCCAGCAAACACAAGAACAAGGAAGAATAGTCAACTCCTTGTACAAATTATCTTTAGTTTATTTGCTAACAAGTGTACTATGTATGCTTCTGACTCTGTCAATAAAGAACTGCTCTGATTTCTTTCACAAGGAATAATGTTCCAGACACGTGATCAATGTTGATGTAGAGTTTAAAAATAAATCAATAGCACAATCTACAATGCGTATGATAATTGGCCTAAATACTCAGCCTGGAACCCTAAGCTCTTTCTAGAGAAACCTGCACCTAGGTGAAAAGTGGAAATCCACTTCACAAAGTTGTTCATACATGCACAATTATATTTTAATCACAGGTTTCAAAACAAAATTTACTCTTATATTTTTTTAATTTTTATTGATTAGTTTGTGTGTGTGTGTGTGTGTGTGTGTGAACTTCTTATCATGCATCCCAATGCCACTCATCTTCTGTCCTGCCATATATTTTCTCCTTCTGTCTTTCCAAACCTACCATCATAAGAAAACAAAACAAAAAACAAAACACTCACCCCAAAACAAACAAACAAAAAACTTTGAGCGTGTCACAATGCAAATATTTATATATTTATACCCTTTTCCCAAACAGCGTTCCTTTTGAATGTTCATTGCCTTAAGTCATGTGGTTTAAGGCTTCTGGCTTCTGCTATACCATCAACACTGTATCTTCACCAGGACTCCCCTTGTATATCTCATTGTTGCTCTTGTATCATTGAAACCCTGCAGTTTTGGTTCCATTGGACTGTTCCCTTCACATGCTCAAGCAGTTTTTAGATGGGATAGATATTGAGGAGGTCCAATTTAAAGCCCTGGATCTGGGCTTGGGTGGTAGCTGAATTAGTCAACCTGCCAACAATATTGCACCCATGTTACCAGGGCTGGTTCTCCTGATTTGCAAGGGGTAGGACCATGATCTCTGTTTCAGCTCTACTGTGCTTCTCAGGAGAAAAGCTGCTGGACAGTTCTTCATAGTGCTGCAGTCAGCAAAGTTTGGGACTAGCTCTTCAGCACCTCTGCCACTAGGGCCTGCTTTACTGTGCTGCCCAGATAAGGTGTGGAACAGGATTTCCTGCATGCCGTAGCCAATGAGAAGTGGGGCCAGCTCTGCACAACCCTTGGACATCAACATGGTCCCAGGTAACAGGTTAGACCAGGAATGTCTGCAATGTGGCCTTTGGTGATAATATGGTCCATGAACATAGACACAGACTCCTGTTATTGCAGGACCATAGATCCAAAAATAGCATTTGTCAGAAGCATGGACCTAGGTAGAACTGCGGCCTCAGATGGCAGTGCAAGCTACTCATATTAGATGTTGCTTACCACCCTTGTGTCTCCAGTTCTACTTCTCTTCATAGTATATAAAACATTCTGCTTCTCTTTTTCTCCTATCTCTCTATTTCATACTTGCTAATTTTAGTGGTGCCTGAAGACACCAAACTATACATTTTATATGTAAGATGAAATTCAATGTAATTATTTTTGCATGTGTGTTATTTCCACAAGGATATGCAGCAAATTATTTTACTTACAAAATACTTACCACCTTGAACACTTGAAAGCAATAAACATTAATATTGTCTCCAGCCCATAAAAAGAAAAAAATCGAAATTTAATTCAATCTTCTATGCAAGGAGAAGTATATAAAAATCAGGTAGTAAGTCTCTTAACACACTGAAGCAAATCCCCCTTTGTTAGTTGTTGATAAATTTGCAGTGATATCTATCCAATAATATTAGTGTGTGCTTAGAAATGTAACTGCAAATGAGTCCCCATACTAATGACATTTGTTCATTTGGAAGTCTGGAGAAAACAGGTCCATTTACAAAAAACAATTTATATTATAATTGTCTTCTTTATATATCATTGAAAATGTTTCTCACCAAGAGATTTTCTCATTCCTAGACCTATCTTAGGAAGAAATTCAAGAGTTTGTCAAGTGGAAACAATAAGTGATGGTACTAAGAACAATTTGAAAAGTGAGCTAAAATATTCACTACAATAGACATTTTAAAGTGTACACACGATACATGGCTGAAATATTTTTGCATACTGTGCAAATATTCTTGAGTTCACATATAGTAGTAAAACATATTTACTACATATTTTCTAGCAGTCTTAGATACAGACTACCAAATGATAAATAATCACTCTCATATAAGAGAGCCATTGACTTAGATAATAAAGGTAATTAGCATCCATATATGTGGTTAAAATGTAAGTTATATTATTCATATTATGTTAATGTTTTAAGTACTAGTCAAATGTTGATCCAGAATACTTTACCAGTTTTTGTGTGTGTGTGTGTGTGTGTGTGTGTGTGTGTATGTGTGTGTGTGTATGGGTATGGGGGTGTTTATATAGATAATTTATTAATTTTATGCATATATTAATAAATATCAACAAATATGCTTCCTACCCTATGTAGAATTTATACATTTATAATTAATATTATACTCTTAAAAGACTATAGTGGGAATTACATAAAAAAATATTATAATACAAATTGTTTGACTAAAATGTATAGTTCAGCAAACATAAAATTAAAGAGTAGATACTAGAAAAATACATAAAAATTTCATGTAGACAAGTTATGGAAGACAACGTCAATTTCTCACTGAACATATCTTATTCATTAGTAATTGGTAAAAGTTATAGAACTTAGCTAATAATCTAATTTATGACTAGTGAAAATCCATAAACACTAAAAAAATGTTGGAATATATACCAAGACTTATATTTAGTCCTGTTTTTTGTACACAAATAAACACACACACACACACACACACACACACACACATGCACACTCACACATGCTAGAGAAGCAACATATGTCAGGGACCACAAACAAATTTTGACATGAATTCCAGATATAAATTTATTCTGGTGAACAGCATTGGTATTAGATCTGTGAATTCATGGTAGAAATGTGGTAGAAATAATCCCTAATTTCAGCCTTAATTCTCCAAGATGTTAGGGCTACCTTTCCAGAGCAGAGAGCATTGCATTACATTTGATCAAATCTCTGTTGATGAGATATCTACATATTCCTAGTCAAAATAAAAACAATTTACTTCTGATATTCGATGGGAACATAATATTTCAAGTTACCCAAAATACAAGGATTAATCCAACTGGACATGTCAATCACATGGTAGACATCACTTATCAGAAAATCTGATTCACTTAAGACTACTCTAGAAAGATGGGAAGAATAATCATCCCTTCAGTGAGATGTTTTACTTTTCTTTCCCCTAAATTCCTAATTTTCTATAGTCATTAATAAAACCACAGCCATGCAATGCTAAACTGAGCATGTTTCTCTTTGCACTTGCAGAGAAAATAGGGATAGCTAAGTGCTTAAGAGTATGTGCTGTTCTTGCAGAAAATGTGGGTTTGGTGAGCTGAATTCATTTTGTAACATCATTGTTGGGAGGCTCACAGCTGGTCACATGCATATTTTCATGCCTCTAATCTCTAGTGCATGCCACTCAAGTGAAAACCATCACTGTAAACATTTAATTTAAAAATAAGTAATAAGGTAGTTGCAGGTTCTCCTCCAAAATCTATGATTTCATTGGTGCTGGATAGTTAGCTAGGTTTCTTGTACCAGCTTACTCTCAGAGCCCAGTTCAAAGTGATACTCGTACAGCACAAATAAGACTCTGGGACTGTTCACTTACTTTTTTGAAAACCAGTGTCAAACCTAAAAGTTCCAAATATATGGGTAATACATAAGTATCGACATACTTTAGTACAGGTAAAACAAATGAACAGTAAATAATATTCCAAATAGAATAGCAGTTAATCAACAATGTAGTCAGGTAGTTGAACAGATCCCAAAATTGATATATTACCAAGGTTGAAGGATAAAAAGGAAAATTTTGCCATGATATAAAATCCAAATGTGACACATCTTGGTTTTACTGTGGTAAATGTCAAATTACATCCCACTTGTCAAATTGGTTATACCACCAGTCTGCTTACTATCTATAAGATAATAATTATTTTTTTAAGTTTTAACAGAATTTTGTGGCACAGAAAATTAGTTGTTTTTTAGAAAAAGTTACTAAATATCTCAGGAAAATGATTTATAATCCATAAAGCCTCAAATAATTTACTTTCAACCAGTTTATATAGGACTAAAGGCAAGTAAGGAATACTGACAGTGGTTGAAATATTTTTTTCCTAAGAAAGACAGTACCCATTCATTTTCGAATACTAAATAGTCATTTCTAAAAACATAAATACAAGTAACATAACACAATCTGAGCAGGATTCATATATTAATGGCTCTCCTGGAACTTGTTATGTAAATCTGGCTGGCTGAGAATTCACAGAGATCCACTTGCTTCTGTCTCCTGTGTACTTGAATTTAAGACATGCAGCACCAAGCCTAGCTGAGAGCATGAATTTTAAAGAGAACAATGAGCAGTGTACGGTGGACTTTAAAAGGAAAAGGTTATGAGTTATCATAATCTCAAAAGGTAAAACAATTAATACAAAATAAAATTTTCTGAGGAGTCCACAAAGTTCCTGTAGATACTTTCAAAGTTGTAATCATGCAGATGATCCTAGTTAAATTCAGTGCATCACTAAAAACAACTGCCAAAAAAAAAAAAGAAAAGAAAAGAAAAAGAAAACAAGAACAAAACAAACTAACAAACAACAACAACCACAAAACAGAGAAGTCAAGAACAAAGAAAAGGGACTTCTAGGAATATCAGGTAGATAACCTCAGAGTATATTATTCTTAATTTATATGACACATGCATGAAATGATAAATTGACAAAATTAGGAAATTTCTAATGCATGGTTTCACAAATGAAATTGATGTAAGAAAATATTATTGAAACCATCAAACACTTGGTTCAGAGAACATAAAAAACATCAAGTTAGTACTGACCTCAAACTTTCCTCTCTACAAGCTAACTTTCATTGTATTAGAAAACATTGTGCATGCCGCTTAAGGGGGAAAACTATCAATAGTCATATGGATCTGTGAACTCTGAGAACTATAGCCGGAAAGATATTACCATGGGTACAATGGTGGCACAGATGTTATGGGGATACCAATTCATTTTTTGTTTGAAATTTTGGCTCACCACATAAGAGAAAGCTGATGTCTTATACTATAAATCTGACTAGAAATCAACAGTCTGGTAGCTTCTATGCACTATTGGAGAACCTATTACTTTATTTTGCAAATGGACACAGTATCAAAATTTTTCTCAATAGATATCTTTATACCTATCTCTATACTATGTTGATTTGAATATGGTTGCACCAGGGACTGTCACTACTAAAGAGGTGTGGCCTTGTTGGAGGAAGTGTTTCATTGTGGCTATGTGCTTTAGTACACTCATCCTAGCTCCCTGGAAGCCAGTCTTTTCTTGTCTGCCTTCAAATGAAGATGTAGAACTCGCAGCTCCTCCTGAACTGTGCCAGCCTGGATGTTGTCATGCTTCTGCCTTGATGATAATGGATACAACCTCTGAACCTGTAAGTCAGTCCCAGTTACATGTTCTTACAAGAGTTGCCTTGGTCATGTACTGGAAGCCAACCCCAGCTGTTCTTTCAGGCTCTATCTTGAAGTAAGCCAAGGGGGAAGAGCACTGGCAAGACTTGATCTTGTTAGATATTTAGGGTTGCCTTTTCTATAATAAAACATTTTCCTGTCTTAAGTCTAAGTTACTTTGCAGTGGTAAGCTGACTTTCCTGAGTTCCTCTGAACCCAGAAACTACAGTCTCTGGCATTTAACACCTCGAAGTAAAACAGCAGAGTATTATTAAGTAAAAGGATTTATTGCTGGTGATACTTTCTCTGGTGAATCAAACAGAAGCCTCTCTGACTAACCTCGTTAACCAGAGAGGAAGGAAAATAATAGCATTAAGATGCTTTATACAGTCAAATATGTACAGATATATACATATTCAAACATTCACACATTCTGGCTGGGCCTGGCTATCACAATCATCTCTAGAAGTATTCATGTATGCTTTCACACATACACATATACGTACATATGAACATAGAGATGAAAAGATATATATTTTGGTGGATGGATGGATGGATGGATGGATGGTTGGATGGATGGATAGGACAGAACTTCCCAAGCTGAACTTTTCAACCAACAACTTTATTTCTTTTCTCTGATCTTTTTATACATTCTTAGACAAAAAAATTCTTTGGAAAATTACCTCAGAGGTAAAATTTACATCAAATGGGAATTACAGAAGGATGTTGATATTAAGTTCAAAGCAGTGTTTCATTATATTGTACTCATTAGAAGTTTAAAGAAGCAGGCTTTTTTAAAAAAAAACATGGCCTTGCCTTATCATAGGACACACCTGTGACTTTACCGTTATACCTAAATATTTTTCCTTGAACACAAAATTGTCCCAAGTCTATTTCTATTTTTAGTGTAATTATGAAAACTCATTGTATTTCTTATTATGATGTCTTTACTTACTATTCTGAGGAGTGGACACATTCTATTTTGATTCTAACTTTATTACATCTTTCTGGCAACTAAGATGATCTCTGAAAACTTTCCTCCTAAAATTATTTGAATCAAATCAGGAATTCTATATAATCATTATCTATTTGTATATATAGCATAACTGCAAGATAGTGTGTCTTTGTAATCTTTGAAATCTGCTCAAAAGGGTGGGTCAATATCTAGTGAGTGTTATATATTTAACAATAACAAGGAAAACATACTAATAGCAGAAATAGTTCCTCAAATCTAATCACTTTGGACTTGCTTAAAGAAACAAATCCATAATAGATTTTAGTCCATGGTAGACCTATCTCAGGAAGATCACCTGCTAGTTTTTAGCTTCTCCTACACTGCACTTGGCAGTCATGGTGTCTGTTTGCAGCAGTAAAACCATAACTAGGACAATACTCATAGATCATTGTGGCTCTGTACTCACTAGAAATATATTTTTGTGCAGTGGATGATGACTAATACAAACATCCATGAAAGGGAAAAGTACAGAAAATTTGTGTCTGTGAAGTGCTCACCCTTAAATGGAGCATCTATAATCATTCTTTCTCCTCCAAACAATCAAGAAACTTTTTTAGAAGGGTAGAAAAATGAAAATACCAAAAGATAGAGACATATGGAGTGAAACAATACCTTTTGCCCATAACATGGACCGTATAGTCTAAAATTCACAGCAGCTGTGGTTGCCTATAGAATACCTAAAGAGAAGTACAAATTAATGAACTTCCCAGTACAGATAGAGGCAAGGCACGTGATTTTCTTTTAGTTATTGAGAAACTATTGGAGTTGATTGATGGTAGGGAGAGAGTCAATTATCTTCAGACATGTGACTTTCATAAATTGGTCTGGCAATGGATGGATTCACATACTTAAGCATATAGGCAGGGATTGTTACACCCAGACCTCGGGTCCCCACAGACCACCAAAGACCGCCAGAAGTCCAATTGTGTGCAAAAGCTAAGAGTCTTTGTTTAAGCTCAAGCTCGGACCTCTCCAACACAGTGGATGGTAGTGGAAGGTCCTGAGTTGGTGTTAGTCCTGTTGTTTATGCAGTTTAAGCAGCATGAGAGGCTGTCCAACTTGGCAATGACATGATTTGTTAATATTTCATAAATTATAGCTTGCATAAAAATTTTAGCTAGCATCATAAACTTGATATATTTGGTGTTATCTTGGGTCGTTTGCCCAGGCCATGACCTCAGAAATTTCCTACTATGAAGAGTAGAGTGGCTGTTGCTTAGGGGTGTCTTAGTTCCTGGAAAACTTTGTGGTTTTTACAGTAATTAAGTTCAAAATAGAACTTGCTTGACATATGATGGAGCCTGAACACAAAATGGAATTAGCTAGGCTGGGCATTTAATTCTGTCCTTCATAACTACCTAAGAGGGCCCAATCATGGGACCTCAGTTACTATGATTTTATGTTTTTATAGATGATAATGAGACCTAAGGACCATAAATTAGATGGCATTGACTCAATCCTTGACAAAGTTAACTAATTTATTAAGAATATAGGGTCCAAATGTAAGTTACAGAAGTAATATAATAAGCAAGCCAGCTAACCAAGGGTTAACCCAGGGTTCCTTTGAATAAACTTACATGCTATCCCTCCTTGATAATGTTATATTTCTAGCTACTTGTTTGCAATAATTTGCTTAATTTGTCCATATTTTCTCAGATAGCTCCAAAGTAATCCATATTATATATATATATATATATATATATATATATATATATATATATATATCTTCTTCTAGGGCTAAAAATAGCCTCCTTGTTGTAAAAAGGTACGTTTAGGCCTCGATGATTTTGTAAGACTACTTCAGCTAGAGAAGAGATTGACTTTTCTAAGGCTGTCATTGATTTCTCTAACCTTTGCTCATCTCCATCAATGGCCTCCCGTAAGGAGTGATATTTGGTGTCCTGTAATACAAGGCAATGGCCCCTGTTCCTATAGATCCTGCTATATTGTCACCTGGGATTGTGGATAAACAATTGCTATAAAGGATTCTCTCTTAAATCTGTTATGAAAGCTTGGAGTGAGACGTCTGAGAACCTCTTCTTTGGAATAGAAAGTTACCCTAGAGGAGGAGCTGGACTAGGACACAAATGTCAGAAGAGGAATTAAGAGCCTCCATATGGATCTATGTGGTGAGGCTGATTGAATACACCTAGCATGCATCTTCTAGAGTGACTAAGTAGTAATCATTACTCTAGTTTTGAGGAACAGTCTGAATATAAAGGTTTGAGTTCCTTTGGGGTACTTGTTGGCCTATGCATTGCCCTTGTTCCTTAATTGATAATAAAGTGATGTGACAAGAGCTGGTCAGTAGCTCTCTACAGTGGCTGACTACTGCAGATTCCATAACTGAGGTGTTAAAAGCACTGTTGTTATAGTAAGGGGGCTTGGCATTTAGGCATAGCCAGTAATCAGATGTAAGTTCACTATAAGTAACATCAAGGACCTCATAGGTGGCTTCTAGCAGACTAAGGGGGTTCAGGTCTTAATTGATCTGGTTATCTAATGTTTGGATCTTTGTGTGTACTATCAAGTTGGGACTTGGGGTAAGGGGATTTGTGTGTAGGTTTGAGGAGCTAATACTGGATCTTAGATCAAAAAAAGTGGACAAGAGCCCTTAACTATATAAAGTTAAAATAAACAAAACATCTACATCCTTTGGAAAGAGGTGGACCTGATCATGTAACCTGAGACCCATGTCTTCCCTGTCCCCCAATCTTTGGCCTTTTTCCTTGTTCTGTAAGCCAAATAATTCTTGGATTTCAGGGATATCTCTCTCTAGAATAGATAATGTCAAAATAGCAGGGAGGGACCCAGAGTGTGGACCTACCTTTATGCGGTCATCTTGAAATAGGTCATTCAGCAAAGGTGCTCTGTCATTACACAATCTGAAGATCTTCAAAAATAGTACTCCCCACCCCGCAAACTTGTTTCACCAAGTTTTTTTATCTTACTTTTGTGGCTCAAACAGAAGTAAAAAGTACAGTGGCTGATATAGCCTGATATACCCACCTCTCCATGTTTGAAGTAATGATTTGAGATGGAAAGCAAGATCAGAGAGCAAAATCTTAAGGGTGGTTAATCTTATTTGAGTGGTGGAGAATTTCTTCACTTAGGACCCAGGTCAATTTGCAGGGTTAGTGTCTGGGTGGGGGGCTCCCCAGGCTGGAAATGAAAACAAGAAATAAATGTTTGAGTTTTAGGCAGTTGCCCTCACTCTTGTACACTCTACATTTGAGTTCATTGGGTATGTTGTCCTCTGCATTGACATGAGGATTGTATAAGCAAATGTAAGTGTGATGAATTCTGTTGACTTTGAGAATGGTAGAAGTAGTCATGACAATTATGTATGGTCTTTTCCAATTTAGTGCTAGGGATTGTCTTTGATGTTGCATGATGAACACACAACCTCCAGGCTGGTAGTTATGCAGGGTAGGTGGAAAAGTAGCTGATAGATTGCCTTTAGCCAGAGCCACAGCTCCTTCTGGGTGTGGACAAGAGTCATGAGAGAATCAAGAACATGTCTATCAGAAAATTCAGTACATCTGGTTTTAGTTTAGGAATTATGTGAGAAGGTTTCTCACACATGATCTCAAAGGGGGTCAGTCCAAAGGTATAGGACATGTCCCTTACCCTGTAGAGTGTGAAAGGGAAATGGGTCACCCAGTCCCTGCCATGATTATTTTGGTAATTGTATCTTTTAGAGACCTAATCATCCTTTCTACCTGTCCAGAACTTTGAGGCCTATATGTACAAAGTAATTTTCAATCTGTCCCGGTGACCTTGGCCATTCTATGAGTTACTAGAGCAGCAGCACAGAACCATTAACCCAGCTCAGCATGGCTCATGTAAATGCCAAGCAGATGCTGCAGGATCTGGCTAAAATCCAATAGTGACCACAGCTAACTCAGATGCAGAGAAACAGCAATGTATGGCAGGAGTTAAAGGTAAGAAGCTTACCATTAATAATAATGGTAATAATTAGGGATAAGCCCTGACTCTGAAATAATCAATGTTCTAGGGATTGCCTTTGATGTAGCTTGAACTCCCAGTCATCAGGGCAATAGTAGTTGTGTGGAGTAGGTAGAGGAACAGCCTGGTAGATTGCCTTTAGCCAAAACCACAGCTCCTTCTAGGTATAGACAAGAGTCTTTAGAGAATCAAGAATATCTATTGTGGGGTGTCAGGGATAGGGGGAGGAAAGGAGAGAAGGAAGTCTGTATCCCTGTTATCTTGAAAAATAAAGTAGATAGTGGCCATTGGTTTAGGTTTCTCTGTCTTCTTTAACCACCAGGAAGTGCTACCATGGGAGAAGAGTGTTCAGTGAGGCATATGGGTTATCTGTGAGATCATGCCAAATGATTATGTAGGGCACTTGGTCCAGGTGTTAATGTTGGCTGTCAATGATGTCTTTGACCCCCAGGTAGTGAGGGAGTCACAGGGCCCCTTCTAAGTTCAAATATAAAAGATGAAACCAAAAGTGAAAGTGAGATGTCAGTGGAATGGCATGAAGCAGGGGCAACTCACGGACACTCCAGAGAAACTAAAGAGATCCATTTACATACTCATGCATCAGGAAGGTCTTCCCTGAGGAATACAGCACATCTTCTTGGGTCCCATGTGGTCTGTACTAAGTTACTAAATTACCAGTATATAGAATTACGACAACAGAAAAGCTAAAACTCTCAGACAAACATCAACCAAGGCACAGTTAATGATTTGTCTTTTACTCCACTAGTCGGGGATGTGGGGTGTTGTGGTGATCTTGGACAAGCCCCCATGTGTTATGCCCAGACTGCCACTGTGGGATTCCCCACAGACTACCAAAGACTACCAAGGACTTCAACTTGTGTGTAAAACCAAAGATTCTTTATTCAAGCTCCAGCTCAGACCTTTCTAATCTTTCCAACACAGTGGTTTGGGGTAGAAGGCCCTGAGCTGGGGTCAGCTTTGCCTTTTATACAGTTCAAGCAGGATGAGGAACTGTCCAACTTAGCAATTACATAACTGGTTGACATTTCAAAATTCATAGTTTGAACAAAAAATTTTAGGTAGCATATGTGTGTGTGTGTGTGTGTGTGTGTGTGTGTTTGTGATACATATATGTGTCTTGCTAATTTAGATGCTTGACAGATGCAAAACACACATTTATATTTCCAATAACGTTGATATTTTTCTTAAAAACTGTATTTGCCATTTAAGCAAAATTAAAAAGAAAAATGTAGTCAGAAATGACTGGAAACCACAAGGACATGCAAGATATACAAATGTATTCAAAATAGATGACAACACTGTAATTATAAATAACAGATCAAAGCAAACCTTGTTGGTATAAAATATGTATTAAAAGATGATAGGAAAGTAGTTATTAAAAACCTACAGATAAATTTTCAAAATTACATTTAACAACTCAAGAAATGTGCCTAGGCAGCAGGTTAAAAAATCTTTAGTAGAATTAAGTATTTGAAAGCTAATCATATAACAACTCATGACAACACATAAAAGTGGAAATAAGTGATGGATACTTTATGCTTAATGTAAGAGTGACTGCTGCTATCAAAGAAAGTATGAAAAAATTAGGGAATATTTTTAAATTTATCAATAATTTCTCAACATATACATACACATACACACATGTCTTTGCACACACACACACACACACACACATATATATATATATATATATACACATAATATTATAAAGTCAAAAGTTAATAATCCATGTGAATATCAAGCATGCAGTTAAAGGATCACAATCAAGAATATTTAGTATGAGTTAGGAAGAAAAATGAAAACTATAAATAACTATATATGTGTGTGTGTGTGTGTGTGTGTGAATCTTCAGTAAAGAAACATATTATTGTTCTAAAATATGTTTAGCTTAGTAGGTAAAGGTGCTTGCCATCAAGACTGATGATATAAGATCAATTTGTACTATCCACATGATAGAATGAGCACACTGAAAGCTGTTGTCTATAACCATGCACCAATTGTCCAATTACTCATAACTTACAAGATTTGCCATTATTGTAACAAGCAGGAATCAGGACTGGTAAGGCCTGTAATCACTTTTCTCCTCTATGCATGTGCTTAGCACCTTCCAGCACTATGAAAGCTTACCAGTAGGGTTGCAGATTTCAAATCAGTTTCAGGTCCATTTTTCTTTGTCCTATGACTCAAATGTATGGTATGATGCACAAGGAATTTACACTCAAATTAGGAAAAAGATAAATATTCACAGCTTTTCCACTTCTGTTTAATATAGTTCTTAGAATTTTAGACAGAATATTAAATTAGAGAGAACATTAGATAATTACAATTATTTCAGTTTTACTAATAAATTATTTTAAATTATGTAACTTTTAAATGTATTTCATGTCAAGATTTATTGAAATTCCTTTTACCATTAAATCACTGTTATTATCAGTGATTTTATATGCTACAAATTTATTTTTAACTAAATTATTATTTCCTGAAAGAACTGTTTCTTTAAATCAATGTTGCCCATTATTGAGTAGATTTTACAATGTTGGCTATGATTATGTCTATTTTTTAACCACGTGTGTGCCATGTTTATTTCCTTATAAATCACAAAATATCAGTGCTGTCCCATAGTTTTTATGAGGTATTGCAATTGTTTTTCACCTGCTTTCCTGCTACAGAATCTTCAGAACCTTTACAGAACTCCCACTGTTTCAAGCAGCAGAGAACAGAGCCCACTACTTCCTTCAACCTACCTAGTTTCCAGTTGAGAGCCTGAATCTAGAAAGTGCCTTCCAGGCTCTCCCACAGCAGCCCAAAGAAGATCCTACTGTCAGGTGTTCTTCCTCTCTCATTGTGGTTGTAGCCAACATAACTATAGTCAGATGTAGCTGTATTTCCTATATTTTTTGCTTACTAACTAGAACAGAAATATCAAATACATAAAGCTTTACTGTCAAAGAAGAAAATATAATGTGGAAAGGTACATTCGGAATTTGAAAATAAAATATTCACCCTCAAATATCAATGAAGAACATATTATAAATCAGAAAGAGAGAGAAAGGGAGAGAGAGAGAACAATGATCCATGATGCCAAGGGAAAAGGGTTGATATATAAACTAAAAAGCAACTTGATAGACTTATCAGTTTGAGTGAAAATAATTCTAAAATATTTTACATTTTTATGAAATGCTAAAGAATAATAAAATCATGATTTTTTATTAGTCATTTTATTCATTTACATTTCAAATGATATTCTCCCTCCTGGTTACCCCTCCAAAAACTCCCATCCCATTACCCCCTCACCCCTCCTCTTAGCTTCTATGAGGGTGTTCCTCCCCCCCACTCACCCACTGCAGCCTCCCCACTTTAGCCTCCCCTACACTGGGACATCAAGCATCCTTCCCCTCTTATTGATGTCAGATAAGATCATCCTTTTATACATATTTATATGGATAAATAAATGGCTCCCTCTAAGATTTGTGGGCAGTCCAGTTAGTTCTGTTCTTCCTATGTGGTTGTAATCCCCTTCAGCTTCATTCGCATCCCCCAGCTCAGTCTGATGACTGGATAGGAATATCTGAATCTGTATTGGTCAGGTGCTGGGAAAATCTCTCAGGCAACAGCTATATCAAGCTTCTGTCAGCAATCGCTTCTTGGCGTCAGCAATAGTATAAGGGTTTGATGTCTGCAGATGGCATGGATCCTTAGCTAGAGCGGTCTCTGGAAGGCCTTTCCTTCAGTCTCTGTTAAACTTTTTGTCCGTCTTTTGTTTGGACAGGAACATTTCTGGATTAAAAATGTTGAGATACTAGCTCTCTATCAGACTTAGGATTGGTAAAAATCTTTTCCCAACCTGTAGTTTACCGTTTTGTCCTATTTACAGTGTCCTTTGCCTTACAGAAGCTTTGTAATTTCATGAGGTGCCATTTGTCGATTCTTGATCATAGAGCACAAGCCATTGGTGTTATGTTCAGGAATTTTTCCCTGTGCCCATGTGTTAGATACTTTTCCCCACTTTCTCTTCTATTAGATTCAGTGTATCTGGTTTTGTGTGGAGGCCCTTGATCTACTTGGACTTGAGCATTGTACAGGGAGATAGGAATGGATCAATTCGTAATCTTCTGCATGTAGACCACCAGTTGAACCAGCACCATTTTTGAAAATGCTGTCTTTTTCCCACTGGATGATCAAGTGACTGTAAGTGTGTGGGTTCATTTCTGGGTCTTCAATTCTATTCCATTGATCTAGCTGCCTGTCACTGTACTAATACCATATATTTTGTTTTTTTTATCACTACTCTTCTGTAGTACAGCTTGAGGTCAGGGAGGCTGATTCCCCCAGAAGTTCTTTTATTGTTGAGAATAGTTTTTGCTATCCTGGGTTTTTGTTATTCCATATGAATTTGAGAATTGTTCTTTCTAAGTCTATGAAGAATTGAGTTGGAATTTTGATAGGGATTGCATTGAATCTGTAGATTGCTTTTGGCAGGATGGCCATTTTAACTATATTAATCCTGCCAGTCCTTGAGGATGGGAGAACTTTCCATCTTCTGAGATCTTCTTCGATTTCTTTCCCCAGAGACATGAAGTTCTTGTCATACAGATCTTTCACTTGTTTGACAAAATGGCAACCTACAGACTGAGAAAAGATCTATACCAATCCTACATCCGACAGAGGGTTAATATCCAATATCCAATATATACAAAGAACTCAAGAAACTAGACTCCAGAGATCCAAATAACCCTATCAAAAAATGGGAAGCAGAGCTAAACAGAGAATACTCAACTGAGGAAACTTGAATGGCCGAGTAGCACCTATGGAAATATTTAACATCCTTATTCATCAGGGAAATGCAAATCAAAACAACCCGAAGATTCCACCTCACACCAATCACAATGGCTAAGATCAAAAACTCAGGTGACAGCAGATGTTGGTGAGGATGTGGAGAAAGAGGTACACTCCTCCATTGCTGGTGGGAATGCAAGCTGATACAACCTCTCTGGAAATCAGTTTGGAGGATCCTCAGAAAAGGGAACATAATACTACCTGAGGACCCAGCTATTCCACTCCTGGGCATATACCCAGAAGATACTCCAACATGTAATAAAGTCACATGTTCCACTATGTTCATAGCAGCCATATTTATAATAGCCAGAAACTGGAAACAACCCAGATGTCCCTCAACAGAGGAATGGATACAGAAAATGTGGTACATTCACACAATGGAATACTACTCAGCTATTAAAAACAATGACTTCATAAAATTCTTAGGCAAATGGATGGAACATGAAAATATCCTGAGCGAGGTAATGCAGTCACAAAAGAATGAACATGGTACGTACTCACTGGTATGTGGTTATTAGCCCAAAAGTTTGGAATACCCAAGAGTCACTTCACAGCAACCATTGGGCTGAGCGTGAGGTCCCAGATGGAGGAGTTGGACAAGGGACTGAAGGAGCTGAGGGAGTTGGCAGCCCCATGGAGGGAGCAACAGTGGCAACTGGTCTGACCCCTTTATGCTCCCGAAGACTGGATCACATACCAAAGAATATACTTGGAGGGACCCATGGTGCTAGCCACATATGTGGCAGAGTAGTGCCTTGTTATCCATCAGGAGGAGGAGAGGCTCTTGGGCCTGAGGGAGTTAAATCTCCCAGTATAGGAGAATGCCAAGGAGGGAAGTCAAAAGTGGGTGGGTGGGTGTGGCAACACCTTCATAGAGGCAGGGGAATGGGGGAGGGAATAGGGAGGTTCCAAAGGGGAGACCTGGAAAGGGGGAAACACTTGAAATTTAAAAAAAGTATCAAAAAAATGTTGAGATACATTGGTGGATGGGTGGCCCCATCCCCTAACTTGGGGCAGTGCCTGCCTGTCTACTGGTGGTGGTCTCTATAGTTTGTATTTCTCTTTTGTTGAGTATTTCAGCTTAAGTCATTACCATTGTGTCCTGAGAGCCTCTTTCTTCCCTAGAGTCTAGGACTTTCTAGAGGCAATCCCCAGTTCCCTATCCCCCACTGGTACATGTTTCTATTCCATTTTCTGACCTTCTGCACTTCTCTTCTGTCCCTTCTAATACCTAATGATGCCCCCCTTATTTTCCCTCCCCTTCCTCTCTTCCTACCAGGTACCTCCCTCTCTCTACTTTCTGTGATTATTTTGTTCCCTGTTCTATGTAGGAATGAAGCATCTACACTTTGGTCTTCATCCTTCTTAAGCTTTATAAAGTTTTTTGGTTATATTGTGGGTATTCTGAGCTTCTGGGCTAATAAGATTCTTGAACACGATTTTGGAGTTTCTTCACAATAGCTTGGAACAGACATGTAAACAATCAAAATAAATTTTATTTTCTATAACGATTTTCTGTTATCCAAAGGCTAGTTTATAATTTCTTGTTTCTTGAGTGTCTGGTCTTACAAAACCATTTTCAATAAAATCAATACTTTTAATCTGTATTGAAAAGGACTCCTTAAAATTATTATTCAAACATTTCAAAAATTGAAATGGCAACAAAATTAAGGCATATTGTAACAAAATTCATTACAATATAGGCAGAACTCAATTCCAGAACAAAATAAACACTTGTATAGAATTCTCATATGGATAGAGAAAACAGAGAAGCAATTCTAATAAAAAGCATAAAGTAAAAGTACCTAGGCAGATTAACATAATCTTTAGATATGGATACTCAGGAATAGAAAAACACACACATATCTAAATTGTAATCCTAAGTATAGACTTAGAGCCTAGGACACTTTCTTCCAAGTGTCAAGGATCATGCCCAGGTTAGTCTGTGATTGACCTATATCTTTGACATAATTCCCCATTGTCAGTCATAGCATGTTTCTTTGGTTTCTTTATTACTGTTTTTGTCTTTATCAAATTACATATATCACATGGCACCTATGGAACCCCATTTGTCTATCAATCCTCTTAGGGAGAGCAAGGAGGCTTTATCCTAGTGCTAGAGGGGTTTCATGAAGCCAATTTACTTACCTTGGCTCCAGAGAAAGCCTTGACTGTCCTTCTGAGAGTGAGAAACATTAAAAGTCACTGAAATATATGTTCTCTGTGAAAATGGAATGCTATTCTGACCTGCACTGTTTCCTAGTATACTTTCTATGTTGATTCTTATGCCTGAGGCAATGGGCAGGGGTTGTCTTTGGACTCAGCTGGAAGATGCTGTTCTGCTTTTAAGTAGAAATGTAATTTTCATGTTTTGCCAAAAGAAAGAAAATATTAGATGTAGAGAAGTAGCTGTCTATTTATTAAAACTTGAGGCAAAATACATGTGATAAAACTCTCAAGAGAGTATGGGAAATAACAATTGCAACAGAAAGAGATCCCATAACAAATAAGCACAAGTACATGCTAAAATCAGTATGAAAGAAAGACTGCATGGGATGGAGAAGGCTAATCATGTTAATTCAATGTACTGTTATAAATAAAAAACTAATATAAAAACTAGAGTATAAGTTATAATGTATTAAAATACATTTTATATATTAAAGAAATAATTCATTTCAAATATCAAGGAAATATTCCAAACATCAGCTATGTATGAGATAATTGTTTGAAAAGAAGGAAAATGTGAAAATATTAAAGAGCCAGAATTATGTGAATATTTTATAATGCAGAACATGGAAAAATAATAAGAGCAATATATGAACAGGTGACTATGAATATCACTTATGTAGGAAAAATTATTACAAAGTTTATTAAGTAAAAGGAGACACAAGAGTAGAAAAAGGATACCATTTATTTTAAATTTGATTCTGATATATATGTGTACCATTTAAAAGTAATTACGATGCAGAAACAAAATCATTTATTTTAGGTTATGTTTTTTAAAAATGCTGAGATATTGAGCCTGAAATACAGATTGTTTTAAATTGGCCTATGTCTTAGCTACAGTTTCATTACTATGGAGAGACACCATGACAACAGCACCTCCTATAAAGGACAGTATTTAATTGGGGCTGGATTACAGGTTTAGAGATTTAGTCCATTACTATGGCATAAAGCCTGACAGTGTGCAGGTAGATATGGTGCTGGAGGAATCCATAATTCTACATATTGATCCACAAGCATTGGATTGTTTACTCCGGACAATAGTTTCGTTGCTGTGAAGAAACTCCGTAAAAGTTGACCAAACAACTTTTATAAAGGACAACATTTAACTGGGTCTGGCTTATAGTCTCAGAGGTTCAGTCCATTATTATTATGGCAGGAAACATGCCAGTATCCAGGCAGATGTGGTACTAAGAAGGATCTGAGAGTTATATATCTTGATCCTAAGGAGCCCTTCTTCTACAGGCAGCAGGGCGAGGCTGTCTTCACTGGTCAAAGCCTGAGTCTAGTACCTCAAATGCTATCTACATAGTGACATATTTCCTATAACAAAGCCATGCTTTCTCCAATAATGCAACACCTACTAATAGTGTCAATTATTAGGGGCCAAGCATATTTAAACCAACACAGCCTACTTTAGAGATATATTCATAGATATCTTTATTGGTGTACTGTTCATCACCTCCAGTACTTAAAATCAGTCTAAGTGTACATAATTATATCAATATTTAATGAAAAATATGGAATATATAGACACAATGAAGTATTAATTAGTATTCCATATATAGATATGCATAATTTTAAATCAAATGAAGAAAGCAAATGAAAAGTATATGCTAAATAACTCATAAAAATAAATAATACAGATACTGCACATGGTGCAGACATATACCCCTTCAGCTTGGTGACTGAGGAGGAGCTTAGTTTGGAGACCATGGAAGTGATTGAGAAGCCCGAGAATGACCCTGAATGGTGGAAATATATATATATAAATAATATGTGTGTATTATATATATCATTTGCTTTACAGGGAAATTTTTCAGGGTTTACAAAAGAATATGTGATTAGTAGTAACAGAATGTTTATGAAAAATTTCATTTTCATTTTTCTTTACATCTGAACTTCTTTGTAGTTTGACTATACAGTTTTGAGATGGCACATTCCTACAACTGAAGAAAGGGTGTTGGGATCCACTAAACTTGCATACCCAGTTTTTTTAATATTGTATTATATAACAATTGTGACAAAAAAGGAATAAATAAAACAAAAATTTAAGTAAAATATGAATATATTTTCAAATTCTGAAGAAAGTCACTCTTGATTTCATATTCAGTCATATTACCTTTTTCAAACTAGAAATTCATCTACAAGAGCATACAGCAATATAAGGATTATAGTCCATCTATATCAATAGGGTAAACATTATATAAAAGTACTATTTGATGCACAATAATGAACTAATTTCAGATAATAAACTCAAATAAAATTACAAGACATGAAAATACTGTGAAAATTATAATTTATATATTAACAGATAATAAAAGTAAAAAATACATAAAATTAGGATCGAGGCCCCCTACACATATGTAACAGATGTGCCGCTTGGTCTTCTTTTAGGTCCTATAACAACTGGAGTAGGGGTTGTCTCTGAGTCTGTTGCCTACTGTGGATCTCTCTTCCCAAACTGGGCTGCCTTGTCTAGACTCAACGGAAGATGTTCTTAGTCCTCCAAGATCTTGATATGCCAAGGAAGGTTGATATACCTGCTAGGCTTCACCATTTTTCAGGATAAAGGCAGAACAAAATGGGGTAAAGGGAAGAGAGAAGGAGAGAGAGAGAGAGAGAGAGAAAGGGGAGAGAGAAGAGGGAAGGGGAGCTGAGAACTAGATGTAAGGCAAGGTAAGGAACGAGAAAAACTGTAAAATGTATATATTATTTTCTAATAAAGAACAAATTTCACATCAAAAAGTTTACACATATATGTATATGCACACACAGGCACAAAAACTCATGCACACACACATGCACACAAACACACAAATGGCCACACACACACGCATACACACACACATACACAAATAAAACACTGAATTTTTAAATATCATTAAGATTCAATAATATGCTGCTTAGAGGAAAAAGGAGTTTGGGTGAATAAAAAAGGTATATGTATTTTGCTTTAGAGCGTGTAATTATACTAATATATCAGCCAGGTGGAGATAACATGTAAATAACATGTTTAAGTTATACAAATAAATACAATGGCACTACATACAGCACCAAAGAACAGAAATAATAAACAATATACATTTTCATATTCAATAATTAATTAAGATTTGAATGCATAAAACCTCAAACCTGTTTTCTGGTTTGTGTTCACTCTTCTTTCCATCAGATTAAAGGAAACATACAAGATAATTTACTTGTACTAAATATTTCAAGTAAAATTAATTCCACATATTTTTCTTCAAAATGTTGAGTGAAGAGTTTAAGATTTACACAGGTAATCATCTGCATAATAAATATCGAGAACATTTCCAGTTTCACCAAAGGGTATTTTTGTTTGTTTAATAGAAAGTACTGCTTTCTGTCAGCTCTTATAATACGTAGCAATCTGCCTGTCTATAATGTATACATATATATGTACATTTATTTTTGTACCTATGTTTCGATTATGTTTGTTTCGATTATGTATGTTTCGATTAGAATCAAATTAAGTGATGTTTGTTTCATTTTGTCTAATGAATTTTCATGAAACAATATGGTTCAATTAAAGAGGACTATGTATTTAAGACATTTTGCTTGATGGGTTTTCCACTTGCTAAAGATACCCTACTTCTTTAACAATCTATTTTACAACATATTTAAGATATTATTTTAAATATTTCTTTTATTAATTCTCTATGAGATCTTGAAAACCTGAATAGACATTTAACATAGACATTGGCTGTCTTTAAGAAAGAGCAGATGTTCTCACATATGGATAAATAAGACTTTGATCTCAAAATTCAAATCTCCTTCTGGAAAACTTTTTGTAGTAACATATGGTAGACAATGAATCTTAAAAACTTGTTGGCTGTAGACTTGACAGTAAAATGGGATTAGTTTAAGATTTATTTACAGAGATTAAACAAATTGAGCATAGAAACCGATGGAATTGGCCATAATCCTTTGATATTCAAAAGATTGGCACTTTTTTTTTCTATTTTGCCAAAAATAAACTCTGAATTTTCAATGCAACATCATATTTCTCAACACAATTCCTGTCTATCTTTGTTAAGTCACATAGGATATTTCCTTGCCTACAACATTGTTAGCTACTTTAAGATGAACATAAATATGCATTCCCAAAACTGTGGAGAAATGCTCAAATTTGAATAATTTTACTCCTTTTTATTTGTTATCATAAAAATGAAGAATTCAACACACAACAGTATCCATATTTAAATAACATCAGGCAAAATCATATCCTTTTTATCACTGATGATAATTACATATGAGAATGCTACTTCGCTTTTTAGATTTACATTCATGTAATTTAAAATTTTAAAATAAAAAGTACACATTTGTCAGCTATTATGTCAAACAAGCCCAAATATATATAGAACGTTTCTGCATTTAAATAAGTTGTAAAACATAGTTTTTACTTGCTTTCCTGGAGATATGTCATGTGTATAAGACAAAAATAATAATCAGCAATCACTACTCCCTCTTTAAAAATGTCACCACTTCAGCACCTTTTTATCTTATTTTACATGTATAGTGATCTTTGTGACTATTTAGTGTTTTTAAAGGCATAAAAAAACAGAATATATTTTCAATACCTTTTTGTGTTAATGTTGTCTTAAGAGTTTCAATTCTGAGGTAATGACAAAGAGTCTCCCATGTACTTAGAATTTGAAATCACAGATAAAATATAGACGATTTACATAAATTGGCTCAATGTACTACTCTACGAGAGCAACACATATAAGAAAAATCATACTGGATTTGTATTACTCAAATTCTGCATATTCCTCATATTAATCTCTTAAGGGTACAATGCATGTTTTCTTCCTAACATTTCTATACAAACCGCCAAGAATTTCAGCCATATTTGGAACTAAGTCTTAAAGTGTTTGTAAAACTATTTTAACTTACTCTCAGTTTAAGAGGATACTACACTAAGGATAATGTTATTTCTGTTTTGTGAATTGTTCAGTCAAGAAAATTATCAAATACATATTTTCCTTAGACAAAATATTTTAACTTCTGAAAAGTATATTTCCAATTGTTCTCTCACTTATATGAAAATGTGATTTTGAGTAGGTCTTTGCCGTCATTATCATTTGTATTTACCATTATAACTGTATATAATAATGATTATTTTCCATTTCACTTTGTTTTATGGACCCAGTAATAATTTGGAGTTTCATAGAACACTATATTAATTCTGAACACTTGTAGTGATTCTTTTTATCTAATTGTTTTCAAAAGTCCTATTTTTAGATCTACTTCAGTCCATTTTTTTCTCCTGAAACATTGCAAGTTATGTTTACATTACCCAAACAATTGCATATAAATTTATTTCTACTAGTTTACCTAGTTATTAGTTTGTTTTCTCCATTTATTGCAGGATACTTTTAATATTTGAAGAATGTAATGTATTTTCTACATATATGTATATAATAACAATTAAAGAAAACAGACACCACGGATTTGAAGTAGATCAAGGCATGGTTTAGGTAAAGACCTGCTGGAAGGGAAGGGAAAGGATAAATATTGTAAATATAATTACAAAAAGCAAATGAAAAATCAAAAAATTAATTTTTAAAATTTAAACCTTGTATATGAGAAGGAAATAATGTGTTTCTTAAATGTAACTAACACATCAATTTTAAATAGAAAGTCATTAGTGTATGTCTGTGAGTTTACTTAGTTTAATGAGGTTGAGACTCACATTATATCATGCATAAAAACAAATAATATATCAACCTAAACACTGATTTTGTGCAAAATTATTTAGACTAATGAGTCTTTGTTTCTGTTTTCAAGCCAGCATCTCATAAAATCTATACATTTATGTTTCAAAATTCTCCATCTAGAAAAATCCCCATGGTATCATTTTTATATGTGTGTTTCAATTCAATTAAGTAAAGACATTAGATTAACAGAAGAATGTGAGGCCTGGATATCTCAAAAGGAAGAGAAAATAATATAAAGTGTAATGGACAGATATAGAGTAAACTAGAACAAAGGGTGAAATAGGGAGAGGGATTAGAAAGAAGAGTAAGGGTCCAACTATGGGGCGGGATAAGGAACACACTAAAGGCCTTTTGAAAGAAAGATAAAAAGTTACTCAAGCTATTATAGAGTTTCACAGTGTGTGTGTGTGTATGTGCATGTGTGTGTGTATGTGTGTGTGTGTATGTGTGTGTGTGTATGTGTGTGTGTGTGTGTGAGTGTGTGTGCATCTTTGTGAAATGAATTTAATTGGAGTTATCATATAATTGTGAGAGAATTACCCAACTAGCCATTTTATGCAGTCAGGTTAAATACCCAAAGTCAGGAAAGTGTTAACCATTGTTAAGTTGTATGAGAAATCCCAATGAAACCTCAAATATCATAGACTATTGCAAAGGCTACTGGTAAATGTCCATAAACTTATGATATGGCTAAGTTACTTAAAACCATACTATCATGTCAATCAACATGGAGAAACTGAGCTGGTTTCTAGCTAGAAGCTTCCTTCATGCTCAGAACAGTTCATAGTTTGAGAAGCTATGGAGCCCACTTACAGAGAAAAAGAGGTAGCCATCAATATCATCCAACTACAAACTCTGTGACATATAACATGAACCTTTCTGCAAGGTCTACTGGTGCAAAAGTGGGGGAAATTTTATGGAATCAACTGCCTTAGTCAGTGTTCTATAGCTGTGAGGAGACACCATGACCACAGCAACCTTATAAGAGAAAAATATATTGATTTCTGGTTTGCTCACAGTTTCAGAGGTTTAGTTCAATATTGTCATTTCAAAGATCATGGTGTTCCACAGGCAGTCATGGAACCAGAATTAGCTGAGAGGTCTACATCTGGGCCCACAGGCACCAGGATAGAGAGGCAGTAGCTTGATTTTTTGAAACCTCAAAGTCATCCCCTGTAGTGACATACTTCCTTCAATAAGGAAACAGCTCTCATTCTCTCTCAAGTAGTGGCACTCCTTGATGACTATAAAATTCAACTATATGAACCGATGGGTGCCATCCTCATTATAACTGCCACAATAACCTGTAACGTTAACTTTTATTCTTCTGTATTAATTGTTATCTCTGAGGCTTACAGGCTCATTTTGCAAACTTATGCCTAGCCCTGGAAGTTTCTAGTCTCCATACAATCTTATCTAGGCCTAGAATGTTTTCAACCTCTGTGGTGTGCTGCTGAATAAGCTCACACTTTCTCATTCTTTCTGAACTCTGACTGACTGGTTCAACTCAGCTTTTTTGGCTTAAATCTCTCCAAGCTAACTGACTTAATCTGGCTTCTATCTTGGCTTTGAATTTTTGCTCTGTTTGACCTCAGGCTAACTCTGGCAATTTGTTGGAATCTGACTCCTTCTTGTTGGTGCCCATGAGTTGGCCCAGAAACCATACAAACACTGACCTCAATCAGACATGGATGGTTATTGAACACACACCATAATACTGATCATCAGGACCATGGGATTCAGGGGTTGAGCCACGGTGATGAACATCTTTCTCTGCCAGTGTGGTGATTTGAATGTGTTTGTGCCAGGATGTGCCACTATTTAAAGATGTGGCCTTATTGGAGTAGGCGTGTCACTGTGTGGGTGGGTTTTATAACCCTCTTACTAGCTATGTGGAAGCCAGTCTTCTCCTGAGCAGCCTTCAGATGAAGATGTAGAACTCTAAGCTCTGACTGCATCATGACTGCCAAGAAGCTGCCATCTTCTCCCCTTGATTATAAACTGAACCTATGAACCTGTAAGCCAGCCCCAATTAAATATTGTCATCATAAGAGTTGCCTTGGTCATGGTGTCTGTTCACAGCAGCAAAACCCTAACTTATAAAAAAAATAAATTATAATATAATTGAAACCACACTGAGCTCATATGCAGGTGCAGGATGTGCTGCCAGGTAGTTGGATCTGACCCATGCAATTTTAGACATAACAGTTCATATTGACCTTTAATTTTGGTGGGTCCTATATACAGCTTTGAGGAATTTTTTAAGATTAATAAACTGCACAGAGAACATAACAGGATATGTAATCAGCACAACCATGCTCTGAGTCAAGTTATTTTTCTGTGTCAATGATTGGCAGGCATATTACAGCAACACTATGAAATAACTGGCAGACATGGCACCAAATGCCTACAGCTATGCTGGGTGGGGGGCAGACCTCAACATTTTCTGGCTCCTTCTGTCATTGCCTTGTCTAGATTGTTCTCTCTCCAAGGTGTCTCTGTAAAACTCTTCCACTAAAACTGCCACTTTTCTCTCTCTGTACTGTTCTCTCAAGTAGGTTCCCTGGTCTCTCTTCTCATGAGATTTGGGCATATCCTATTCTGTCAAATATTTCTCTCATTTGTAACTTTGTCTACCACTAAATTTGACATTAGTTTCAAACATAGCTGCTTCCTTCTACAAACTAATTTTACCTTTGTTGTTTGATGTTAAGGGTGTGTACTAAGGGTGTATCTATAGTACACCCTTAACCTTGTAGGTTAAGGGCTGAGCAATACCACAACTAGAAAGAGTTTTTCTGTAAATCACACAATCTCAGGGTTCACAATATCATCAGATATTCTGCAATACATAGTGATACCAAAAAAACATGCTTTTCTATTCTCCGTTCACAAAGTGAGTCTCACATAAATTTGGCTGATTGTGCCAGGACCTAACCCATTGACTCAGAGGCAGAGAGGTTCTTCTCTGTCTCTTCTTCCAAGCACACCTCAGGCATCAATAATGACAGACTCTTCACCTGTGTTGGATATTCAATCAAAAGAAGACATAGCTTCTGATGCACCCAATGGACTCTAATTTTGCTCTTTGGAGCTTGTTCCATCCACCAAGAAAAAGTGTGGATATGCATGTATGTAAGATGGTTGAAGATTTGCTCCACTCGATCAATATATAAATGTGTATATATCTGTATGTATGTATGTATGTATGCATGCATGCATTATGAATATATATGTGTATATATGTATGCATAATGAATATACGTGTGTATGTGTATATGTGAAGTTCTTGGGGCTTGTTGAACTTTGCTTGACCCACCAATTATGAGCTTGTGTGTGTGTGTGTGTGTGTGTGTGTGTGTATGTGTGTGTATGTTTTATTTTTCCCCATTTCCCAAGCCCCAAAGAATTAAATTTTGCTCCCTCAGAAGTCTGTTGAATGACTAACTGCTGATTCCACACTTGGCCTTCCTCAGTTCACACTGCGGCACCAAAGATAGCTTTCACAGTAACCAACCACTTTTTACATAATTTTAAGATCTACTCTATAAGAAGAAATTTATATCTAACAGGGGTAAAGCTTTCAAGAACCTGAAACTAGACAGGACTTGAGCCTATGGAAGACAATGTAATACTATGATTCTGTTAAAAGTATATAGCAATAAGATGACTCTAAATGACACAATGTTATATTAATAGATCAATGCCAGTGAAACCCTATCAAAAATGTTTTTTTTTATTTTAATAAAAGATAAGAATTATTGCCAGATAGCGGTAGTGCACGCCTTTAATCCCAGCACTTGGGAGGCAGAGGCAGGTGGATTTCTGAGTTCGAGGCCAGCCTGCTCTACAGAGTGAGTTCCAGGACAGCCAGGGCAACACAGAGAAACACTGTCTCAAGAAACCAAAAAAAAAAAAAAAAAAATCACAGAGACCCACAACTGAATGGAAGGTGCGAGACTTTGGACTACTCAGTACTAAGCGGTCTGTCTTTGCCAAACTTCTTACCTCAAGGCTCAGGTGTATATGTGGAAGAGAAAGTGGAAGGTTCTAAGAGCTACAGAGAATGGATGACTCCAATAAAATAATATTTTGAAGACATAATAGGATGGTCATATAAATGGAATAAATATGTCACAGAATGCATAGAGTCAAGCCAAATTGGTCCTGATGCTGAGTGGGAGAAGTAGACATGGGGATCTACTCACAACAAAGAAGTTTTTTACAATGGATACATGTTAGCAGAGGGAAATTATTTTTTTTCCACTGAAATGTAACTTAGTCTGTTACTCACATACCAGATAAAGCTCCATGCCCAGGAGTAGTTGACAAACTCAAGACAAAAATCCATTTTTCTTGTAGATTTTTGTTTTATTTGGCATTTTTCCACACTGATTTTCTGATTTTGATTTTCATTTATATATATATATATGCTATCCATACACACACACACACACATATATATATATATATATATCTTCTTCATATGGTTGATACATATCATATGATACATATCATATGATACATATATCAACCATATGAAGAAGATATAAGAGTTTAATACAATTATTTTGAAAGACTGAAAATGTTTAGATTTCATTTATAATAATTTAAAATACCTCAAATATTTTTAAAACATAATATGATGTTATTTATAGTTTTAGAGCCTGATTCTGATTCTGCCTGTCAATTTTATGTAAAAATGATAAAGTCTTAAAGTTGAAAAACATTATGGAAATTAATTGCCTGGAATTGCAGGGTGGACAAGATCTCTGATGTTTGGACTTTTGAGGGAATTTTCACATCTGGATTCTATACATAGGCACTGTCATATTTTATACAGTTTCACGTATGACATATACATTAAAATTTTCCTTATCTGGTGACTCAAGCAGCTTTGATCCCATCCATTGAGAGATAAAGGCAGAAGAATCATGAGTTCAAGGTCATCATCACCTAGCCAACTATTTCAAAAGCAATACTGACTCTATAAGACCTTGTCACAGGAAAAATAATTGATTGTGTTGTGTAAGTATGCATAGAATGACACTGTGTTACATCAATTTGTTGAAAAGGAAATAAAGGTTTTTTTCCTATTAATAAGAATATTTGTTACCTAATAGATAATTAAGAGCCCTTAGAAATCAATAGGATTGAATGAAGCTAGTGTATAGTATAAACTAGTATCTAAGAACTAAAATAGAAAGGCTGTTTAATTAAAATCTTGAAATATGATATTTTCTACATTGAAAATTTCCAGCTTTTGCTATGAGCTTTGACTTCAGTGTCTGAGTATAGTCAAAACAATGGTACTACTCAAAAGATACAGAGGATGAGAAAGAAATTAGGGAAACAATGCCCTTCACAGTAGTTACAAATAATGTAAAATATCTTGATGTGACTCTAACCAAGCGAGTGAAAGATCTATATGACAAGAACTTCAAGTCTCTGAAGAAGGAAATCGAAGATCTCAGAAGATGGAAAGATCTCCCATGCTAATGAATTGGCAGGATTAATATAGTAAAAATGGCCATCTTGCTGAAAGCAATCTACAGATTCAATTCAATCTTCAGCAAAATTCCAACTCAAGTTTTCACAGACTTAGAAAGAGCAATTCTCAAATTCATTTGTAATAACCAAAACCCCCAGGATAGCAAAAACTATTCTCAACAATAAAAGAACTTCTGGGGTAATCACCATCACTGACATCAAGCTGTATTACAGAACAATAGTGATAAAAACTGCCTGGTATCAGTAGAATGGTCAATAGAATACCAATGGTAGATCAATGGAAGAGAATTGAAGACCCAGAAATGAACCCATACTCCTATGGTCAATTGATCTTTGAAAAAGAAACTAAATCCATCCAGTGGAAAAAAGACCACATTTTCAACAAATGGTGCTGGTTCAAATGGCAGTCAGCATGTAGAAGAATACAAATTGATCCATTTTTATCTCCTTGTGCAAAGTTCAAGTCCAAGTGGATCAAGGACTCCACATAAAACCAGATACAGTGAATCTAATAGCAGAGAAAGTAGGGAAGAGGCTCAAGCATATGGGCAAAGGGAAAATTTCCTGAACAGAACACCAATGGCTTATGCTCTAAGATCAAGAATCAACAAATGGGACCTCATAAAATTGCAAAGCTTTTGTAAGACCAAGGACTCTGTCAGTCAGACAAAATGGCAACCAACAGATTGGGAAAATGTCTTTACCAATACCACATCAGATAGAGGGCTAATATCCAATATATACAGAGAATTCAAGAAGTTAGACTCCAAAGAACCAAATAACCCTATTAAAAATTGGAGTACAGAGCTAAACAATGAATTCTCAACTGAGGTATATGAAATGGCGTAGAAGCACCTAACAAAATGTTAAACATCCTTGGTCATCAGGATACAGGTACATTTACACAATGGAGTACTACTCAGCTTAAAAACAATGACTTCATGAAATTAGCAGGGAAATGTACGGGACTAGAAAATATCACAAAAGAACACACATGGTATGGACTCACTGATAATTGAATATTAGGCAAAAAGCTCGGAATATCCTAGATATAATTTGCAGACCGTATGAAGTTCAAGAAGAAGAAGGAAAGATCAAAGTGTGGACGCTTCAGTCCTTCTTAGAATGTAGAACAAAATACTCACAGGAAGTAGAGCATGGAAGGGACTTGGGAGAAAAAGAGGAGGTGGGAGAAAAGAGGGCAGGATCAGGTATGAGAGGAGACAGGGGTGATAGATAGAGGGTCAAGAAATTGAACAGAAGTACACAGTAATGGGTGATGGGGAACTAGCAGTAGTCAATAGAAGTCTCAGATGCCAGAAAAGCAAGAGGCTCCCAGGACCCAACGGGGATTACATTAGCTGAAATGCCCTACAAAGGGAGGGAGAACCTGTAGAGACCATATCCAGAGGTTAGGCAAGGCCCTTGGTTGAGGGATGCGGCCACCCACTCATTTCCAAATTTTTAACCCAGAATTGCTCCTGTCTAAAGGAAATATAGGGACAAATTGTGGAGCAGAGACGGAAGGAAAGGCCATCCAGAGACTGTTCCACATGGGTATCCATCCCACATACCGACACCAAACCCAAACACTAATATTGATGACAAGAAATGCTTGTTGACAGGAGTCTGATATAGCTGTCTCCTGAGAGACTTTGTCAGAGCCTAACAAATACAGATGCTGATGCTTGCAGCCATCATTGAACTGAGCACAGGGTGGCCAATGGAAGAGAAAGAAAGGACTGAAGGAGCTGTAGGGGTTTACAACCCCATAAGAAGAACAACAATATCAACCAAACAGATCCCCCAATGCTCCCAGTGACTAAACGACCAACCATAGAGTACACATGGAGGGACTCATGGCTCCAGTTGCATATGTAGCAGAGGATAGCCTTATGTGGCATCAATGGAAGGAGAGGCCCTTGGTCCTCTGAAAGCTCAATGCCCCAGTGTATGAGAATGCCAGGGAGCTAAGCTGGGAGTGGGGTAGATGGGTGGGGGAGCACCCTCATGGAAGCAGGGGGAGGGGGATAGGATAGGTGTTTGTGAGGAAGAAACAAGGAAATAGGATAAAATTTGAAATGCAAATAAATAAAATGTAATAATAATAATAATAATAATAATAATAATAATAATAATAAAATGTTTTAACAGATAACATATAAATGATCATATTTGAGAAAAACAATATCTTGACATTTTAAGTGTTTCCTTCACATAGGATTTGTTTTATACTTTGAGCATTATTTTTAAAATATATTTCTTGTGTTTGAAATACTTTAATGGTAAATTTAGATTAATATATTTTCCCAAAAACTCAACACACAGTGCCATATTAAGATTCTCTTTAATTCTTTTCAGTTATTCTTATAGTATACTATACATATCCCCAGTTTTTAAAAAGTAATCTTAATTTGGTTCTTTTCTGGATTAGTACAATGATCCCTCCACCTAGTATTCATACGGACAAGATGGAAGAACAAAAAGTTGTCCTTACTGCTTATATAAAACTCAAAGAGCTTTCTGAATTTCACGTGCTCATTTTTTTTTTTAAACTCAAAGAAAATTTTTGCACATCTAATAAAGCAGCATCAATACTGGTTACTGCTCCCACAGCAATGTCTATCAGTCATAGCTAAAGCTTAGAAGTTGTGAAAACACTCTGAATCAAGGTGGATAAAATACAAAGCTGGGGATTTACAAAAGAAAGGTTCTTCTGCTCAATAGTAACTATCACAGAAGAATCTTTAAAAACCTCAACTTTGTTCAAAGGTCATACATTATGCATTATAAAACAACAGAACATCAAAATAAAACAAGTGAAATTCAGTATGTTAACAGAAGCTTCTGCAAGAATATTTGCCCATCAATGCTCTGATATAAGACTGAATCTATTCTTATTGAAACTTGTATCCAAAGATTATAACTTAAAATCTTCCCATAAAATCTCCTACCTTTTAATAATTATAACTCTCTATTTCTTAACTCCATGAGTAGAACATAGTTGACTGACTCTAGGCTCCGATTGCAAGGCTATCATTTTTTATAGAGTAATAACTGTCTTGCTCAGGGACTCTCTTGGTTATGTGAGCTAATGATGTAAAATTATTCCTTTAAGAATAAAATAAGCATATATCTATGTAGAAACTTTTTTCTTTTATTTATTCTTGTTTCATAAAAACATCCTGACAATAGTGTCCACTCCTACCAGTCCCAGCTCCAACTCTACCTATTCTTCAGATTCACTCCTTTTCTATGTCCCTTAAGAAAAAAAATCAAGCCTCCAAGGGATATCAACTAAGCATGGCATAACAAGATGCAATAAGAATGGGCACCAACACTTATGTAAAACCATTAGGAAGTATAAAGCTCCCAAGAGCAGGCAAAAGAGTCAGAGATATCCCAGCTTTTTATTTCTAGGAGTCCCACAAAACACACAAGCTAATTAGCCACTATATATATGTACAGGATTTAGCATAGACCCATGCCAGCTCCATGATTGTCACTTCAGTCTCTCTGAGGCCCTGTGAGCCAATTTTAATTAGATCTGTGGGTAGTGTTTTCCTGGTGTCCTTGACCCGGCTGGCTCCTTCAATCTGACCTCGTGCTCTTCCTCAGAGTTCCCTGAAGCTGGCCTAATATTTGGCTGGGGGTCTTTGCATCTGTTCCCATGATAACAACATACTTAGTAAAAAGTTTTACTTTTTAGTGTTTCTGAAATCATCTCATATTTAGCACATTCTTACCTGAGTCCTTCATGTAGTCCAAGCTGTCCTTGAAATTACAGTCCTGAGTGCTAAACCCTAAATATGTACTACTACACTTGACATAATAATTATCTCTTAATTTTTACTCTATAATTTTGAATTTGTGAGAACATACATATTTAAAATTATGCAAATTACTTAATAATACATCATGTAAAATTGTTCAAAATCTACATCACTGTTTTAACAGAAAATGTGATTGATGGTAATGTAATGATTATTAATCATAAAATAAACTCAAAAATTAGGCTCTTTCAGATCCTGAAGAATGGAATCAATATTAATTAAAATCTATACAGAGCAGGATATTGCATAGTGGAAAACTAAAAATAAATAAATAAATAAATAAATAAAAAATAAATAAATAAACTATTTCCTTGTAAAGTCTGTGAAAGGACAGGATTGACAGCAATGACATTTCTATCTGTCATTGTAGTGGAGCTTCTAGCTAGTGCAACCAGATATAAAATTCATATAAATCAAAAGAAAGTTAGAAAGGTATTTTAAGTTTCTCACCATGTTACATTGTATTTTGAAATGACTATGGAAAATATAATCACACAATTTAGAGGAAGCAATATAACAAGATTTTAGAACACAAGATTAAAGTAATAAAACAAATTTTAATATCTAGGAGTAAATAACCCAAAATATAAACTCAATTTACAATAGAATCAAAAAGAATTTGAAATAAATAAATGAGATAGAAAATTGGAAAAAAAAGCTATCAAATAAATTCAACGTGGTCATAGCACATAGAAAACTGTCTGGTATTCATGTGGACATGTATGCCACACAATTAATATGAATGGAAGTATTACTGTGTTTCTAACCAGAAATTTTACCATTGTTAGGAGGCCAACTTGATTCACAGATTCAGAGCAATTTCTGTTAAAAATACAATTCAACTTTTATCCTAACAAAATTGCCACTAACAAACATAAGGAAATGCAATATATATATATATATATATATATATATATATATATATATATATATATATATATATATTTTATATATTTATATATATATATAAGAGAGAGAAAACATACTTGAATACTTGAAAAGATTTCTAGGAAGAGTGTCTTTATAAACACAATTATTTAATCAATTTTTCATTAATTTGTTCTATTATTGTATTTCATTTTGCTTCCGTAAGTTTTTGGTATCATTTGGAAAATTACAAAGAGAAATCCAAATTACTCTGTCAATTCATGGATAAATTCTTCCACATATACCTGTAAATGACCAGACTATTTTTTTATGAAAATTAACTATTTAATTGAGGACACAAAATAACATTTATGCTATAGTTTAATTAGTGTTTTGAAACTTAAGTCTTCAAACAAAGATTCAATTGTGAACTTACATTTGTATTTTTTGTCTTATTTTCAGTAGCCATTTTTGACTACTCTCTAGAATAGTCAAGACTCTGGAAATGATAATTTTCTTGTTCATCCTCCTTCTTATTAAAATGTTTCTTAGCAATTTATGAAAATGTAACTTAATCGTATATTGTTATTCACTGAACACAATGCATCATTTGTAAGAACAATTTTTAGATGAAGGAGGGATGTATCCCCAGGGTTCATATGTTGATATTTCTGTTGACATTTCATATTAATACAGTGAGATACTAAGAGTTTCAGAAGATCCCTGATCTACTTTCCTTTTCTGTTTGTTCATTTATTTTTTTCATACAACCTAGTTTGATTATATTCTCCCTATTCAATACCTCTCAGACCTTCCTCACCTTCCTAAACACAAAACTTCATATTCCCTCTTCCACTTTACCTTCTCTGAATAATAATAATAATAATAATAATAATAATAATAATAATAATAATAATAAAAGAAAAAAACAAATTATAACAATAAAATCAATAAAATTTGTTACATTTTGGGGGACAGCACAATACTCTATCACCCAAAGTATATTCCATCATGTTTGTTTAGGAAGCCAGTTTTATAGTCTAAAGCTGTTGCAGGATTTTCCCTGCCCAATTACATTAGGGCAACAAGACCCCTGTGGTTGGACAGGGAACAGGGAGGCGGAGCTAAGAGTGGCACAGGAGAGGATCATGGGAGAGAGAAGGAAAGAAGATGGCTGAGGAAGTGAACTGGTGTGGTGTTGCTGATGGTTATGTTATCATAAAGGTTAGAAGTTTGGGTGGGTGAGGGAATATCCCCATAGAGGCAGGGGAGGGGCAGGGAATAGGGAAGTTCCAAAGGGGAGATCTGGAAAGGGGGAAACATTTGAAATGTAAATAAAGTATGAAAAAAAAAAAAGGTTAGAAGTTTGGAGTAAGTTGTCTAATCTAGGTGGGCAGCTTTTATCCTTATCAATTCGCTCTGAAATTATTGTATTGGCATCTTGTAAGTTGTGTTTTTATTGGTACATAAATCTGTTTGGTTAACTATATGCTTAAGAGTTTTGATTCTACTGGGTAATTGGGTGTTGAGATGGCTGGCTGTGGGGCAGGCAGTCACAGTGGGAGCCTTGCTGCAGAGTTCTGCCAAGGGACTCAGCTCCTTAGAGTTGGCAGGCTGACAGAGTGAGATTCCCTGGAGGGATATCTGCTATGGCCCACCTGTTGCTGGCATGAGTGCAGGAACATAATGGGTCACTTTTTACTTCATATTTCCTGCTACATAAAGCTAGCTGATTGGGAAAAAAATGAAAATATGCAAAGTAAATTGTTCAGGTCAAAATTATTTTTATTCAAGTTATAAGACAGATAAATAGAATGGTAAATTTGATTTAATACATTGATTAATGATAGATTCTTTTTGTTACATTTTCTGTCAGGGTTCAGACAAAAGAATATGCCAATTGAAACTACCCTGTGTGAGAAGTTTGGTTGTTATCTCTTTAATCCAGATTTCTCAGAAAGCAAGATAAATAGCTTAGTTCCAGCTTGATGCTGTGGAAATTTTTCATATGACTGCATTTTGGTATTTAGCCTAGTGTATTATGGCTCCAGATCAGGAGTAGGTATAAAACTAGGCCCATTATAATTATTATTTATCTTAGTTCATTATGATATCAAACAAAAGGGAAACAGTAATTCCTTTCTGAAAAGGATTTAATTGCTTCTTTATTATAAGGAGATATTTTTCTGACACATAATCTGATATGAGATTGGAATTTATAGATGTCGTTTGTATATTCCACAACAGATAATAAAATATTTATTTGTAGAAATTGGTGAATCAGGGAGGGATTATGAAAATGGTGACTAGAAAACAGAGTTATGCCTTACCATTAAAGCAAAAATAGGGATAAGGCTTGACTTTAGAAACACTCAGATTAAAAGTAAATAGAGTCTGAAGACAATAACTATTGGGTAAAGCCTTAAAATCAATTTTAACAGTGAATATGTAGATTGGTGTGTTTTATCAAGAAAACAAGTTAAATGAATTTAATTGATTTTATGTATGTAAAATCATTTGTTTCAATAATCAATAATTATTTTGATATTATCTACTGAGGAGATAGATAAATTTCAAAAGAAGAAAACAGGGAGCAGCCACAGTGGTACTGATGATACACTTAAGTCCTGACGGTTGATCTTTATCCATTTAGCACACACTGTCTTGACTTTCAGTTGTCAGTTCCGTCATTTTCTCACATGAGGATATTAATTACTTGGATGCTAGAACCTGCTTTGTGTCTCTTCAGATAGTCTAGAATATCAAGGAATCTATTCTTCGGTAAAACTTCAGAAGAATCCCCATCTAAAGTGGTGTACATACAATAGATTCCTCAGTCTTTAGTGAGGTAAATCTGGGTACCTACTGATATAGACCACCACATCCACCACCACCCTGGACACACACAGTCATATACTCTTCCTTTGAGATATCATCAAAATCTTCATGGAAACAGTCTTCATATCTCTAGAAAAGTCACTTCATCATCCTCTATGATTTTAGTCTTTTGTCCATTAATGATCAGAAGCTTTGATCTCTGAAAAACAAAACTAGAAGGCAATCGGGAAAACATCATTTAACACAGGGAGACATTTTATCTCTCTTCTATTTCCCCTCTTTTTTAGCACAAAACCCCAGAAATTTAGAAAAAAAGGAGTTTATTTATATATAATATATAAGTAAAGGCCTCAAAATTTCTAAAAATAAATCCACAGTATTTGAATTTTATAAATATATAATAATTGCTTTTTCCTTGTGGGTTCTCGACTCATAAATTGAATCAACACAGGTAAAACATATTATTGAAATAATTGCATCAGTTCCAAACCTATGCCGAATTTATCTTTCCATTTTGTAACTATATAGTTTCTTCTAAAATTTTTTCTTAATATAATTGTATTCAACTATATATTCTTCCTAATCCTTCTATATAATCTCAGTTTCAATTCCTCTAGACTCTTAAGAGTGAGATTAGTTAAAAAGTTGTGAAATCTTTTATTGTGTTCTTAAAATTCTGATGGCTTTCTTTGTTTGGTATTTTGTTTGTTTAACTTAAAGAATTCTCAAGCTTCATATTGCCTAGGCTCATTTTCCTATAGGCCAGTATAAGCAATACAGCACCAGCATATCTGAATGTCAAACTCTTAACACAGATTTTGTAATACACTTCCTTGTTAACAATCTATAGAAGTTTGAAGGAACTTCAACATACGTATAGCATACTTGTGAAAAAAATGTCACACTCTTTCACGTTTATTATCTCTTTTTCTCTCTAAAATCACGTCATTCAAACAAGCTTATGAAGACAAACCAGAAATGAGCTATCTACTTTGTTTCTTAAGATATGCCCTTAAAATTCTTTTGTCCTTGACACATGTCTCCTAAATGTTAAAACTATATGAGTAGGTAGCTCAGATATTAATGTAGTACAAAGCTGTTTTATAACACATACATAGATTGTGGAAACACTTAATAAACTAAATAAACACTTAATAAACTAAAAGAATACTGAGAGATAAGAGATAATTTTTGTGTTCCCTTTATTTGACTGTTACTTAACTTCTGATGACCTTTAGAGACAAAGTCTCCCCTACTTCCTAAATGATCATAAGAAGAAACCAAGGCAACTTATCTTGGTAGGAACTTTTGAAACTCCTAACATCAATGATACAACATGCCAATTCAATTTTAGTTTTCACTTTTGTATATAAAGAGCTGTTTGAAAATAAATGCAAAGGAAATTCACAGTTCATAGACTAAAAAAGTTAACAACTCCTTTTTGACTTTGAAGCATAAGAATCAAGAATAAAGGGAAAGTTTTTGTGCCCAAGATAGGAGAGGCAAACAGATACATTCAGATAGTCACAATGTAGAATTCAAAGACTGAGGGTCATGAGATGAATCCTTGGGAACCAATCACAATAGAGAAAAGCTTCATGTGCAATGAATGCATTTCTAGAAGGTCAATGAAATGTAATTAATCAATGCAAGTTTTAAGATCTACAGTGATAGACTCAGTTGCCAATTCCAGGAGGCACTATCTGGAAACCCATTGGGCACACTAGCCAGGAAATTAAGTAGATTATCTTCACTCCCCTTCTTTTGTTCTTGCTTTCAAATCTTATCTTTTTTTTTTATTTTAGATATTTCAGGAAGTTATCCTACAGCCACATAAAAAGAACATTTAATATTTAACAATTATATGTCATGAAATCTTTTCAATAATAGTTATTATACAAGAATTTTATTATATAAATATTAAGAGAAATAAAACAAAGGAAAACAAAATGGGATTCAGTAAGGCTTAATTGCAAATATCTCCTAACAGACAAGATGAAATATCAGAGAATGTCAGAGAAGTGGTTGATTTGATAAGAAACCAAAGATTATAAATGGCTGAAAGAAAATCTGTGATAACTGCCCAACCTATACTAAACTTTCACTGACCCAGGGCCCAACCAACCTGTGACTGTGACTAGAGTATAATACAGCCTACCTAATGGTCATAGACAATGACAGAAGGATACAGGATCTTTCTGTAGTTCATACAATTAAAAAGATGGTTATTCTCTGCATCTCAAGGTTGAACATTCTGAGAAGAATAGCTGACACACTATTCAAAAATAAAAGGTTTTGGAAGGAAAAAAATCCATGAGGATGTGAGGATGCCAACCCCTGTATAATGTTATCAATATAATAAAGTCAAAGGTACCAATATCCATATAATGAAGACATAGGTACTAATGTCAGTATTATAAAGGCAATGGTTTCAATCAACAAGGGAAATAGAAACCACTGGTATAAATAACATAAGAAATTCCCAGAACAAATTTCTTCAACTTGGTTGAATATTTCTTTCTGATTGTTTGGTTGGTGGTGCATCTGTGTAGCAACACAAACAACACTGGTTGTTTACTTTCCTTTTATGGTAAGAGGCATTTGATCTATTATCTGAAAATGTATATTAATTTTATGATTATGGAAATTATTTTCTACTTTAAAATTTAAATATCACTTCAGCAATTTTAGATTGTATGCATAATTTACAAATGCAATTCTTGAAACTTCTATTTAATTCTCCTAAAATTAAAATGTAATTGCAAGCTTCTCTTCTCTTTCTTCCCTTCAACTCTAGCATACTACTTGTTATGTGCATGTGTTTTTTGATCCATATGTATTCCTAAATACAACCTGTTAAATCTGTATAATGTTACATATATGTATATTTTCAAGAATGCCTATTTGGCACTGGACAACCAATTGGTGTGGTCTTTCCTGGGGAAGTCCTGCTTCCAGATTTTCTCAGTTTCCTGTAGTACATTGTGTTGAGTTGAAGCCTCTTGAACACTTCCAGACATAATTTGGCATGTCCCTTGGTGACATTATTGTTCAACTCATAATTCATTGGTCATGTTGGTGATACTTTATGGGTGTTTCTTCTTATATTATTATGAAATACACTTATGCACAACTTGGTAGCAGACAATTTGCTGCAACCTCTCCTTCCTCTTAGGCCTCCTTCAAGGGGATCAAAAATTTTCTCCTAAAGTCTTCTTTTACCACAATAAGCATTTTGTCTCATCCAGAAGCATTCCCTGAAAACAGAACAGCTTCTTTGGGCAGGGAATCAGGTGCATTATCTTCACATTCCCTCTTGTCCTCCAATTCTAATTCCTTAGTCTAATTAATCCACAGATTTGTAGTAGACTCTATTCTGTAGTTACTACTTACTTTCTGCTCCCATGCCCAGGGTTCTAAGCAATTCTGGCAACAGAACCAATCCTCTTACAGTCTGTGCGCTCTCTCTCTCTCTCTCTCTCTCTCTCTCTCTCTCTCTCTCTTTCATATCCTTCTAATACATCTGCACCTCTAATACATATAAATGCATTTTTCTTGAGACCCCAATGGCCATACCTGGAAAATCTCAGAGGAATTTCCTATCAGCCAGCCCACAGATACCACACACTACTAAGAATCAGAGAGGGAAACAGAAAAAAAAAATGAATTAGACACTCATGCAATGGAGACAAGTCAAGATATCAGCACCTAGAATTACAGTCTTTTAATACCCAGATGCCTAGATGTCAGAATAAAAACATGATGAATAACAGCCAGGACAATATGTTTCAACTACAGCCCAGCAATCATATGAGAGTTGGTCTTGATAAATAAAAGAGAGCTGAAGCAGAAAATAAGGGTTTCAAAGCTGTAATTATAAATTTGGTCAAAGGTGATAAATAGGACATGGATAAGTCTATTAATTAAATTTTTGGAATGTGAAACAAAAAATTAGAATAAAATAAAATATTTCAGGACATGGAAGTAAAAAACAGAATGGAAAAAGAAAATCCAAGTTGAGGAAACATGGAAATTAGGAAGAAAAAAAAATAAAAGATGGTACAGGAACCTTAGCTGCAAGATTCTCCAACAATGTATAAGAAATAGAAGAGAGAATCACAGATATTGAAAACATGATAAAAGAAATGGATGCCTCAGTAAAAGAAATTGTTAAATCTAAAAGAAGAAAAAGAGAAAGAAAAGAAGTAATAGTAGAAGTAGTAGAAGTAATAGGTAGTAGTAGTAGTGGTGGTAGTAATAGTAGAAGAAGAAGAAGGAATAAGCAGAGGAGGAGAAGGAGGAGGAGGAGGAAGAAGAGGAGGAGGAGGTGAACAACAACAACAATAACAATAAGAAATCCAATGCCATTGCATTGTCAAGAAACCATGAGAGCACTATGTGCATTATTTCTAGGAACTGAGATACGATTCAATAAGTATCAGTTAAATATCCATGTGAAATTCAGTAGCAAGTAGTTTTATATATTAAGATTTTTAAAAAGCCAAAATAAACAAAACATAAGAAACAAAAGAAAACAATTAATAGTAGGTTTAATAAATAATCTTCTTTCCATACCTTATACTGCAGGAAGCCAGCTCATAGCATAATTGTTCCAATCATTTTTTTGTTTAGAAATACCTAGATTTATGCTGGACTTACCTCTGTATAACTCCATCATGGCATGAAGAAATAGCAATTTAGAAATGTATTTATTATACCTAGCCTAGTATATATTGCAGCGTAATCACATAGTGCATCATATAGTATGTCTGTCACTCTTTGCTGCCTTTCAAGAAAGTTTATGCTACACACACACACACACACACACACACATTCACACACACACATTTTTCTTACATTAACTTAATATAAGAAATTATTTATATCTTACCTCAAGATATCACTAAGAAAGCCAGTCATGTTATCAGTTTTTTATGGTGTATAGAGTTAACTACTTCAGGAAGTTTCACAAAAGGTCACTAAATTGGAATCACAAAGGGGACAGGACTTAGAAGAATCTTCATATAAAATTTTAAGTGTATGCTATTCAACTGTTAACTTTCAAGACTATACTAGTATTTTTATAAAAATAGTATGAGTTGCTCCTGTCAAAAGGAAATGCAGGGACAAAGAGTGGAGCAGAGACTGAAAGAAAGGCCATCCAGAGACCCATCTGCAGACACCAAACCTAGACTTCTTGCAGATGTCAAGAAGTGCTTGCTGACAGGAACCTGATACAGCTGTCTCCTGAGAGGCTCTGCCAGAGCCTGACAAATACAGATATGGATCATCAGAGCCAACCATAGGACTTAGCACAGGAACCCCAAAGGAGGAGTTAGAGAAAAGAATGAAGAAGCTGAAGGGGTTTGCAACCCCTCAAGAAGAACAGAACAATATCAACTAATCAGACCCCCAGATCTCCAAGGGACCAAACCACAAACCAAAGAGTATACATGGAAGGACCCATGACTCCAGCTATATATGTAGCAGAGGATGGCCTTGTTTGGCATCAATGGGAAGAGAGGCCCTTGGCCCTGTGAAGGCTCAATGTACCAATGTAGGGGAATGTCAGGGTGGTGAGGTGGGAATAGATTGGTGGGTGGAGAGCACCCTCATAGAAGCAGGGATATGGGGAATGAGAGCGTTTGTAGAGGGGAAACCAAGAAAGAGGGTAATATTTGAAATGCAAATAAATAAAATAACCAATAAAAATATCAAGAAAAAACATATTTGTTGATTTTTCAACAAGTTGCATTTTATTTTTAATTGAAATATTAATTTAATTAATATTAATTTATTTAATATTTAATTTACTATTATTTTAATTGAAATATCTTCAACACTTTGATCCCTCAAGTCCCTCATAGATATTGATTTTTGAAACCCTCACACTATTTTTCTTGATTATTATTTTTATATACACACATAAACAGACACAATACATGTGTGTATATGTGTTCATAAATATGTAAATTAACCTGATGAATCACATTTTTTTGTTTCTATATATACAATTTCAGAGCTCACCACTCTTCATTGGATAACCTTAACAGGAGCTTATCCCTGAAAGAGATTAATTCTTTTCCTAGCAGTCATTAGGTGCATGTGCTTCTTTGACTAGGGATAAACACTGCAAAATCATTCACCTTCCATCATAACATGTCCATTGATATTGTCACCATTCCAAAATTGATTATGCAGCCATTTGTAAGTAATACTGTCTCACAGCAGACTTCATGACATTCTGGAATTTATATTTATCCTGGTTTCTCTTCCTCCATGTTGTTACTTGAACTGTAGATACCATGGTTGGGAAGCAGATCTTGTCACTGGGGTTGTACTTTGCTCAGTCTGTTGATTTCTCAATGGCATAGGGTTTCTTGTTTTCTGTGGTGATCTCCATTTGCTGTAAAGGGAGGCTTCAATAATGAGGGGTGGTACTTAGATTTATCTATGGATATAAAATTTAGAATGTAACAAGAAATTATGTGGATCTAGCAAAGTGATAGTAGGAGATATTTCTTCCTCAGGTACATAACTCACTAGTCTCGGGATACCTATAAAGACATCCTTATAGATATCTTGCTATACTGGTTGTTGTCATGAGCTTGACTGTAGAAACTGGGTAGAGCTCTACTGTTGTTACCTTGGTAGCTTCTTTCACAGCATACTCTGGCAGTGCTAGAGATAGACAAAAAAAAAAAAAGAAAGAAAAGAAAAAGAAAGAAAGAAAGAAAAAGAAAATGAAGCTTTAAGGACGAAAGCAGTTCAAAACATCTGAGTCCTATGTCTTGATTATGTAGTTAGTCTTCAACAATAGAGGTCCAATTTATCCCCAGAGAGGCAAGCAAGGGCTACACTGATAGTCTATATTACTTTGGGAGTCATTTAGACTACTGTGACCAAACTTTCAAAGGACAGTTATGGTGATGGGAATGCAGTCATAAACGGGATATCAATTGTATTTCTAAAGGTACATAGAAAACTTGAGCATATGGAATATTATTTACCTTCACATATTAAATTTATATAAATAAATATTTATTTATATATACCTGACATTCATGTAAAATTAGTTTCTGAGACTTGAAACTCACTTCTTCAGGTATACTCATTGTCTATTACATTTTAATACATAGATAGAAATTTAGAGAATTAAAGTAGTCCTCATTGTCATCTTAAATATCATTAGTTCAGCCTAAAAAGTCATAGTTAAATAGTTTTCTTAGAATGTTAGAATGCTAAAGCTATTAAAATTTCCTTCCCCACACCTGATCCTGAATGCCCCTATGTTCTCCCCATCCCCTCGTCCACCAAGTTCCAACCATCTGTCTACCACTTTTAAGGGTCTTCAGTTGGATTCCATTGATCAACATGTTTGTTTTACTCTGATACCATGCAGTTTTTATTACTATTGCTTTGTAGTACAGCTTGAGGTATATGATGCCAATAGCTCCAGAAGTTCTTTTTATTGCTTTTGTTATTCTGGGTTTTTCATTTTTCCATATGAAATTAAGAATTGCTCTGTCAAGGTCTGTTCAGAATTGCGTTGGAATCTAGATGGGGAAAAAACTAATGGCTATTACCTTGCCTCTTGAATCCGTTTAGTTGGACAACTTTTTTGCCAGTCTTTAGTCATGGAGGTAAAGCCATTTTTACTGTTGACATGTCATTCTCAAATCCAGACTTACAAAAAATAATAGAAGAAAACCTCTAAACCAAAGAGGAAAACTACATCCAAGAGAACAGAAACTATGTGATTACATACCAGCATAAACAATGGAAGCAGCTGCATGCGCGTGCACACACACACACACACACACACACACACACACATACTAACTTGACCAACATCAAAATGATACAAATTAAAAACCAGTGGTCATTAATATCTCTTAACATCAAAGGACTCAATTACCTATAAAAAGACAGTTTAACAGAATGAATGCAAACAGAGGATCCATCATTCTGCTTCATACACAAAACATACTTTAGAAAATGTTTTAGGATAATGAAAAATTTGAAATAAGATATGAAGTTTTCATTGATGTTCTTTTTTCCTAGTTTACTTAGAAATTTCATATGACTTTTAAGAGGCAATTGCTACTTAGAGTAAAAACTGTCAATTGTATTTTATATGCATTTTATTTGTTCTTCATTTGGTATTAAATTTGCACAGCTTTTTAAACAAGAGTGAATATTCTCCTGTTTGAAATGGATGTATTTTTTATTTGACCTTTTTTCTGGATGTTCAATAATAATTTTATATATGTCAGTTAATAAGGCCTGGAATTCTTTTGGTAAATTAAATTCTAAAGAGTTCTTTCTTTCCAACTGCAACACGAAGGATATTTTATCATTACTATATTTTTATATTATTTAGTGCATGAGATACAAAAAGATATTTAAATATTGATCTCATGTCCTACTTATAAGCTATTTTATCACCTCAAATATATTTGAATAGAATTTTGAGTTTTTCTCTGTTTATAGTCATATTGTTGGTGTATAAAAATAAATCTAAGATTTTTTGCTACTTTAAGCAGATAGAAATTTATTTTAATTTCCACATTTTTTTGTTTTACCTGTTACCACTTTGTACAGGGGAAGATGAAACCAGGTATTTTTGTCTTTATTTTCAATGTGAAAGGTTAATAGATGTTCAATATTTAAAACAATGGTAATCTAAGTTCTTTTTGTTTGCTTGTTTGCTTGTTTGTTTGTGAAGACAGGGTTTCTTTGTGTAGCCCTAGCTGTCCTGCAGCTAACTCTATAGACCTGAACTCATAGAAATCCACCTGCCTCTTCCTTATTGCTAGGATTACAGAATATTGCAATTTCTATTATTTTTATTGGAAAATTATTATTGGATATTTTATTTATTTACATTTCAAATGTGTTTCCCTTTCCCAGTTTCCCCTCCAAAAACTCTCTATCCCATCCACCCTCCCCATTTCTATGAGGGTGCTCCCCCATCCACCTACCCATTCTCACCTCCCTGCTCTATTGTAATTTCTTATCTTCTTACTTTACATATATTACTGAGGTTTTAGCCCAATGTTTCTGTACATGCTTAGTAAAAAATCTATCGCTGCCTTGTTTTCTTCCTAAATTTAAATAATACTTGCTAAGGTAAGTCAGTTCCTTTTCATTTTTATCTACCTATATAACTGTCTATCTACTTATCTATCTTCTATTTATCTACCCATCCGTCTACCTACCTATCTCTCTATCCATCCATCTACCTACCCACCTACTTATCTATCATCTATCTATATTTTTCTTTCTGTCACTTATACATCTTCTATTCATCTGAGACTAAAGAATTAACATACTCATAGAATCTGATAAATACAATAAGTTTCAATAAAAAACTAAATATAAAAATGTTAGGGTAAATTTTTTATATTTAATCTTATTTTTTTAAAACTCCAGATTTTATTCCCTTCCTGGTCCACCCTCTGACTGTTCTACATCTCATACCTCTTCTCCACCCCGACTTGTCCAGGGTGATGTTCCCATGCCCCAAACTCCCACTCTACCTGACCTCTAAACTCCCTGGGACCTCCAGTCTCTTGAGAGTTAGGTGAATCTTCTCTGACTAAACCCAGACCCAGCAGTCCTCTGCTGTATATGGGTGCCTCATATTAGATGGTTTATGCTGCCTGGTTGGTGATCTAGTGTCTGAGCGATCTTGGGGTCCAGGTTAATTGAAACAGCTGGTCCTCTTAAAGGGTTGACCTTCTCCTCAGCTTCTTTCAGCATTTTCCTAATTCAACCACAGGGGTCAGCAGCTTCTGTCCATTGGTTGGATGCAAATATCTGCATCTGACTCTTTCAGCTGCTTGTTGGGTCTTTCGGAGGGCAGTCATGATAGGTTCCTATCTGTGAGCACTCCATATCCTCAGTAATAGTCTCAGACATTGGGATCACCCCTTGGACTAAATCCCACTTTGGGCCTGTCACTGTACCTTCTTTTCCTCATAATCCTCTCCCTTTATATCCCTGCATTTCTTTCAGACAGGAACAATTATGAGTCAGAGTTTTGACTGTGAGATGGCAACCCCATCTCTCACTTGATGCACTCTCTTTCTGTTGGACATGGGTTCTACAAGTTCCCAGTCCACACTGTAGGGCATTTCATCTAAGGTCCACCCACCTTTGAGTCATGAACTCTCTCACCTCCTAGGTCTCTGGTACATTCTAGAGTGTCCCCCCAACTTCCTACCTCCCAAGACTGCCTGATCCCATTCTTTCTGCTGGCCCTCAGGGCTTCAGTCCTTTCCCCCCATCCAATACCAGATCATGTTCTCCCTTCTTCCCTCCCCCCTTTCTCTCTCAGGTCCCTTCCTCCTCTCTCCCTTGTGATTTCTTTTTTCTCCCTCCAAAATGGGACTTAGGCATCCTCACTTGGGCCCTACAGTTTGTTGACCTTTTTGTGTTCTATGGACTGTATCTTGTGTATTCTATACTTTCTTCCCCCTAATATCCACTTATTGGCAAGTCCCTAGCATGCATGTCCTTTTGGATCTGTGTTATCTCACTCAAGGTGATATTTTTTAGTTCCATCAATTTGCCTGAAAAACTCAGGTTGCCCTCATTCTTAATAGCTGAGTAGTATTCCACTGTGTAAATGAACCACATTTTCTGTAGCCATTCTTCTGTTGTAGGACACCTAGGTTATTTCTATCTTCTGGCTATCACAAACAAGGACACTATAGTGTCATTTTTAAATATTTAAATTACCTGAGAAAGAGTCAACATTTAAAATTTGAAAACAAAATAATTTAGTTACCTTTCATGAGCAAATATACATTCCCAGAGAAGTTTCAGAGAATGAATAAAATAGCAAGCAACATATAAAAATCTGATATGATCATGAATTCTAGAATAAAAATTGATAAACCAATTAATGCTACCCAAACTTTATATAAGCAAAAATAATCTCCATTGAATTATTAATGATGTTCTTTACAGAGATAGAAAAAAATCTTTAAATTTCTATAAAAACACCAATATGAGCCAAAACATTCTTAATCAAAATAGAAAATTTTGGGTATTAAAGTATCTGATCTTAAAACATATTATAGAGATTTAATTATTGAGAGAGCTTTAGACACAACAGAGTGCCAAGGAATATAAGATCTGGAATTATAACAATACTGTAATAAACTATATGGGAAATACTTCTAGAACTAAATATAAAAAATAACCTTTTCATTTTTAGCATTCAAAAAGAAGGAAGGAAACACAATAAGGATTAACTTTTGAAGAGTAAATTAATCATTAAATCTTGAGTAAACCTACATAAGATAAATATTTGCAAATTATTCATCAGAGAAATAATTAATATTCAGAACACCTGAGAAACTAAATAAACAGTAATCACAAAATATTTTGTTAAAAGCAAGCTAATTATCTCAATTGACATTCCCCAAAAGCAGAAATACAAATGGCCAAAAAATATTTTTAAAATTACACAATTAGCCATCAGGGAAATAAAAAAGGTAACCACATTTGAGAAATCCTTCATAATAATTGTAATAACAATTTTTCAAAAGACAAAACAACCACATATATTGGCTAGAATATATTTCAAGTATACATGAAGATTTATATACTGTTATATTAATGAAAGTAGTAATTATGCGAGGCAGTGGTGGCACACGCCTTTAATCCCAGCACTGGGGAGGAAGAGACAGGTGGATTTCTGAGTTCAAGGCCAGCCTGGTCTACAGAGTGAGTTTCAGGTCAGCCAGGGCTATACAGAGAAACCCTTTCCGGAAAAAAAAAATAAGAATGGAATTTGTACTAATCAAAAAATAAGGTAGATACTGATCTATCAAATAATATATTAATTAAATATGTCTAAGTGCAATGAGTTCATTAAATCAAAAATTCATTTTTGTTCTCCACAATGCTTGATTGTGGCATACACATGATAGCTATGATTTACAATCATCTATGTTCAAAGACCAACACATGTATAATGAGAATTAAATAAACAAGGACTATACAGAATATAGTCACACAAAAGTACTATTCTATAAATAAGAAGATTATTTGGTAAATTAATGGTTGTGGATTTTCCTTCAATAACCATGTCTTCCCTGTACTGATTGTTAGTTCATTACTATTTTACTACCATACATGTTTTTCTTCTTGTGAATGGATCCTGTCTTAGTGTTGTAATGCTGTGGACAGCATGACCAAGGTAAATCTTATTTAAAAAACAAAACAAAACAAAACAAAACAAACAAACAAACAAAAGACATTCAGTTGGGGTTAGGTTTCAGGTTCAGAGCTTTCATTTTCATCAAGGAGGGAGTATGGCAGTGCCTAGGCAGGCATGGCACAGGAGGTGATGACAATATGTTGTTTTAAAGACAAAGAGAAGACTGGCTTCCAGGTTGTTAGTTCCAGAGTCTCAAAGCCCAGACCCATTCTGACACACTTACTCCAACAAGGCCAAACCTACTCCAACAAGACCACACACACTAATAGTGTCACTTCCTGGGCCAAGCATACTCAAACCACCTACTACCTGGCATCCATAGGCTTGTTCAAACACATGTGTCTCTTGGTGCCACCATACCTAGCCATAGCATAATACAAAATAAATTTCCAACTTCAAAAATACCCATAGAATATATATTAGCCTTAACAACATCAGTAGTCCAAAGTTCAAAGTCAATTCAGAGATTTATGCAGTTTCTTAACTTCAATCCCACATAAAGTAAAAAATCCTGGACCCAAGAAAGACAATAAAAACAGATGAGAAACTCCAAACTCCATGTCCATTGCCAACATGTTCTTCAGATCTCCAACTCCTTTCATCCTTGTTGATTGCTGTTGGCTTATCTGGCATTCAGCAGCAAGAAACTTCTTTATACTTGGCTGGTTCCATTCTCTGTTAGCAGCTTTCCTCAGCATCTCTCCCATAGGTCTGTCATGTCTAACGTCTTGGGGTATTCAAGACAACTTTAGCTTTATATCTTCTTATCCCACTCGCTGGGATCCACACATTGTCTTCTGGGCTCCTCTAAATGGCTTGAGTCACATCTCCAGCTCTGCCCTCTGTAACGCTCCAGGGTCTTGTTGATTCCACTCCACATCTGCTGTTGTTCCTGGTGGTCATCCCATGGTCCTGGCATCTCTAATATTCTTGGGTCCTCCTTTGCAACTAGGCATCACCAATAGCCTCTAAAAGACACTATCTACAGTGCTGAGCTTCAACTTCTTTGTATGACCCCTTCAGTCCTAGGCCATCAATGAAACTGGGGCTGTACCTTGACTAATGGCCTTCCCTGGTTTCTCACAATGCCAAGCCTCAATTCCTCTCCATGACCCCTTCTTATCTTCAAACTATTACTACCTGGGTTATACATTATCAAGTCAAGGTACTAGCATGAGGTACAACCTTGGTTATCTCTGGAACATACCTTCTTTATTGTCTCAGAAAACACTTCCTAGAAGATTTCACCTCAGATATGCTGGTCTCTTCTTAATCACTTCAAATTTTCTAGCTCCAGCTAATATGAATCAATTGATCCAGTATTCCCTTATATTTTGGAAGCTAAACCAATAGCCACACGGCCCAAGCTGCTGGGTTCTGATGCTTGCTGGAGCTGTAACTTACCCCCATTTTTCTATTACATTATTACCAGCTTTCTGATTTCCAATTCCTTCACTTCCTAAATTTGGGTGTTCTTTGACTTGCTGTATATATTGATTCTGAACTCAGAGATCTGCATGGCTGTGTCTCTTGAATGCTAGGGTTAAAAGCGTATAACACCATGCCCTGACTTAAGCTTTTCTTCACATAAAAATTGCTCTGTCCCAGGGTGGCCTTGAATACAGAGATCTGCTTGCCTTTGCCTCCTGGTGTTAAAAGTGTGCACCATTGTACCTGGGCCTAAGCATTTCTTCGACACTATTCTTCAAGACCTGGATCAACAGTCTGTATTTTTCAGCCTCAATATCTGGATCATAACTATGCTCTCCATTTCTGGATTTTAGCTCATTTCATATTAAAAATTCAAATGAAAACAATAGCCAAGTAATAGTAAGACCTATATATAACTAGTCATTATTCAACTACAAAGGCATAAACGATAAGCTTACCTGAGTGGGATCTTACCTAGAAGTCTCCATTCCTTTAATCTGCTCATCTCCATGAACATAGGATTTATCTCCATTCTACTTCCTGCTGTCCCTTCAGTATGTAAACCACATATTTTGTATTTTTCCTTTCTTAGCTTGTTTCTTTTCAATAAAATGTTTTTTATTATAAAGAACTCTAGTAAGCATACAACAGAATTTATACCAGGCTGTTTTTGAGACTTCCTTTGTCAGAACTATTAATCTAAATCTAGTCACCTTAGCCTAAGCAGACTCTTTGAACAGTGGCAAAAAACAGCCACACTCTTCACTAAGTATCACAGAAAGAGTCTCTAGACCAATACTAATATTTCTTCTTTACTGAAAATATTTTAGTCAGTTCTGCATAGTTTAAATCATCCTCATCACCAATTTCTTTCAAATTCCTACTAGGATGGTTCATTTAAAGCTCTTTTAAAGCATTACACTGTTTCCCAAATCCAAAGTCCCAAAATCCACATTTCTCTAAACAAAAGCATTGTCAGTCCTATCGCAGAAATACCCTACTTCTGGAACCAACTTCTGTCTTAGTTGGGGTTTGACTGCTGTGAACAGACACCACAACCAATACAACTCTTAAAAAGAAAACATATAATTGGGGCTGGCTTACATGCTCAGAAGTTCAGCCTATTATCATAAGGAGGGAGCGTGGCAGTATCCAAGGCAAGCATGGGGCTGGAGGAGGTGAGAGTTGAACATCTTTTCTGATGGCAAACAGGACAAGACAGGTTTCCATGCAGCTAGGACCATGGACTTAAAATCCAGGTTCATAGTGATATGCTTTCTCCAACAAGGTCACACCTACTCCAATACAGCCACACCTCTTAATACTGGAGTGAGCCAAGCCTTTTCAAATCCTGGGACAAGCATATTCAAACCACTACAGGAACTGTAGGCCAATTTGTGACTTATTGGTTACTACCTATTTCTGTGCATCATTCCTGCACCACTGTGTTTATCATGACATGGTGGTTATTGAAGTGATACATGAGAGTCTTAGTTGGGCAAGACTGTTGTTTGCCTTCTTTATTCAGTCAGCCTTGAAAACATACATAAAAGTAACATTGTACAAGGAATATATATATATATATATATATATATATATATATATATATATATATAT
>JADRCH010000010.1:21648680-21738525 GCA_019843965.1 Rhynchomys soricoides
GGTTTTTGAGACAGGGTTTCTCTGTATCCCTGGCTATCCTAGAACTCACTCTGTAGACCAGGCTGGCCTTGAAATCAGAAATCCGCCTGCCTCTGCCTCCCAAGTGCTGGGATTAAAGGCATGTGCCACCACTGCCCGGCCTTACAAGGAATATTTATATTTATTAAAAGATGTATACAAAAGGTAAAGAACTCAAAACAAACCCAGGAAGTTCCTAAACCTGAATAACTCCCTAGAATTCTTCCTCTCAAAAGTAACAGTAAAGATTGCTGGCATAAAGCAACATTCTAAGTAGCATTGGTTTCTGATGCTTAGGTACATGAGCTTGTCTCTTGCCATCTGGCTCTCTCTGGTGTTAATAGGACAAAATGATGACCAACAGATTGGGAAAAGATCTTTACCAATCCTGCATTGGATAAAGAGCTAATATCCAATATATACAAAGAACTTAAGTTAGATTTCTGAGAACCAAATAACCCTATTCATAATTGGGTACAAAGCTAAACAAAGAATTCTTAACTGAGGAAACTTGAAGTGCTGAGAAGCACCTAAAGAAATGTTCAACATCTTAAGTCATCATGGAAATGCAAATCAAAACAACCCTGTGATTCCACCTCACCCAGTAAATATGGCTAAGTTCAAAACCTGAGATGACATCAGATGCTGGTGAGAATGTGAATAAATAGGAACATTCCTCCATTGTTGGGGAGATTACAAGCTGGTACAACTATGCTGGAAATCACTCTGGCAATTCCTCAGAAAATAACACTCCTGGGCATATACACAAAATGCTCCAACATATAACAAGGACACATGCTCCACTATGTTCATAGCATCCTTATTTATAATAGCCAGAAGTTGGAAAGAACCTATATGTCCTTCAACAGAGCAATGAATACTGAAAATGTGGTACATTTACACAATGGAGTGCTATTCAACTATTGAAAACAATGACATCATGAAATTCTTAGGTAAATGGATGGAACAAGAAAATATCATCCTAAGGGAGGTAAACCAGTCACAAAAGAACACACATGGTATGCACTCATTGAAAAGTGGATATTATTTCAAAAGCTTACAATACCCAAAATACAATTCACAGACCACATGAATGAAGCTGAAGAAGTAGGAAGACCAATGCGCAGATGCTTCAGTCCTTCCTAGAAGGAGGAACAAAATATTCAAGGGAGGAAATACGGAGACAAAATATGATTAGAGACTGAAGTAAAGGCCATCCAGAGACTTCCCCACCTGGAGATCCAACCCATATAGACACCAATCCCAGACACTATTGTGGATGCCAAGAAGTGCATGCTGGCAGCAACCTGATATAGCTGTTTCCTGTGAAGCTCTGTCAGAGCCTGACAAATACAGAGGTGGATGCTTCCAGCCAACAATTGGAATGAGCACTGGGTTCCCAATGGAGAAGTTATAGCAAGGTCTGACAAGGTTTCTAACTCCATAGAAAGAACAATAATATCAACCAACCAGATACCCCAGAACTGCCAGGGACTAAACCACCAACCAAAGAATACACATGGAGGGACCCATTGCTCCAGCTGCATATGTAGCAGAGGATGACCTTTTCAGGCATCAAAGGGAAGAGAAAACCTTGGTCCTGTGAAGGCACAATGCCCGAGTGTATGGGAATGCCAGAGTTGGGAGGTGGAAGTGGGTGGGTGTGTGAGGGAGCCCCTTAATAGAAGCAGATGTGACAAGGGGTTTCCAGCGGGGAAACTGGGAAAGGAAATAACCTTTGAAATGTAAATAGATAAAATTTCCAATAAAAAAATCTTAATTTTGAAGCAGTCTGTCTTTCTCTCCTATTATTGATTATTTGCCTTTGATGTCAAAAACATATGCCATATAAATATGAACCAGGGAGCTATCATTAATTTACTAAAAACTACTAAAAAAGAAATTGCCAGTGTACAAGCAGTAGTCTAGCTCTTCTATGTCCTTCATCCTATACATTATGTGTTCTAAATTTTAAAGTACATGCAAATCTATACATAAAAGAGAAATCATGTGATATATTGATCATAATTTTGGTCTAATTACATTTCATGGCATTACCTACAAATATGACAAAAATGTAACATTCAAATATGAAAACTGAGATGATATATATGTATTTGAATTGATGTTGATAAACACAAACTCCTAAAATATACCATATATATAATTTAAATTGTCTAAAATTTTGATATATTACTGAATAATTATGACCTCTATGCTTTTATGAACACTTTTTTCAACAAAACCTTAACACGACTTTAGTTCTAGAGATATAAAACTGACATATCTACCATGTTTTGGTTAAACAAGAATAGGTATTTTTTATTCTTAATATTAACTTTTCTAAGATCTACTCTCTCAATTTTCAATACTTTCATATTATATGTTTCATTTTTTAGATTTATTTTTGATGAACATTTTGTTTACATCTCCCTCCCTTTTCTTCACTCTGATTGCTTTTTGTTGTCCCATCCCTCAATTTATGGCCTTGAATTCTTTAATAGTAATTGTAAATGCATTTACATAAATTAATCATTGCTATCTGCTGAGTTTATTAAGTATTGTTCACTTGTGTTTAGTGCTGACCTCATAAGATTTTCTAACTTATAAGCAGGCTCCTCTTAGGGAACGACTTATCCTCTCTGTCACACAACTGTTAACTCTCTATGAATTGCTATGTTAGGAGTGATTGGAGTCTTATGACAACTTTGTCATAGCCATTGGAATGCCTGTTAGTGTTTTTATCAGTTTTAGGGTTTTTTTTTTAATTAATCAATCTTTTTATTGAGAACTTGTGGGCCCAGTATCATTGGGCAGTAAGGTCATGGTCGTTAGAGGAGAACATACTACTTTCAACACCATGTCTTTATCAAAGCCCAGGAAACATTAAGAAAATGGTAGGAGAAGATTTGTAAGAAACAGAGGGCCAAGATGGATATGAAATGAGAGATTTTATTTACAATGTATATGTATATTACAAATTGTATAATATTATATATTATACATATACACATATAATTGTACAATGATATACTTATATATTATGTATATTTCTAATAACACATACACAGTCAGATATATAGATAGATAAATAGAGAGATATAGATATATGATATTTCCAGGAAATTTTAATTAATCTCTCTCTGTCTGAAGGAAAGACAGAGATACTAAGTATTTTTGCTAATGACTCTAATAATACATACATAAACATATATAGAGATAGATGTATAAGTTATGTGTATAGATGTAGATGTAAAGATAGAGATAGAGATATTACAGTTAATCTGTATCCAGGAAAACTTCATTAATCCCTCTCTTCCTGAAACAAAATGAATTTTGGTAATTTTTATGAAATAATTTGTTATGTAATCCAATTAGATGTGTTTCCTCTGGAACTACACAGACAGTTTGTGCTTGAACTCAAAGAGATACTCCCGTCAAGTGTCAAGATTAAAGGAATGTGTTACCATCCCCATTTCCTTCACTATATCTGTGTGTGCCAAGCAAGCTGCACTTCATAGCTTGAGACAATTCTCATGACTTTTGCCTCTGATCTTGTAGTAGGAAAATTCATACTGCAGACACATGCTATCATGCAAGGGGTTTTGTGGTTTCTGAAATTTGCACTCAGTTCCTCGTGCTTTGCAGGACATGTATACTTCCTACTGTGTTATATTCCCCAGCTCATCAAGGTAAATCTTTATTCTTATAAATAATAGAAGATTCAAGTCCATAATTTAATTTAAGATGTCTTATTTGCCTTCTTTTCTACTATAATCTGCTGATGTTAAGTTTTCCTGTATTTTAAAGTCTTATTGATTCACTTTCTACTAGGAACACACACTAGATATGCCTTCATAAATAATTCAAATTAGTCTTGATATAGCTAGCATATTTACTCATGCTAGATGTAGGAATTCATGCCCTTCTAAGCATATTTTCAAATACTTTGCATGCTGGCCATATCTTATAATTAAATTGCTTCAATGCCTTAGAACATTAATTGAAATGCACTTCATAGATGAAGTAATCACTACAAATTCACAGATTATTTAATCATTAGATAATTTAAAATTGATTAAGAATAATATTTTCTAGATATTCTAGTAGATGACAATTGAATATATTTCTATACATTTTGTTTTTGTTACTGGTTGTGGTTTCTTCATGATTTCTGAGAATTGTCTCATTAGAAATTGTCTTATCAGAGGGTGAAGAATAATTCTTACCTTTTCTTATTAGTTGGTGCACATACACAAATATTTTCAATACAATATTTAAATCATCATCAAGTATTCATAGTAAATCAAGTTAAAGAATAAACTTATTTATATGTAAATATTTAATTCAAAATTATTTAAGACATATGATGGTGACTACCTAACCATATAAATGATTTTGCGAAATAGTTTTATTCCAATAATGTAAATAATTTGAAAATACAAAATAAACTTGTCAGAGTATAAATGAGCTTTTAAAACCTAAATGTTTATATTAGGTACATTAAGCTAGACATTTAGGATGAAATTGAGTTTTTCCTTCTTTTAATATTAGAAGAATCTCTCTACTTTCTCTCCCTTTTGGGGAGGAGGTCAAAGACAGTGTTTCCTTGTGTAGCAATGGCTATTCTGCTCTATAAACCAGACTGGCCTCAACTCTGAGTTCCACCTACCTATGTCTCCCAAATTTTCAGATTAAAGGTATGTACCACCGTGCCCAGCATCTTATTTTTCTTTTAATTATGTTCATATTCACTATTAAGTAAATGTTTCTTTGTGTGAGATCAAATAATAGTTAAAGATTGTATTATGTAAGCATAAGTATTTATCACTCCTTTTATTCTTTAAAATTTTCAGTTTACTTGATGAATTTCTGTCTTTCCAGTACTAATAAACTTTAGGAATATGAGGCAATTTGATTCTTATTGGTTGGATGCCAAAGTTTTGTTTGTTTACATAAATATTTCACAGGTAACTAGCTTTTAAGTGATTATATTCATATATATCATAAATTAGTGAACTGAAATATAACCAGTTTCATATATGTCAGATGGTGTGCACGGTATTGTTAATAATCGCCAGTCAATATTACAACAAAGAAAATACTTTTTGTGCCTACAAAATAAAGTGATAAGTATTTCTATAACAAAAATCATGGAAACATTTAATTTGAAATGTTTAAACCCTCAGAATCACAATTATACCACAACCAAGAAAATTGTTTACCCCACAAAAATCTGTATTAGTCTATACTGCTACTTGTCTGTTGCACTTGAGCCTGTGTGTGTGCATATGTGTGTCCATACATGTGTTTCTGGGTATGTCTTGTGTCTCTCTATATGTAAGCACATGTAGGTAGTTGTACATATTCATGTGGAAGCCAGTGATTGATTGTCCAATGTCTTCTTCAGGCTCCTTTGGTTTTCATTTTAATATAGAGTCTCTTAGTGAGCATGGAACCCATGATTTCCATAGGATTGTGGGCCAGGAATTCCATGGATCGGTCTAGTCCTGTTTAGTCATGTCTGGTATTAATTGAGTGTACTGAAATATCTGTCAACAAAAGGAGTGCTTAGTCCTCACTCGAGTCCTTGTTTTTGTGCATTGAATCGTCTTCCCAGCAAACCTGTTGATATATTTTGAAAAATGATATTCATTTAATTATGTTATAATGGATTGAGTCATTTGGAAAGAGTTGGAAACTCTTCTATCAGTAGAAATGTCCCCAAGTATTACTGTATTATCTACAAATAATACAATATATAGTCTACTGTCATGTAACTATTGTATCTACAAATTAGATAAATCAAGTTAATTTCTTTATAACAATGTAGTTAATATTCTATCTCTGCTATCTTCTCAAACAGAGGAATCATATGAGCATATGAATGAAATTTTTCCATCTGAGATTTTAATTTCAGTCATATCTTAGTTAAGGTTTCTATTGCTGTGATGAAACACTATGACCAAAAAGCATGTTGGGGAGGAAAGGGTTTATTTGGATTATACTTCCAGACCATAGTCCATCATTGGAGGAAATCAGGATAGAAACCCAAGCAAAGCTGGAACCTAGAGGCAGTAGCTGATGCAGTGGTCATGGAGATGTTTGCTTACTGGTCTGCTTCACCTGGCTTGCTCAATCTGTCTTCTTATAGATCCCATGAGCACCAGCATAGGGATCACTCCACCCAAAGTGGACTAGGCCCTCCCCCATAGAACACCAACTGAGAACCAATTGGATTTCATGGAGGCATACACTCAACCAAGGCTAGTTCCTCTCTGATGACTCTAATTTGTGTCAAGTTGACACACAAAACCACCCAAGTAGAGTGATGGGTAAAAATGTTCTTTCAGCCTATTAACTGAAAATTTTAGTTGAAATTATATGCACAGATATTGAGATGTTATAAAGAAATATTAATTTCAATAATGAAGAAATTTTAATTAATATTATAAATACAATTTCTCTAAATTTCAACTTTCACACTTAAAATATATATGCATCTAATATAGGAGAGAATGCATGAATATTTCTCAAACTATGTCTAAAAGAAGTCCTAGAAAGATCAGGTGATATTTCCTGTATTACTCCTTTGTCAGTCCAGGTTCCACAGACACTTTCTCTTGACTTATTTTCTCCTCATCTCTTCATAAAATATAATGGAATTTTGGAATATAATGACAAAACATTCAATCTTTAAAAATTTTTATTTGTACATATTTTGTTCATTAAATATACAGGAATAATGCATGATTTTCAAGCTTCATATTTACATCTCATGAACGTCTTATGAGAATAGTGCCCCTACCAACCTTATATTATGGAAAAGAAATTTAGATTAGTGTGGTCAATCAATTTGTCCACATATTGCAGCAATTTAAATACTAACAGCTATAATGCCTACCCAATGTTGATTCAGTGCTTCTTAAATGAACATATCAAAACCAAAATGAAATACGTGAGCAAAAGGAAACCTAAGGAAACCAAGCCATCTTAAGTGACTCAGAAAATTAATGAAAAATGGAGCAAACACCCTGATTTACTATGCATAAATAGAGTGTTCAAAGCTAGTATGGGCAATTTTGCATGCAGATGTTCTTCATACAGATATAACTCACAAAAACAAGCAAGCAAGCAAAAACAGAATAAACAGTCATTCTTGGCATCAGAGTAAAAGTTTTTTCAGGTAAGTTAAATAATGCATTATGGAAGCGTTATAACACTAGTTTTGAGAGATAATAGAATGTTCTTGCTGAGGCCTCTCAAAGCTTTGGATATGTAGCCAGCTGATTCTGCGAATTACTGACAAGCAGGCAAAAAACACCACAGATGGGGAATCAATCCTAAGTTGAAAAAGAAAAAATGAAGGCATGAAATGCTCAGGGCCCATGCCATCTAATAATTTAGATTATGACCCACAGTGCATTCTAATATTAAAGAAAAAAATTACTTTTATAGCATAGAGACATTGGGTAGAAATAAACACTACTGTCATCTTCAGAGAGGCTTCCTCCAACTCTAGATAGGATTAGGTGCAGAGATTCATAGCCAGACATTATGCAAAGAGAGAATTTAAACTGAAGTTCCCTCCCCTCAAAATCAGTGCATGACACAGAACCCCAAGGAGGAGGAAATATTATAGGAGTCAGATGGGATGGACTACACAGAACATGACATACGATTCAACTAAGCCAAGCTCATGTGGAGTCACAGAGATGGAAATGACAAGCACAGGGTCTGCATGGGTCTGTACCAGGTCCTCTGCATATAAGATATGGTTGTAAGCTGGGTGTTTTGGTAGGACATCTAACAGTTGGGAGTGGGTATATCTGACTTTTTTGCCTGTTCTTCAGACTCTTTTCCTCCTATTGGGTAGCCTTGTCCAGCTTCCACATGAAAGTTTTTGCATTGTCTTATTGAATGTTATTTTGGCCTGGTGGTTTGTCCTTCCTTGGTAGAATTTTGGTTTTCTGAAGAGAAAACAGAAGGGGAATCTATATAAGGGGTAGCTAGGAGATATAAAGGGTGGGTAAACTGACTTTGGAATATGACAGGAAAATCTATTTACAATTGAATAAATGAAAAATACAATTCCAAAATAAGGTCTAGAAGATTTTCATGTTGGTAAATATTTGTAAAATTAGTTGACATTTAAAGAAGCAAAAGGCAGTAATTCTACCATTTTCTAGCCATGATATTACTGAAGTGGTTTAAGAAAATATCATTAGTTCATTTAACTTTCTACTTTTTCTAAGAATCCCTTCACTGCCTGAAATGTATATTTCATTTTTTAAACATTAGAGGCAGCCAATTTGTTGTATTTGTTTTCTTAGAGGTAGAATTAACATTTTGTACACTTTCAAAGTTTTCAAACTGTTCACAGTTTCTTCACTTTTGCATGTTCTTCTAACCAACAGTTTTACTCCTTTTGTCTGTATGTATGTTTATGTACCTTATATGCAAATGTGTAAAGTATATATGTGTATGTGTGAATGAATGTGATTGTGTATATATGTTCACGTGCATGAGGACTAAACTAAATATTGATTTTTTTCTCTATTATTTTCAAACGTATTCTTTTTTAATTTTTATTTGAGTCTTTGAAAGTTTCACATCATGCACCCCAGTATCATTCTCCTCCCTCTTAATATCTTCCCTTATAACCTCCTTGTAACCTCCTCAATAAAAGACCATACAGACAAACAAAAAGCAAGATAAAGTATAGAAAGCTTCCCATTGTGGAAGCTGTAGTACAGCACAGTGTGTGCCACATTATATATCTCAGTCTTTACATCTTCAGTTGCAAATGTCCACAGCAGTGAGTCATTGGTTTCGTTCATGGTCTCTAGTTTCTGTTACAACATCAGCATTAGATCCTTTCCAGAACTCCTTAAATTTGTTGTCTTGTTTCCTTGTGTCATGGAAATTCTGAAGTTTTGGATGGCCCTTTCATACAATACAACATTTCACAGAAAATGTAGATTTGGAGGTGGGCCAACTCCAGCTGCAGTAATTTGTAGAGCTTGCCCTACAACTCACTTGGACAGTACAGTAGAACTGGCTGTCATGGAGGGACACAGATAGGTCAGCCTGGTGATGTAGGTGCTGGAAAGATGGCCCTATCAATTTTCTACCGTGAGGTACATGGTGGTGATGCCCTCTCAACATCTTGCCACTTGCAACCTAGAGTAGTCATGAAAACTAGTCAGAAATCATGAGAACAGGAGAGAGAGAGTCCTGCCTCTTACTGGTTATAGCATTCTGGAGAACAGTCTCTGTACCTCACCTGGCCAAAACCTGGCCTTGAAGGTGAGGATACTCCTTCAACTGCTGCATCACTGGGGAGAGTGGGCCCCACACTACCTTAATTGGCAAGCACATGCAGAAATGGCTCTGGAGGTGTGGGTATGGGTGAAGCAGCCTGAATGCCAGGAGTCAACAAGGAGAAGCTAAATACTAGAAGGTGATCTTCCTGACAAGGGTCCACTTTGGATAACAATCTACTACAGATTTACTCCAGGAAAAAAGGCATAGGAGAATTTCATTTTATGAAAGATTTCTGTTATTAATATACTTTTCATATATAACAATCACTATGTATTAGCCCACCATTTTGAGTGTATCTCTGCAGGAAAACAAAGATGTACTGGCTTGTAGTGATGTTATATGGACAAATAGATGACTTCTTAATTCTTAATGATGATCCTATAAGAATTCCTAAAATTGTATTAGTAGTTATTAAGCTCTTTTATATTGGGACTGCTCTTAGGTTCTCTCTGATAATCAAAACTGCAGTGGAAACTGGGCCAGTCTCCAAATGTCACAAGTCAATTGCTTCCGAGATAGTAAGCAGCTATCTCCTACTCAGAGCACATTCCAAGAGGTTGTAAAACCATTAACCAAAAGTCATTAAACGGGAACTAACAATTGACTATATGTGAAAGGACAGAAGATAAAATAATGACGGGGTTTATCTATCCAACTCTTCACTAATAATTTACTCACATAAGTTATGGTTTTTAACTCTCCATGAAGCTGTTGAGCCAAGACAAATGATGAATGTTTGGTTGGTAATTACTCTAAATGAATATACATGTAAATATTCTCTGTTGTAAGCTTCTTATATGATTTTTTATTTGAATTTATTTCTAAACCCATGACAAACTTTTTACCATATGATCATGCATTCTGAAGGATGTATAAGTATTGAAGCTAAGGAGAGGAGAGAATTCTTATTCCCCTGTTCTTAGATACCCTTATCCCATTTTCTAACAAAACCACTTTCCCACTTTTCTAAGAGAACTTTCATAGGAAACATTTTTATAGAGAACTTAGAAATAAAGACTAAAATCATCTTTCAACATGTGTGTCCCTGTTTCTTTCTGGGACTTCAAACAGCAAACGAGAAGTTAGAGTCAGACAATTTCTGCAGAGATAGAACAAAGGCTACCTTATTTAATCCACTGCTGATTTCGGATTAGGTGCTAAACAGTTTTTTCTCCTCAGAGGAACTCAGAAGGCAGGTCAGCTACAGAAGCAAAGCGGGTTAGACGTAAGATAGGCAAACATTTTATTATTATATAGCAACCGTAAATATCTCGAAAAACCAAGTTTTACTTTGGCCAAAGCTCTTGCCCCTCTGATTCCTCAAGAGAAACCAACAAGAAAGAACAGCCAGAGCAGGTCCTTGATGCCTAATGGCACACCAGGAAAACTGACCCTGTCTCATTGGGTGCATTGAGTGGAGCTGTGCTGGAGCAGTGCTGGAGAGCTTGCCCTGGTGGCATGCATGGATAAGGGAGAGCCAGCAGGCTGACCAATTTATTTGCTTCCCAGTTCCAGATCAAACTTATCTTTTGATACAAAGACTCTTTTTTAAACGCAGAGATGTCAGATTAGCAAAGAGTTTGGTAGACATTACACTTTTGTTTCAGGGTTTCAGACATGTTAACACTCCTAGATTTTACATGACTATTAGAGATATCAACTCAGGTCTTTTTGATTATGTACAGGAACTTTGAAACTAAATTATTTTCCCTAACCTTATCAAGGTGCTCATTTTTATGTCTTTATTTTATTTTTTCTGTTTACTTCCTTTAATAGTTGCCACCACAAATGTAAACTTGCAGTTTTAGTTCATGTCATAGGTAGGATGATATATAGGAATTTTAGTTGTTTTATGCCAAAAATAACAAACTCAAAATCTCTATGACTCTACAAGGCTACCAGTCCTCACAGGTTTAGCATAACTAAGATCTTGAAGGCAGTTTATCATTACCTAACCAATGATGTGTAGTAGAGCATTCCAAAAAATAAAATGGATAAAAATGTTATAACTATTCTTAGTAATGAAATTAATACATTTGAAATCAGTTACTTTATAAATACTGTTATATTTTGTTAATACAGATTTCTACCATATGTGAGATTATAATACTTTTCCATACTGAAAAGATATTGATAAATCATGTGTCCAAGTTGGTAAAAATGTAACTTTCTGGCTTCTCCAGAATTCCAACATTTACAGATATAAGAAAAATTAAATGAGGTGTGCAGTTTGAAATTACATGTCCCACTTACAAAAAATTTCTAATCAGTACCATACATCTAACAGAGATTATCTGTAGGCAATAATTGTTACATGAATTATTAGCTAATGAGAAATAGACCTTTTTGCATTAAACTAAAGTCCTTGAAAAGCAATATTTTAAATAAATTTTCAGGGCTCATGAACAAAAATATAGTCTTGCTTTTGAGTACAGAATATGTGTTTGTGTGTGTATGTGTGTTTGTGTGTGTGTGTGTGTGCATGTGTGCGTGTATGTGTGTTTGTGTGTGTGTGTTTGTGTCTGTGTATATGTGTGTTTGTGTGTGTGTATGTGTGTTTGTGTGTGCATGTGTACGTGTATGTGTGTTTGTGTGTGTGTGTGTGTGTGTGTGTGTGTGTGTGTGTAGCATGCATTAGGACAAATTCCATAAGTGGAGGCCAGAGGATAGCTTAAAGGAGGCCATTATCCCTTCCCCCCATTAAAGTTGTATGATAAGACTAAGGTAGACAGGCTTGCAGACAAGTAGCCATCTTAGTGAGCCATCTGTACATTTGGCAGAATTATTTCTTCATGAATATTTGTACTCTAAGTTGAAAGTGGTACATAAATATTTACCAGCCATACACAGAAAATAATTTAAATAGTTAAAATTAGTTAAAGTATATTTCCTGATGGTCTCCAGATTATATTCTTTAAAGATTATGAGAAGAAAACCACAGTTGTCATTTCTTTCACTTGGATAAAATGAAAAAGGAGCATTTTAGTTTATATTCTAAGGATTGAATATAATTCTAGATTTGCTAGATATAACTTTACAAGAAGGAGAGCTGGTGACATAGCTCCATTGAAGAGTTGTTACATGCATGATACCCTTTTTGATACCCTATACCCTACACTATTTTCCTCCAGGATATGTTTATTGTATTGAAAATGTAGAATTAGAAAATGTTCTGTAATATATCTTCATTTTGAGACATGAAGTCTTACACCTAGCTGAATTTTGAATTGATAGCTGCTATGAGACTGAGTCACATAGGCAATGCTAGTTAGTCTGCTACTGTCATTGTTCTCTGACCTCAAATGTCCACAGCTTAACTATTAAGAGTGCCCATATCTCCTAGGAACTAAGCCACCAACCAAAGAGTACACATGGAGAGACCCATGGCTCCAGCTGCATATGTAGCAGACAATGGCTTTATCACTCGCAGTGAAAGCTCTTAATTGTACCCATCTGCCCTGGCTAAGTTTCCCTCCTTTCAACCCAGCCTAGTGCACAACAGGCCTGGCTATCTGAAGGGGAAAAGTGGACACTGAGCAGCACTGGACTTTCAAGGATTACCTGCAGGCCTTTCTTGTATCCATAAGTACTAAATCTGTATCTAGAGTCATTAGCTTTCATAATCAATATGTGAGTCTTATTGTTACTCAAATGAAGTCTGTATATTGTGTCACTCAGATACAGAGAAAATCAAACCAAGAAAAGCCACAGTACCTTCTCAAAAGTGTGAACAAACATTATAAGTTTAGTTTCTTTGTTAATTTCCTCATTGCTTAACTAACAATTGAGACTAGGCCTTTATTTTTTAAATAAGTAGATGATGGAGAGATATGTAAGTTCTGTTGGGAGTGGGTACACAGAGAATTGAAAAGGAATGTTACTCATCATAATAGTTTTAACTTGTTGCAGTACTGAAAATATACATGACAATTTATTGTGATTAATGTACAACAGCATTTTCCACTAATAATGACATGGGTTTTAAGAAATGTTATGGTAAGGTAATTCTAGTCCATGTTCTGATTTTCAAACATAATATTTAAATCTAAATAAATTGAACAAAAAGATAAAAATTAGATCCTAAAAGTATGTCTCATAACCTGTTGTTGGCAGATGCCTGGAGGATAATTTGATGAGTAAATACTGTGATGGTGTTAGTCATTACATTCAGATCATGTATATGTTTTTCAATAACCCTAGCACTATGTTTTATCCAATCTTTTACATCTAAATCTTATTGATCTTAAAAATCATTCTATTTTCTAACAGTAAGCTAGTTAAGTATACAGGTTAAGGAGTTTTTATTTTAAATGTGATTTCTAGATGACCATAGGTGCTAAATTGGAATGTGAATTGTTTCACCATTGAGGAATAGCTATATCATTAATATATAATCAGCCATTGACATATTCATTTGTTCAAGAGGCCAGCTGTTGGTATGGCAATTTTCATGAAATTAAGAAATCAATGTTATAACCATATGTAGTGTTTGATTAGATGCACAGGTAATTAGTATTAAAAGTAGAATAAGTGCCTCATAAAGTGCTGTCATTCACATAACCTCACTACTTACAGCAATAAATGTAAAGATAGAATTGCTTTATACTTAAAAAGCTGTTTGTTTCACCTATTAATATATGTCCTGAGTGTTTCTTACTCACATTTACAGAAAAGTAGTATTAAAAATATAACTGTAATGATAAAAGTAGGCTAATATAAAAGTACTTTGTATAAATATCAGTGACTACATTAAAGTATATGCAGCAATACTTTAGAAGAAAAATTTCCATTTTTTGTCCTTTATTGTGTATATGTGGGGTGTGTGTGTGTATGTGTGCTTGTGTGCATGCACTTGTATGTGTGCATTTTATGTCCTTGTGTAGACCTTCATTTAGATAAAAGACTTCAATGTCAGAAAATTTTTAGTATCATCCTCCATCTTGTTTATTTGTTCTTTGTCTTTTTATGTTTTGGATTTTTTTTTTTTTTTTTTTGAGATCAGATTTCTGACTGTACTAGGACCTTACCAATTGTCTAAGCTAGTTGGCCAATGTGGCCCTCAATCTTTAAATTCCAAGATTGTTTCTTGTCTGCTTTCCAATGCTAAGATCACAGGTGATTACTGCCAACTCTCCCTTCTTTACAAGTATATTGGGGAATTTGAACACAGACTTTTATGGTTACTCAGCAAGGTCTTTACCTACTGAGCTGTTTTCCTGTCTCGTGAGTCATTTTAAAATGAAAGAGAAACATAAATATAACACAATGATTTGTTTTTGAGACAGGATCTTTCATCAGGAGTGAAAGTAATTATTCTGCTTTAACCACCACAGACCTGAAAGACTGCTGGCATGTGCTGCAATGTTTTGTGATAGCATAATAATATCTTAAAATATTTTCATTACTGTAGTCATTGATAGGTGAGTATGTGTGTGCACGTGCATGTGCATGCACCATGGTGTTTTTACACAATTCAGAAGACAACTTGTCTGAGTTGCTTGGATCTCTCATTTTACCCTGTGGGTCCTGGGATTTTTACTTAGGTTCACTTCAAGTGTTTAGATCAGCTGAGGCCTTTCAACGGTTCTCTACAAATACATTTTATCAAAAACTGCATATATATTATTGTATATAAGTCTACTCAAATAGTTTAATTTCTGAAAATCAAAGATTTAAGAAAAGATCATCTGAGAATGAAGACGTTTTAACCAAGAGTGTCAATATGATGTAATGTACCATTTATAGTGTATTCAGTTTTGAAAGAAAAAAGCTATATACAAAGTGGTTTTTATAAATGGTTTTAATCCATTCATTGAAGAAATACTAAGAGATATCTTCTAAAAGCCAATAGTGCTAATATGCTGTAGTAAGACATAGAACCACATATGCATTTATATCCATCAATGAAACTCATATACAAAACACACAGTCAGTGTTTTCTCTGATTTTAGACAGTTGTATTTTTGCAATAATTATTAAACGCTTTACTGTTTAAGTTTTGCATATTGCTTTATTTGGATGGTCAGTTATCTGGCAACTAAATTCTCTTTTTCTAATGTGGTGATCTCCAGATACCTGCTCAAATTCAAACAAAACCACTTTCTAATATCTTATATTTAGGTAAAATTACTTAATAGAAACAATAAAATTTGTAGCATATATATGAATATTTAATACCACCATAATAAATATGATAGATATAATAATCAATAATATTGACTTAAAGAAGTAGATGTTTTATAATTATGTCTTCTTTTGCTCAATTTCTCTTCCTATTGTCAAGCTAACTATACATAATATTGATATAAAATGTTAAATTGAAAATCCAATAAATACATATATAGATGGTGATATTTCATTTACATTCTCCCTGCGTAGTATCTTGAAATCCTCTCTGAGCTTTTCTAAGCTTCACAGGAAGTGACTCACTCTTATCTAGTATATCCATGCTGTGTGCACATTGAGATGTGTACATGAATATTGATTGCCACAATTCACACTGCTTGCTTTCTATTATAAAATTAATATACCACTTAAGATTGTTTTGAAGAAATATTATACATGGGAGATACATGAGCTTTCTAATATGTGCATATGAAAATACTTTTTAAAACTTGTGTAACTGTATGTGCATATAAATCTTAATGACCTTGGTGGCCTGGACAGGATGTCAGAATACCTAACATTGCAATTCCAGGTAATTGTAAGCCATCCGTCATGAGTTCTGTGAAATAAATTCAAGTCTTCTGCTGTCATGTGTGTTTAATCTTGGATAGTCTTGGATATGACTCTGGGATGGTGGATCTACTAATATTCAAACTCTTAAAAATATGATTCTTCCACTTCCATTATCTCTTAACTCTCAGTAGTTTCTAACCTGGGAATAACCTCCCCTCTTCATGACAGAACTGAGTCTGAACTGAGCCTGCTCTGATCTTGTACCTTATACTGAATTACTGTTAATTACTGTGTAACTCCCTTTCACTGTCCAGGAAACAGTTGAAATCATCTAGTAGTTCTAAAGTCTCTGTAGCCCCAGTTAAATTATGTTCCCTGAGCCTTGGATGGAAACTTTCCTCACAGCACACTGATGTTCCAGTTGAGATAAAGACATGCTCACCATTAACAACTTTGTGATTCTTCTAGTATCAGGGACACTAGCTTTTTCTATATTTCTGAGTTTGACCGTCAAAGACATAGAACTGAAAACAAAGGCATAGTCATGGCTTGTTCCAACTTTTTGTCTTTAGCAAGTAAAGTTTTGCTCACACTCCGCTATTTTGTGTCTTTAAGATAGTAGACACAGAACGTCACTTTGGCATCTAGAAAATGTTTCTCTGTGCATCTTTTTATGCAACTCTACCTAACACAATGAGTTTCTTTATGGTCCACCTACTGCAAGTTTTCAACTTAATTGCTACTTCCTGCAATAGGAGGTGACTTCTGTTCTCTTATGTGAATAGATGAGGAAAGTAGGGTAAGGCCCTTTATTTTCTTCCTGACTTCTTAACTGTATCTTTTTCTTTATATTTTACTAAATCCAGTTGCTGTGCTTGCCTATGTTTCATTTTCAGCTCTCATGAAGGTAGTTTGGTAGGAAACTGCTGTGCTAACTACTGATTCAATGTGGAGTCTCTTTCTGTAGCATCTTTCCCAGCTACAATCTTGCTCTAAATCCTTCTAGAATGATGTTTAATATTTAACAGTTATGTTATATAAATAGACAATGGTTCCATTTAAATACCATATTCATTTGATTGTTCCACAAATACACACATAAAATTTTAAAAATGTATATACTTTATAATTCACTATTTCTCTAACACATATTATAACACAATATTTTCAGTTTTAATTAATCTATACTTATTAATATTTGTCTAGGATAATTTCATTTATCAAGTTGACAAATGTTATTAAGTGATATTTTAAATCCTATAATCTGTTGTTAGAGCCACAGAAGTAAAAAAATAATCAAATTGCTGAGCTTAGCCTGAAGTAAATTCCTTTGTAAAAATTCAATTTTCTTTATTGTTTCTTTAAGATTTTTGTAATATAAAGTATAACAATACATGAATACCAATTTTAAAACATTAGTGCCTTCTGGCAAACTTGAAATAAATTACGTTTCATTTCTCTTCTTCATAAGCCAGAAAAAACCTGAACACTAATGTAAAAGTACAAAACGTAATACCAATTGATTCTATACACAAGCATGACCCTTGGTTTTTCCTCCCTATAATGATATATTATCACAGAGAGAGCTGCCCCAGCTTTAGACCATTCTTCACAGCCTTACATGTAAAAAGTAATTCTGCTTCAGCTTGTGCTTGAGGTGGACAGCATTACTCACATGTAATCTGTATCTACCCATGAGGATTCTTCAGTGTGTATATTAAAACCATTCATAAATATCAGCATATTTATAAAGTACTATCTACATCTATAGACAGTAGTCAAGAAAAGCAGAGATATTGAATACATTGAATAATTATATTTTATGAAGGAAACACTGAAGAGGGATAGTGTTTAAATTGTGAATACAGTTTTGCCTTTGTTTGTACTGAATGTGAATAAAATTTTAGAATGTAATTCACAAGTATGACTCTTTTATCAGTATGCTGAAAGTATAGGAATGAAAAGGTACTTTGCACATGGAAGGCAATGGTATTATTTTCTTGAACACATGCCCTTTTATTGGCAAAGAAGAATTACATATCATTAGGCATTTCTACATTATTATATTTAGGATTATAACACTGTTTTATTTATAAATAAGATTTGGATTATTATTTCTAACAACATAAGCAATCAGGCAATGTATGTATAATTAATCCCTTAATCACTTAATGTATTGGCTTAACCTAAAAAAAAAAACATTAGTGATAGATCAATGAATTAGAAATAAATATTTGGTAATGATAAGATATCTGAAGCTTAATGAGGCTGAACCAACTGGATAAGAATATATTTTGCTGCCCTACAAAAGGAATGAAAATATCTTGCATTTATTTAATTATTTGGGGTCCTTTTGAGATTATATTTACATAATTTTTCCCATTACCTTACTTTCCTCTATACTCTTCCAAATAACCCTCCTTGTTCTCTTCAAACTCATGACCTCTATTTTTATTAATTGTTTTTAAATTCATGTATGCACATATATATGGATAAATTCCTGAAAAATTAAGTACAACCTGCTCTATATGTATATCTTCCTATTTTGAAAGAAATTGTGATTTTCATTTTGTATAATCTGTATGTCTGTGATTAAAATTTCTAATGTAGAATGCAAGATATCTATACAACATGCAACTATAAAAAATCATCAGTTTGAATGAATTAAATGAAGTATTCTTGTTTAGGTGGTATGACTTCAAAGGAATGATGTAATCATTTTATTTGTATCTGTTTACAAATAATATTAATCCTGATATTATTAGGGAAAAAATAATTAAGGAAAAATAGGAGTAAGACATTTATTTTTATTTATAAGCTTATATAAACATGCATGTTTTAGGCTCAAAATTTAACTTAGGAGTTTGCTTAGCAAGCATCATACCATGGATTTAATACCTAGTACTGAATTGCCTAAGAATGGAAATATATCCTAAATTCAAGATCATCTTTTGTTTAAGTTTGTAACCATGTTGGGCTGGAAGAAACCTTTTATTAATGATTCAAAATAAGTCAAACAACAACAAAGAAGTACAATAATGATGTAGATTATTACAGTTGCTTTAGGTTTCTAAATATGTCTTGATGGTAAGCTTCCATTACTGAAAACAATACCTGTATTAATCACAAGACTTACCAGAGGACCCAAGAATCCCAGCTGACAATGACTGGGAAATATCCTCTCTGATTATAAGTTTTAATAGTGCTAGTAGATAATTAGAAGACTCTTCTGGGAGAAAATTTATAATTGTTCTTACCTGGAAATTATGTGACATAAACTAATGACTAGCATTGCATTATCTGTCTATTTACCAATAATGGCACAAACTTCAAGAGTAACAAACTTTCTTCTGTTATATTTAGGTTTAAATCTACAGGAGGGAACTTCTACCTCATAATAATAACAGTGCTAAGTATACTTAACTGAGAGGAAAACAGGCCCTATTAGAACCTACTAGTTTTATTTGCTAATATTACATAAGACCATACTGCCACCTTCTATATAACTGCAATTTTATTGATAGATTAATGCAGTTATCAGTCCTTATCAGAAGAGTTGTTTATGGCATTAGATAGAGATTAATCAAAGAGATTCAAACTAGTCAAAGTGCCAGGAATAAGTGATTATGGTGTGCTCTTCTCCACTGGGACATCAATATTACTCCCTAACCCAAAGATTTGGAAAGGGCCATAGAGGGAATGAGAGAGTCAGAAGTGGGGAGACTGCTTGGAAAATATCTTATAGACCATTGCTCTCCAAGATAGTACAGGGAGCACCCACTCAGAGGTGAAAGTGAGGGGCATGGGGTTTGAGGATTGTGGAGGGGATACTGGGAAGGAGATAATATTTGAAATGTAAACAAAATAATTAATAAAAAATTCTAATATTTTTTTATTAATTTATTATTGAAAATAAATTATTATCCTATACGTTACACCCTGACTATCATTCATTACCTTTTCTTTCTTTTTAAAAAATTATTTAATTTATTTACATTCCAGTTATTGCTACCCCTCCTGGTTCCTCTCCCACAGTTCCTCATCCCATTCCTCCTCCTCCTCACCTCTAAAAGGGTGTTCCCCCAGCCCCAGCCCCACCCCCACACACTGGGAATACCCCTTTCCTGGTGCCTCAAGTCTCTGTAGGATTAGGCACATCTTCACCCACTGAGGCCACACCAGCCAATCCTCTGCTATATATGAATTATAGGCCTCAGACCAGCCTGTGTATGTTGAGGGGTTGGAGAGAGTTAATATGAAATTATTTGAATTCTTAAATACTTTGAGACTATTGACATTATTTATGTTCAATATTGTGATATTTAAATTAATATGGTATCATAGGGTTGACAGATAAAGAAAAGGTTAGTTAGTTGTTTGTCAAGTTGACAAAGGTTCATCTGAAAGGAGTGAATCTTAATTGAGGATATGGTTCCTCCAATCTGACCTGTCTCTTGGCTCCTGCTTTGGGCTTTTACTCTGACTCCCCAAGATGACATTGTAATCTTAAATAAACTGTTCTTTGTCCAAATTGCTTCTGAAATGTTTTTTATCACAACAATAGAGATGTAATTAGTGAACTATGAATCCCAGAAACTGGGAGTCAAACTAATAAAACTCTCAGCTCTAGTAGCTCCTAGAAGGAATTTAGTTCCAGAGATGAGGAATAACTAAAACCAAAGTGATACTATACATATAAAGTTGAGATTGTTTTATGATTTTAATACATTTAATTTTTCTATTTTACTTTAAGTTTCCTAGCAATATTTTCCATGAGTTTCAGTGTTCTGAGATGCTAAGTATTGCTTAGCCATAATTTCAAAACACAGGTGTTAAGAATTTCATATATATATATATATATATATATATATATATATATATAAAATGAAATGTTGTAATATCAGTCCTTCCTCTTCCAATTCCTGCCAGAGACCTACTGTAACCAAATTGAATTTAAAAAGTAATTTGGAAATAATTCTGCTATATCCAGGTTATAGGAATTTCTATTCTTGGAAATATTATCATGATGGAGAGAAAAGGAAGGTAGATCCTTACTTAGATTACGAGCAGGGCTTCTGACTGGAAATAGGATTCTGTCAAAGCCAAAACTGAATACTACCAAATATCCTGCAATGTGGCAAGATTCATGAAATCTAATTCATGATTTCAGGTACGATTTGTGGTATTTTTTATTCTTAAACCTCAATTTAGATAATTCTAAGCTAAATTACTAAAATCAAATTACTGAAAAAGAAAGAAAATGTTATAAACACCCTTATTTACTTACCAAAGAGATGCTAGATGAAGCAACTCACAATGATTTTTTTTTTTTTTTTTTGAGACAGGATTTCTCTGTGTAGCCCTGGCTGTCCTGGAACTCACTCTGAAGACCAGGCTGGTCTCAAACTCAGAAATCCGTCTGCCTCTGCTTCCCAAGTGCTGGGATTAAAGGCATGAGCCACCATTGCCCGGCCACATTGATTTCTTATGAATCACAAAAACAGCAGTTTTAAACTTTTAAATTAGAACATGGAAAATTATATTAAGATAAAATTGCTACTTTCCCAGATGAAAAGGAAGTAGTAAAACAGTGAACAATTTTAAGTAAAGCACAAACACTTGACTTGCACTTAAAGTTAATAATGAAGATTAATTCAAGCTTTTACTAAGTCTCTATGTATGTAAAGAAGTATATACATTCTAATATATGATACCTGGATTCCATAGTATGTATTATTATAGTTTATAAAGTTATGAATAGATTGCCCTTTCTATTAATAAATTAGATAATGACTATTATTATTTTGTAAGGGTATTAAATATTAAATTTTTGTTATAATTTTGCTATCAGGAAAATTGACAAAAACTATGATGAAAGAAGATTAATGATGAGTATTAAAAAACTCTGAATTAAAAATAATACCTAACTTTTTACAGTTTTTCAATGCATAGACAAAAATACAGGAGTCAGAAGTCACTCCGATCTTGATGGATAGCTCCTCAGCTCATTCTTCCAGACTAAAATTCAAGATGCAAGAGAGATGCTTAACACAGACAGCTGGCTAATAAAAGTGATGATGGTCTCCGGCTGTGCTGAGAGGGAGGAGATTTAAAACATAATAAAAGGAAATTTCCTTGCTCTGTCAAAATATTTTAAAATAAATGTCCTTATTATTTATTTTTACATTTATCAGTGACACTGGTGAACATACTGACATCTCAGTCTCATTCAAGCTACTCAGGTCTACAAAAAGTACAGTATTTGTATCAACAAAATGAGATTTAAAACCACCCCAAATTAAGAAGAACACATATTTGAAATGTATTAATTTTCAAACATAATAAGGCCAGAGAATGTTAAATAATATGAGCAATGAACCTATTTTTGCAATATTTATTATTAATTTAATTACTAATTACATTAGTAATGTAATTACTAATTACATTTGTAAACACTAATGTAATTGATCCTTTCAAAAACAGTATAAGACTCAAACTGCTCATGATTGTGCATGCCTGTAATTCCTGTAGCCAGGTTGCAGAGGCAGGAAGCTCACTGCAGGTTGAAGGCCGTCTTGGAACACAGATGCATTTTCAAACATCCAGAACATTATAGTGATCTATGCAGTCCTATACATAACCTGCTATTTCTAGGTAATCTCTTTTGTTGTGGGATATTTACTCCATATATGTGAGTTTCATTCCGTGGACACCTCCACAATCTTGTCCTCAGCTTTATATGTAATGTGCTTCTCACTGAGTACAGGTTGTTCTAACATTAATGTTGCTAAATACTTTAATTTGTATTCATATTACCATTATAATAATTGTTTATTTAGTATTGCTTATTTAGGTCATAAGCAGGCAGGAGTACAAGAGAAAGTATTTCAGTTACCTAAACATGTATTTTTAATTTTAATTTACTATTAACTGATAGATACATTTTGTAAGTAAACCAATACATAATTTTTGTAATAACAATTTAATAAATTCTGAATCTGTTTTGTACTCCATTATATACTAAAAATATGCAAGATATCCCATATACATATACATACATTTCACTTCTAGAAGTGGTCAAATACTCACTGGTTTCCAAGGGCACAGAGAATAAAATCTTAGACTGTTACCTTGACACACACAGGACATTTATGTGTATTGAGGGCATAGTAAGATTTGTCCCTCTGTCCTATCATTGAGCCATACAGTTATGGTACCTAATGATGTCATTTTGTAATGACACTCAGACACCAATTCATTTAAAAGTAATTGTTAACCATCATTCATTTTCTATATGTGACTTGCTGACTCATATTAGAATAGCTTTTTCTTCTAGAATCCTGACATAGAATGTCTGTGTTTCTCCACTTTTCATTTTTTGGGGACCTAACAACTCCACTGAAATCACTGTATTTGCAGTAGTAATGGGGATTTTCTGCTTAACATTTGTCATTTCTAATAGACTAAGTTAAGAGAAAAGGTGTCTAGTGATGTTACATGGAGTGATGATACAGGGACAGAGAAATATTTTAAAGAGGACTAGAGAGTCAGGAACAAATGTTTATAAGATACATATGTGTTTGAAAAGGAAGACTATTTTTGAGAGGGAAAAATCTTTGTAATATAGAATTAAGTAATGTGAAAAGAGTAAAAATACTGTCTTTTATAAATTAAAGACCTGAGATAAATATGAATCATAGAAAGTTTGTATTAATATGCTGAGATAAATAAAGATACTATATAAAGATACTCTGGACTGTCTCTATAGTTTGGCATGGAAATTCTAGTAGGTTCGAGCAAGAGAAAAGTGGGTCCATATCAGCTCTCATTAGTTAATGAATAGACTAGTTGTCCATACATTTCTTCATTTGCTGGACCACTAGCATAAATAAAGAAGTGTTTGGAAGAGTTTGATTTTTTGCCTGTGGGAAGATGTTAAAATAGTCAAGGAGGTGGAAGGTAGGAGTTTTCGCTCTCTGATTATCCTTTCTGCTCTACTTCAGATGGCTTATTTCTAGACAATTTTAGGTTAAATTTTAATGATTACCACTTATGTCAAAAGCTTTCCTTGCGGTGATTTCCTTCCTTTTGACAATTTGTGTGTGTCTTTTGGTTTTTACCACTTACAACTAGAGTTCCAGAAAGAAGAATGGAAAGGATTTCAGGGTAATCTAGCTTTGGAAATTTCTTGACTTAACACGCATCATGTATTCTTTATAAAATTATTAGCATATATTATACATAGATGTTTCATTTTGTTATTTGAGGCATGTATGCATTTTCAACATGTTCACTCTCTATTTCAATCTTACTCTTCTTGCACTTCAACTCATCTTCACATTATCACTAGATTACTTCTTTTTGCTGTCTTTTATGACTCAGTGAATTCAGTTAAAGCCTCTTATAGGAGACTGGTATTAGTAAAAAAAACTTCTCCTCCTGCTTCAACCCACTATTACTACTGACCACTCCTTTGAGTGGTGTGTAACCTCCTAAACCCTATCCATTCATGTTCTATAAATTGAAAAGTAGTGATTCTTGACAAAGAAATAATAAGTGGGCTTCTTCATTACGTTTTTGCCTGTAGGTTTTGAAACAGCCTTTATCGCTGTTGTTATTGCCATTTCTGCTTGTCAACTTCCTTTTCTAGCTGGTAAAACAGGACTTGTCCTTCATAAAATGAAGAGTGGCAACCCAAGCATCCTATAAGTGGTTAAATATTCCATATTTTCTTCTTCACACAGAATATAGCTCTAAATAAATATGTATACAAGCATATATAATCTGTTTAGGGATATATATATATATATATATATATATATATATATATATAATGTTCTTATTTTTGAACATGAAAAGATAACCAGCGAAAGGAGAGGGAAAGGAGAGTTGGTAATAAGTTGTCATTGTTACAGGAAATAGTGATTTATGTGTATGAATATCTCATAATGAAACCCATCACAGTGTATATTAATTAAAACAATGATAATAAAATCACAGATAACTAACACATAGAACTTCCTGATTAGTTTCTAGTCCATACAACAAACCAGAATCTCAGTTACATTATCTCAGCTTAGTTGAGTTTGCTAATCCAATACTTCCCAAGGCCTGCACTAGAAAATATTTATCTACATAGATAATGGTATAAGCATTGATTTTTTCCATTTATAAAATTTCCTGAAGATTGTGGTCAACTTTATCAAGAGATTATGTCTTAGTTGGGTTTCCATTGTTACTATAAAACACTAGGACTAAAGAAATTTGGAGAAGAGTGGAGAAACTGGTTTATTTCATTTTACAACTTGTAGTGCATCATTCCTGGAAATACAGAGCAGGAACCCAAGGCAAGAACATGGAGATATGCATTTTTCCAAAGGTCACAGAGGAGTTTTGCTTGCTGGATATCTTTTCCTATCTTTCTCAGTTTGTTTTCTTTTGCACCCCAGAAACACATGCCTAGGTACAGCACTACCTAGTTTTCTAATACTCCATAACTAACATCTTTCAAAAATATACCCAAAAGACTTGGCTATAGTCCAACAGATTGCAGACATTTTCTCAAATGATGTTCACTCTTCCTAAATGACTCAAGCTTGTGTCAGGTTGACATAAAACTAGCCAGAACACTTGGTAGAGAAAAATATGAGGATAATAAAACTAATTATTTAAATTTCTATCATTGTGTGATTTAATTATGGCTTCATTTACAGTTTTGAGCATAATTAACATTAGAAAAATGGATTTTTGTTTTCATATCTGAAAGAATTTTAACATTTTATTTCATATTTTATTTTTGGAACATTGTAGTAGAAAATTATCAAGTCTGATCTTCTCTAGTGTGTGTCTAAGGGGTATATAGATGTTTACTTTTATAATATAAAGTATTATGAATAAATAATACATTTGTTTAGGGAAGGTGTAACTATATTTCTGTATATATCATAGTATTATAATGAAAATTTAAATACAGATGATCATACTAATCCCTTTGAACTAAAACCAACTAAGGAACACTGTGAAGAAAAAAATACACTTCTCAGGAAAGAATTCTAATACTGAATATCAAATATCAACTGCCAAAAAATCATATATGTTGAAGGAATTTTATATAGAATGAGCAGGTATACATATATATATATATATATATATATATATATATATATATATATATACACACCTCTGTGTGTGTGTGTGTGTGTGTGTGTGTAAACAAAGAATAGGAGCATGTAATTAAGGTCTTAGAAGGGTTGTGGGGGAAGTGTTTGGGGCAGGCTAGAGATGGTAGGGTGATGTAATTATACTTTAATTTGAAAAAAGTAGAGTTTATTTCCTTGAATAAAATAGGGACTCATTTTCTTTGAATTCTGTCTCAGACTTGAAAATTTTTAACACTCCAAATTTCTTTGTGTTTGTCCTTTGCTAGTTACCTTAAACGTTCAACAGTCCCAAAATAGTTGCTTCTTCAATAATTATTGTAGGCAATTATTGTTATCAGAATGATTTACTGTCCTTTGTCTTCTTAGAATTTCTCTTATATATTGGTTTTTATTCTATTTTCTTTCCTAGAATACAAACTTCTACACCTCTGACTTTTAGGGACGTTGTTGTTTGGTTTTGAGACAGTCTGCTGTTAACTTCTTGCTGGACTATCTAGGTTTTGATAGCTTTACACTTTGCAACTTTGATCCTTTTTTCTCTTCATATCTAATTCATAGCTACAGCAATGAAGAAAGTTCAGGCGTTCGAACTTTCACAGTGCTATTGCCCTTCTTTTATTGAAGTGTTTCACCCCAGACGTAGCCTTTAACTCGACACTGTTAGTTTGCACTTTCTTCTTGTCTCCTGTTTTTGTTCATGGTTCTGTTAGAAAAATCTGCAGCATACTTTTATAGGCAATTGTACAATTTTACAGCAAACTTATTAAGAAGAGGAGTGTTGGAATTCAATAGAACTGGACCAAACCCACACCATTAGTATCTCAATGATCAAGCAAAGGCTGTGATGATGAAATTCTATAACATTACTAACTTTTATGATTTTACATCTATAGCTAAAAAAAGCAAGTACCACAGAAAACTTTGTAGGTTTTAAAAGAAGAATCCAAAGAAACCCAATGCAATGGAAACTAATAAGAATAAAAGGGATCTTAATGAAGACTCAGTAATGAGGATATAAAGTTTCAACTGGCTGTCTCTTGACCAGTTGTGGCTTTCAATGGCAGGATTTGGTTGTATTCAATTGAGTTGTTGATCAAGAGAGTCTCTTTGAAATCTCCAAGAAATTTAGGCTATGGTTAAGACAACAGGTTTCTCTCAGCAAACAGATAGCAGGGTTGCATTTTTGAGGACAACACCCACACAAGTCTTTGAGCATGAAAATGTCCAGGTAATGCCTATATTGAGACATCACACAAAAGTTCTAGTCTCTTTGGAAAAGGAAGGTACTTTGCAGACTACTGAAAGAGAAATGCAGACACTATCAAGGCCACAAAAGCTTTGGCCTACTATTTGTCCTGTCTGCATGTTAAAGAAATGGTGCCACAGACGCTGTGGAAGTAGCCAATGTCTGGTTTGACTTACGGGCCACTCCACAAGAAGGAAAGCATACCCAACATTGCTTGCATAATTAAGGACCAGAGACTATAAAACTCAGAGTTTTAGGGTAAATCTAAACACTACAGGTCTAAAAGAAAATCAATAAAGTTTTCTTAATTTTAATCTGCTATATTCATAGATCACTGCCTTATTCAGTCATTACCACATAGTATTCCTCTGGCAATAGGTGAGAACAAATGCGAGACCCATGGCCAGATATTATGAGGATAGAGAGTATAAATTGGATTTTCCATAAATTCCCATCACTCAGAGTTCAGGGAATCCCACAGAAGAGAAAACAGAAACAAAGTAAGAGCCAGGGCTTATGGAGGACAAAGGGCTCTCTGAATCAACTAAGCAAAGTGTGCATTAGCTCACAGAGACTGATGCAGTAAGTATAGGGCCCATAAAAATCTGTATCTGGTCCTCCATATTATATATGTATTATATATATATATATATATATATATATATATATATATATATATTTGTATTTTTATGGGAGAATTAGTGGATCTCTGACTCTTGTACCTGCTCTTTATGAGAATTTTTGCTTCATCCTTCTTTTCTTAACTTGTTTAAACAAACATTGCCAATGTGGTGTCTTCTAACTTCAAATGATTGAAATTTTATAAAGTGTACTGAAAGTTGAAAAATCAAGCCTTGAAGAGAGAAATAATGGAAATATACCTATAAAATAAATAAAATGAACAACCATAGCATTATTGTATTACAATTACAAGGAGATATGCAGACAGTTGGAGTGTTAACAGGGCATTATTCTTAGAGTTTCATAATATCTAGAGTGTGATCTCTTCATATCATGTAATATTGCATAATAAATGCTTCATTGAAAACAGACACATAATCTACTTTGCATTATTTCTAGATCTCATTCAAACTTGGCTACCTTTCTCTTATACCATATCATTTTATGTATTAGATCAGTGGAAACTATAAGAGAAGATCCATTGAAAGAAAATGAAAATCTAAAAACAATGTTTGAGTTATTTTTCTCCTCAATATTGTCAAGAATCTAAACTCTGCTTTACACTGATACACATTAGGATTTGGTATTTCTTGATTTATTACTATAAGCTAGTATACTAAATTCCTTATATGCATTGATTCATTTAGGCTTAGATCATAGAAGACACTTTTCTACTATATGAGCAAGCTTTTGGCTATTCTATTTAATATATTACATCTTTGCATTTATTTAATTGAATTATCATATTGTGTAAATAAATGAGGGTTATCACCAATATTAAATGTTATGTTGTAACTAATTCATTTTGAAATAATTTAACAGTCATTGGTTTTTACACTAATTGCTTTACAGGATTAATGAATTTACATAGTTATTTGAGTCTTATTGCTTGACTGAGTGTGGGGAAAATGCAGGCTAATAAAGTAGCTGGGGAACATTTGCCAGAAGTATTTGGGGAAGAAAACTGTTCCTACAGTCGCATGTTTACTTTCTGTAAAAAGCTGTTTTCTCTCTCTTCCTCCCTCCCTCCCTCCCTTCCCTGTTATTCTCCTCCTCCTCCTCATCCTCCTCCTCCTCCTCCTCCTTCTTCTCTCTCTCTGTCTCTGTCTCTGTCTCTCTCTCCCCTCTTATTTTATTTTATTCTCAACACTGTGAAGAAAGCACAAATTGAAGTGAAATAAAGACAATATAGAACATCTTTACATTTGTACATGTAAATTATTAACATAAAATGATTAGAATAGCCCAGAACAATGACAGCTAATTGCAATTAGAGTGAACAAGTTAACAATGTGGAAATAAAGAATAATATTAGATATTAGAGAATGGCAAAATAATGCCAAAGTGGTAGATTCAGAATGAAAATGGGCAGTGCAGATTTGATAACTCCTGCTAAATGAGTGTAAAAATTGTTTGATTCCTTTATGCCACAGAAAGTGTTTTCAGCCCTATCACAGTTAAAATTTCAGACCATTGAATGTTATCTGCAAGACACGGATGTGTTTAAATTCATCACTATAAAAATGCCTTTCTACTTTGTAAATATTTGCACAAATCAAGGCAAGGATGGACATGAGAAAGTATTTTGAGGGTATAAAATCTTAAGTTAATAGAAGCATCTCTTGAGTGACAGTAACAGAAGAGGTGTTGAACTTACTATGCCTTTCAGGTAGTAGTCAAGTTATGCAAGGGATACCAACATTTTAAAATTTTAAAATATTTTAAATAAATATTTTAAATAAATATTTTTATTTAAAATTTTAAAAATGCATGGCAGATTTTCACTTAGATTATTGAATAATAATAGTGTCATCAGCAATCTGTGGAAAGGTAAGATTTAGAGGGTTTGGGGGTGGCAGTTGATGATGAATAATCAGAACACAGTCTTTAAATCTAAAATACACCCAGACTTGGAGGCAGAATAACAGTTCCACCCTATAGAGTTTGAGACCAAACTCAATATTATCACATTATACATTATTATGCAGTATATAATCTATATTATTACACAATTTATATTTATTATAATAATTTAGGCACAATAATGTCAAAATAACTTTCTTGATTACTCAATTATCAGTTTTATTTTTAATTAAACTAAATATCAGTTTTATAAACCAAGTATTTTGAATCAACTACATTCTTTACCACTCTTTATAACAATATGATATTTGTTTACTTTTACAAAATTTGATTTGTCATTATGGTATATTTACATTATTGCTACAAGTGAGAAATTGATAAAATTTTAAAAATTTAGCTTATGTTTTATTTATATGTTATTTCTACATTTTATTCCATTCCTTAATATATATTATTGAATTTGACAGTATATTACAATTAATTTTTCTTAAAATTTATAAATGTTAAAGAAAAAAGTATTTACTGCTTGGAAGTATTTTTATTTGGAATGTTTCATAGTCTATTTTGAAAAAATTTAAGTTTGTCTCAAATATTTCAATATGGCTATTTCAATGATTTTGTTAACTACAAAGTTTACGTGCTTTCTCATGTCTTTTAAGTGCAGAATAGTGCATCAGTGGAATTATCTGTGCATGTGGTTAGTTAATGAAATGGTTCATCTTGTCCTACTTCACACTAAAAGCAGTAATTAAACCAATGCTGCCATGTCCTCCTTTGGTACATTTCAGGTCATAAACTTATTCTGCTCCTTAAGCCTTTACAATTTTTTCACTAAGTTTCAATCACATTGTAAATTACATTTCTTTATTAAGAAAGTAATATTTTTTTCATAAAAGCTTAGTTTTTAAATTGCTCCTCACTTTCTACTTAGTATTTAGAAAGCTAAAAGCAAGTTCTCAAACTCCAGTGCTGCTATGAATTTGATACACTTGAGCAGAGGTGACCAAATGCAGTGTAAATCTGGTTCACCTCTTGTATTTACAAATGGAGATTTACTAGAATACAGACATGTCAACTTAAATAGGCTGTACAGCTGCCTTTATTGTACACCAGCATAGTGGAGTAGTGTCAAATGCTAATGGAAAATACACTGCTCACCTTTTGTATACTTACCAAACAAACTAACAAAGTCCTTTGCTCTAGCTCTGTGTCAACAATCCAAAAGTATTCATTTGGTGAAAATCTTTAAAATCTTTATGATGACTGATGCCAAAAAATGCAAGAAGCTGCAGTAGCCACACTCATGTTCCTGTATCATTTCTCTAGCTTCATAACTACTAGGCTGATGAGTAATAATTATCTATAAAGCTCATATGTTTAAAATACAGGTAACATCGTATGAACTATCCAGCCTGTCAAAACTTGCTTAGAAATCTGATATATATTTTTATAAACAAATGCCTACATTATGTTCTATTGTCATTTATATTTAAGATTTGAATTGATAAAAATATACGTAAGTTTGAATCATAATTATATATGTATAAAAACAGTCACACAAAAATGCTATGTGAAATTTTATTTATCAATATTAATAAACTGTTTTAAATGATAATTGCAGAAAATAGTTTTCTTTTATATTTTATTCGTCTGTCAATACTTATTATTGATTCATTTTTCAACATATGTAATGTGTTCTTATGAATATACTTTAACTCTCTTCATTACTTGCATATAAATATCACTCCTACACAAAGAATTGATATAGTTCTATATTTTATCTTTACAAATTAGTGCTTAATATAACAATTACATAACTAAATACTTCAAATTTTGTAAGATATCAATATCTTTTATTTACATGGGTCCATCTATTGTTTATTATATAACCTGAGACTCAGAAAAAATGGTACTTTATGTTTAATAAGTGTGAAATGAACAATTTTCAATGAGATACTTCCTTATACCATATTACATATGAAAGTATAGAAAAATGATTCAACAGAAAACATTTTGGAAGGAAAATATTGTGTTCTGAAAAAACAAAGAGACAAATATAAACTTCTTTTACATAAATTTGCTCACTAATTTGGGTACAACATTCTTTTCAATCTCTATATATCTCTATGTTTGTACTTATTTATAATCTATATGAATTGTAGTCAACTCAGATATATGTGTACAGATATAGATATCATGATATTATCATATTTTAGTCCACAAGCAAAGTTATAAAAAGTGACTTTAATACTATAGTAATAACTAGTAAATGATTTAAGTTCACATTGGAACAACAGGGATATCAGTACATGTAAATGCATACATTTATATAGAGTTTATATAGTTTTAACAAAGCACACTTTTTGTTTTCAAAGTCTTGCACTAATTATTCACTATTAAGTATGTCTACTGAATAGTACTATTATGATTTTCTCTATTTATATATAACAGTTTACTAACGCAAGAATACATAAGATTTTACTCATTAATTTACATTTTATATTTTGGATAATTATACCAGTGCTTTAAGTGTATTATTCAGTAACATTAAGAAAGAATACTGTTAGTAAAGACTGTTTTTTTATTTCGCTGAGAATCATGTAAAATGCATCTTATTTTCAAAACTTTAACCCTTTCCTTCTACATTAACACAAATCTAATTAAAAATGTCATTATATATTATATCTGTATCTCTTTACACATCAAGATTTAGGTATATTCTTTTGGGAAAAATAAACTTACAAAGTTTCGCAAACAAAATCTCTCTTTAGATTTAGAAAAAAATTACTGAACAAATTTTAGAATTGATTGTGCCCTAAGTAAGTTACTCTCATTGTAGTAAACCTCCTAATTAAATTTCTGAGGCAGATGAAATCACTGCTCTTCCTACATCTAGCAGATTCCATCTACTGCTTGTAGGTTTCTGACATAAATGGCAGCTGTCCTCCTGTGAGAGTGCCCACAGAGTTTTCTGCTGGATGACTCCTGGTAGTTGGGATGACAACTTGTCCTAATTAGTTGACTTCATCCACAGTAAAAGATAATTCCTAGTATATGACTATCCAAGGAAGCAGAGGTACCTATAGGGTTTTTTCTCCTTCTTCTATATCTCTTACCTAGACTCTAAGGTGGATAGTTAGATATATAAAAAGAGTAATGGATTTTAAATTAAATTGAAAATTACACAAATGATGGAGCATGCTTTTAATCTCATCACTTGGGATGCAAGCTTATATCTGTGAGTTTAGAACCATCTTATTGTATATAGTGAGTTTCAAGCCAGGCAAGGCTACACAATAATCTTTGCTCAAATAAAAATAGATACAAGGAAAGAGTATATTTTTGAAATATGCTTCTGATGGAAATATGTTAATTAAAATTGGTTAAAGACGTTTTCTATTGGAACCAAAGAATTTTCAACTAAAATACATACAGTTTTTAAAATTACATTATTATAATACTACTTCACTTTTTATACCTTGCTAACCTAACCTGTACTACAGTAGAGGTTAACAGTATTCAATCAAATATTTATCTGTGCCATATTTTCCAGGAATATAAGGAAATATACCTGGTTTCTCTCATTAAAACATGCATGCTCATATCAATTTCATTAGTCAATAAATTATAAGAAGGAATGTATTGTTTATGAATTGCATAGTATCTTTGAAAAATTTTAATAGAATAGGTAGTTGGAGCTTGTCTACATGTTGAACCCAGTTGAGGAATATGACACTTATAATCCAGGCTAGTTGTGGATTAAGAAGAAAGTGATCATCTACTATTTCAAGCTGATGAGGTTGTGAGAGTTACTTTTGATGTAGTAGATTTAATTCTAACATATACAAGATTATGGACCTTTACTGCATAAGTAACAATTTATAGATTACCAAGGAGCCTATGCCAGAATTTGGCCACAATCAAGTTTCCTATTACTAATTAGCACAAGTGTTATCTCAAAGTGATACTGTGGTAAATGAGTCTTATTTTGAAAGGCTGTTCAAGTGAGTGTGTGTGTGTGTGTGTGTGTTTGTGTGTGTGCATGCTGTGAATGTTATTTTTTTTTAAATTCATAATGATGGAACGGCAGAGTTCCATCTTTCTGAGCCTGTCCATGCAGGAGGAACTACCATGGGTGTCAACATTCTTCACAATGCCAGAAAGGTTCAATACAAGGATCCCAAGAGCCAAGAGGACATCTACCTGTAGCTGTTAGTCATGCAGTCTGGGCAGAGGAAACAACTTCACTATCAATCAGGTTTTGCTGAAAAAGTTATTTCTGAATCATACTAACTAGCCACCTCTGTCCTGTCAAAGATGATTTGAAAGATGAAGCTTTCTGGCTGGGAAAACAAAACAGCTGTGTTTGTGGAGACAGATAAAGATGATGTATAGATTTTAGCAATGTCCTAGCTGAAAGTGTGTGCACTGAGGGTGAGCAGCTGAGCCCAAAGTTGTATCCTCAAGGCTGGTGATAAAATCCTCATCTTCAACCAGCTGGTTCTTCTTGTCTCCCAAGGACTAAGACACTGTGCTCAGGTCTGGTCCTCTAAGGAACCAAGAGATGTATCAGCATTTTGGCAAGATCCCATGAACCAGATACAAGCACAAAAATCTCTACGTCCACTCCAAGGGCCAGAAGTTCGAGCATGCCAGAAGCCAAAGGACTACCTAATGCTACAAAAAAGTAACCCTAGATCTTACTGTTAATAAAAAATGCTTTGGATGTTGGAGGAAAAAAGAAAAGGACTGTGAAAAGTCCATAAATAAAATTATATCTCTAGTGGTTGTTCCACATGAGGAAACATATAGATTATGATGTTCTAAATCAATACACTATTATAAGCTCAAAAAATAAGAATTATGTGCATATAATACATTTATAGTATATATTTGAACAAGAAATCATGACAGCTATTTTATAGACACAAGAAAGCTAGAACATAAATAGTTTGAGAAGAGATAACCCATATTTGGTTATATATATTCAAGTATGGTTACTATTAGTTGACAAGCACATGCATTTTATGTATTGCCTATAAATTTCTGAGGGCAAAGGATATTTGGAAATAAATGTGTGAGTTTATAAGTGAAAGAAATAGAAATTATCAAATGTCAGTTCCTATTATTATTTAAAGGCCTAAATAGGTAAATGCCAGTTGTATATAAACTTAAAGAAATAAAGAAGACCTCCAAATAAACTGACATTCTTAGTTATTAAAGTTTCAAAAATCACTCAAAATTGATTATTGCAGGATGAGATAAATGGATAAAATTTCAATGTTTTACAGATGAATATCCATTTTTGTCAGCACCATTTGTTGGAAAGACTGCTTTTTTTTTTTTTATACATGATATTGAGACCCTTGTCAAAAATTAGTAGGATAAACTTTGGGTTTATTTCAGAATCTTCATTTGTTTTCTTTGCTCTCTATGCCTATATGTATGACGGTCAAATTGTCCCTTTGCCACTATAGATCTGTTGTATATCAAGAATCATGATACTTCTAATAATGTTCTTTCTGCTAAGAATGGTGTTGGCTATCATGGTGTTTTCTTTTCACAGAGATGTTAGAATTGATGTTCCTAGTTCAGTGGAAGTCATTGGAAGTTTTTTTGAGTGTAGCATTGCATCAATGTTATTTTTTCCAAAAACAAAAACAAAAACAAAAACAAAACCCCAAAACTATCACATCCATTTTAAGGAGTTGGAGATATATTTATTTTCATCATTAGCATTTTTTATGTGTGTATGTAAGTGTAACACATGAGTCCAGTGACAAAGAATGTCAGAGGTGAATGTCATATGTGATTCCCTGGAACTGGAATTTCAGATGGTAGTGAACCATTAAATGGATACAGGATATTAAAGCCAGCACTTGCTGTTCTTGCCTAATTAAGCCATCTTTTAAGTTGCATTCTTAAATTTTAAAGGTTGTGTTTTCTGACAACATCATACTTTTACACAATATACTATGATTTTACATTTCTCCTTCTACAATCTCTTATTCCATTTCCAATTTTGCCAAGTCTTTTCCTCCAATGACTTTATGCTTTTACTCTCATCTTTCTGTATTTTATTTTAGGCTACATAAAAGTAGCCACTGCTGCTATGTTTTCATTATCTGAAAACTGCCACATCCAGAATATGATGTCACATTGTAACTCCCTTCACTCTTTGGCTACCACATTTCTTCCACCCCTTTTCCCAAATGTTCTCAGGGTCTTGGGAGGACTGATAGATTTGCTCATTTGTGACCAAATAATCAAACATGTTAAAGTTTTCTTTCATATTTTAGATATTTTGTTCAAATAAATTTAGCATTTCATTGAATTTATTTAGGTTTCAACATATTTCTCTAGTTTGTATATCTCCTTATTTGAATCTTCTATCTGACCATTAGTTCTCATTGAAATTGAACAATGTAAATACCTCTGTATTTCTGACTTCTGTTAGAGGGTAGTGGGAACAAGTCTTAGTATGTTGCTAACTCAGATCGTTATGGGTTATGATTTTGTTTTTTGAATTTTTGCATCACTTGTGTTAGAAGTGCCTCTCTGTTTTAACTTTACCCTTTTCCATGCATATATGTGTTTGTTTCAGTTCCCACGAATTCTATTTGAAGGCTTTATTCACTGATTTGTGTTATTATATTTACTGGGGAGACATGGTGGTTTATTATTTTATTCATTAGATACATAAGACTATTTTGTTTTATATTTGTGACCATGTAAATCTCAGAGACAGAGTACTGGAGACCTAGTTGAAGAAGGTTGGAGATTTGTAGATATTTTCCAGCACAAAGTATCAGGAAGTATGCAGTGAAATTGGGATGGATATGGAGAAGCAGAGAAAAATGTATATTACAAATATGGTTGTAGGATGGAGCTATGAAAGATAATAGATCCTCCATGTAGGTATAAATATATAGAGGTAGAAAAATAAAGAGCAATCATAAAGTTCTAAGATAAAGGTTAAAACTAGTATGATAAAGGTTAAAACATAGAGGCTTAAAGTTAATGAACAATATTTTAAATATTCATAAAAGTCAATCTGTAGGCAAATTATACTAAAATGTAGATTTTAAAAGACAAAACAAAAACAGACAACGTTAAAATAAAACAAACTCTAGACTTAAAACATACATAAAATTGAACTGGGCTACTAACCTTCACATACTCATAAGATAGACAAACAGTAACAAAATCTGTACTCTTTATTTGTTCTTGGATAACCCAGACTTCTCTCTGAGATTCATAAAGATGCCCCTTTTGATGTTCAGGCTTGGATAGGACTTCTGATTTGATGTTGAGGTGGTGGAGGTAATCCTTACATAGTTTGGTGAAAGACAGCCGCAGTAAAAGAATGATGCCCTTCTGAACTGGTCACCTCAAGAGGTGACAGGCTGGGCTATCATCCACATTGAATCCAGGTTGTGATGGTCTGGGTGGTAGTCTACTTGCTCTCTGCCTTCCAAGAGCTTATATCAGCTGCCATGATCCAAGCTGGACTTTTCCCTTAAAAAGAAAGTCATTAACGTAGCTCTTTGCCATTTGTTTTGATTTTCAAATGAACTTTTGTTTTCTCCAGTGTTGTAGATGAAACTCAGGTATCCTTGAATGTTGAGAAAGTATTCTAATACTGAGCTATGCCTCAACCTGATATTTAGACTTATCTAAATCAAGTGAGTTTTATTTTCCCATTTTCCTACACTAATAGCTAAAGACTTTTTATTTTATTAACATCTGAATACATTTTTTTTCCATGAGTAAAATCTGTTACTTTTAACTTTTTGCATCACTTCCAAATTAAAATTCTTTATAAATAAGTTTTGATTTTGCTAGATTTCCTAGGATTAAGGCTACTATATTTCAACTTGATAAAAATACAAGTATCCCTAAATATTTACTTTGTGACAGCAACCATAATTATCTGCTACTTAGGAGACTAAGGTGAGTACCTAGAGTTTTCTCTAATTTCTCTGCTTCATACGATCCACATATCCTATCTTGAAAAACAAGCCAATGTGATAATGATTGTAAGGCAAGTGAGCAATATAGATTGCACATTTTAATGCTGCAAATTGCTCAAATATTTTCTTGAAGAAGGTACATAACTAAGTCTGTACTGATGAGTGCAATGATTCTGAAACTGTCGTAAAAATAAATGATTTACTTATCTTTTTAAGTGTCAGTTTTCAAGAAAGTACACAAAATAAACAACTTATAATATAAAACTTACAAATTATATAAATTAGATAAACTATAAATTTAAGATGATTATCTTAATGTATTAAATTTGGCTATAAGAAGAAAATGATCTAACAATCTTAAATCTTCAACTTACTCAAATTCCTGTGGCCATTCATATAACACACACACACACACACACACACACACACACATATATTAAATATATATACATGAACAAAAAGAGAGTTTTACTTTACTCTTGTTTTAGCTATTTACTTTGAAACACAATTTCCTAGCCATAAAACAGCTTAGTACATTGAGTTATATAAACTGTTTTGCTTAATTTTACATATTCAAACATTTTTCTTATTTCAATAATACCTTTGCTATTTGCTGCACATATATATTTACTTTTATACTGCTAAAAATTCATTGAATTATTAATCATGAGAGAAGAAACATAGAAAATATTTATACAATAGAAGCACCTTGCTCAAGGCTATACAAGTAAGTACCAAGCAACATTTTTTTATGATTATTTTAAGCCTCAAGGGTGTTTGAATTCACGTCATTCCATGAATGAGATTGGTATGTATTTTTTAATCTATGGATATAATTAAAGGCTAAAAATCTCTCGACTACTATGTCAAGGACAAGAAAGTGCTTATTTAAAAATCAATGAATTTGTCTGAGAGGTAAAATTAACTCAATATTTCTTCTGTTAATTAAGGTAATATATAGGACAACGAAGTTGAACATTCAATGGCATTAATTCTTACTTATCTTCAATGTTTGGGAGCTGATAGGATACTAGTGACTATTTTGCTGAGGTAATTATAACTGATGATGAGTTAGTTCTCACTGATTGATATGTGTTATCCTTGACAGATAAAGATGTAAGGACAAAGTCAGTCATTGATTAGCTGTCACTTCATCCAAGTGTCCTATGAAAGAACAATTTGTGTTTATACTTCATCAAGTTGATGTGATTAAAGTGATCACAAAGGAAGAGTGGTTCTAATATACCAAATGAAAAGGATTTAATGGTGAGGTACATTGACCCATTAATAAAGCAGAGTAAAACTGAAACAATACTTACAGTTAAGAAGCATACTGCAGAAAACAAATGATGACTACTTATTATATCTTAAGTTCCAAGGATATCAAGGTAAATTAAGACATGATACTCTTTATATTACAGAGCAATTCATCAAAAACCAAAGGTAAAATCTTTCCAGTATATTTAATGTTTGATTATAAGGTGAACTTCATAATTGCAAATAAAAATAAAGTATAAACATTACTAGTGGCAGTTTGATTTATAAAATATAAATAATAATTGTTTACATTTGGTCAATCATAACATTTATAAGGGTTAACATTTAAAATATGGAAGACATTATAAATATCTCTTCTTAATTCAAAGACATTCATTTTCAATGATGATATGTTAAAGTATATAACTATTGTTTATTTAATATAAAGAAATTATTTTAAACCTTGACATTTTAAAACATGTTTCTCCATATTTCATTCTTGTCTTAAAAATAATTCCTTTATAAAAATGAAGATATCAAATAACCAGATTTCTTATGAATTAAACTAAGTGAATTTCATTAAACATTGTTGAACTCATATTTAATGCATCAGCCTGATTTGTTTCTTCTATGTAATATGGTCAAATAGTAGTCATTTCATGAGATATAGGCATGATTTACCATACAAAAAATGATAAACATATAAATCGTAAAGAAAGAAGTCAAGGAATCTGTATTTTTAGATGATTTGATAGTATGCATAACTAGCCCTAAAATTTTCACCAGGAAACACCTATAACTGAAAAATCCTTTTATCAAAATAGCTTGATTCAAAAACTAACTAAAATATATCAATAGACCACCAATAAACAAATGACAAAGAAACTTTTAAAAAATAAGGGAAACAATACCTTTCCCAATAGCATCAAATAATTTAAAATATCTTGAGGCAAACTCACAAGAGCAATTAAAAAGACACATGATCTGTTATATATTTATTCACATGTGGATATTAGTTATTTAGTCAATGATTATCTTACTATTATCTGCAGAAACACTGAGGTTAAGTATAACCTAATGGGCTGGTTTATATAGAAAAATTTGGCTTACAAAAAGAGAGAAATGAAATAATTAGATATAAATGGATGGTGAGTAGTGGAATGGGAGGATCGATTGAGGGAGGAGTGAAGGGATGTGGAAGTGAACATGGGGAGAGAGCTAAAATAAAGGGTGATTTGAAGGTTAACATGGACATCTAAGACAAGGTTTTATTTATATGTATATATATATATAATATATTTGAAGGCTAGATAAATGAAATTGCCAAACAATCCTAGAAATAGAGCACCAATTGGCCTTCTCTTGTCCCTAAATAAAGTATCCAGTACCAGGATTGGATTGTGGGTAAAGGGCTTCCACAAAAATTCCCAAACATGACTAAGTTATGACCAAGACTAGATTATTCTCTGTACACTGATGATAAGGACCCATTGCTTAAGACAATAACTATACAATTTACTGAACATACAAAAGTCAAGCTGGCACTAATATACAGCCTTCAATCTATATTCTAGCATCTTTGGAACAGAAAGTTACTTGGAATGCTTGCAAAAGAAATGTAAACACAAACCCTTCAATCTACAATGGTGTTCTACTTGCAAAATATGCTAAGGAACTAGTGGCACAAACTTTTAGGAGTAGGCAATTAATAAGTGATTGACTTAAGGCTCAAACAGTGTTTGGGTGACAAAACCCTTAGACTAGAAAGCCCAGGAATTTAGGGTGAAGCCAAATACTACCATTCTACAAAACAAGCAAACAAACAAAACAACAATAAAATAACTCACAATAACATTCGGTTATATTTATAGATCAGTGTTTTACCCAGTCATCATTAGATAATCTTCTTGCTACAGATAAGCTTAGAGAGACCCATAGTCAGTCATGTAGAGAATGAGAGATATTGTAACACTTGGCCATAGATGGGATTTTTCCATCAAATTCATCTCCTCTAGATTCAGGAGACAGAAACAGTTTAATAGACAGAGTGATATTCATTTTTCTGATGCATAATAATATTGAATATTTCATTAACTGTTTCTTAGCTATTAGAGAATCATTTGTCAGGAATTCTCCAATTAGGAAAACTTGCAAACCCACACTTTTCCTGTGTATAAGAAATGAAGGAACAAAGGATAGAGTAAAGTCAGAGCAAATGGCCAACCAATACTTGCCCCAAATTAATACAAATCTCAAGGAAATGCCAATCCCTGACACTATTAATAATATTCTGTTATGCTTTCAGACAGGAGTCTAGAATGGCTGCCCTCTGAGAGGCTCCACCTAGCAGCTGACTCATGCAGATGCAGAAACTCACACCCAAGCTGTGGATGGAATTTGGGGACTCTTATGAAAAAATAAGAGGATGCGTTGGGGCCCCTAAGGGAATAGGAACTCCACAGGAAGACTATCAGAGTCTTGGTCCATCCTGGACTCTTGGGGCTCTCAAAGTCTGAAGCATCAACCAAAGAATATACAGAGGCTGGACCTAGGCAACCCTGCAGAAATGTAGCAAAAGTGCAGCTTGTTCTTCATGTGGGTCCTGAAGAAGTGAAACAGGGACTATCACAAAAGCTGTTGACTGTAGAGGGATGTGTTCATCTAGATGGGCTACATTGTCTGGCCTCAGAGGGAAAGGATACCCCTACTCTTACAAAGACTTGATGTTCCAGGATTAAGGTACACCCTGGGGAGCTCCTGCCTTCTCCGAGTAGAAAAGAAGGGGGGGGGTGGAAGTAGAATTATGGTAGCATATGACTGGGAGGGGAAGTGAGTGTGATATAAAATGAATAAGTAAAATATCTGTACCCCATTTTTAATTAGATAATTCATTTTTAAATTTCTCATTTTTTGGGTTCTTTATATGTTTTCTATATCAGCCCTCTGTGTGATGTGTGATTGGTAGAAATCTTTTCCAGTTCTATAGATTGCCATTTTATCCTTTTGAAGGTATCATTTGCCTTGAAAAAGATTTTCATGAGGTTCTATTTATTAATGTTTGATCATAGCTTAAGCTATAGCTGTTCTGTTCAGGATGTTACTTATTATGTCAATGCATTCAAGGTTATTCCCCAATGAGTCTTTGTCATGTAGGCCTTCATTTAACTTGGTTAAGGTTAAACTAAGATAGTTTGTATTATTTCTGGCTTTTGTGAAGGGTGTTTCTTCCCTAATTTCTTTCTCAGCCAATTTATCATTTATACATTAAAGGGCTACTGATTAAATATTTTAGTTAATTATGTATACACCCAATTGGCTGAAGATGTTTATCAGCTGTAAGAGTTCTCTGGTAGAATTTTGGAGGTAAATAATTTATACTTTCATATTATCTGCAAATAAAAGTACTATTATTTCTTCCATTCTAATTTGTATCCTCTTAATCTTCTTTAGTTATATTATTGCTCTAGCTAAAACTTAAAGTACTATACTGAATAGAAAAAGAAAGAATAAAATGCATTGTCTTGTCCCTGATTTAGTGGGATGGCTTTAAATTTGAATGCAAGTTGAAATGACTCTGATATTACATCTTATATCTGTTAGAATTCCCAAGATAAAAGCCTCAAGTAATAGCTCATGCTGGTGATGATATGGAGCCCTGGGAGCATTACTCATTGTTGTTAGGAGACAAAACTTATATAAAACAATTGAAAAGTCAATTTGGTGCTTATTCAAATAATTGTGAATAGCTATACCTTAAGACACATCTATAGTACTCCTGAACATATACCCAAAGAATGCTCTATCAAACCATAAGGATTCTTGGTAAACTATGTTCATAGCAGCTTCTTACAAAATAGACTGGAAACAACCTAGATGTTCCACAACCTAAGAATGGTAAAGAAAATGTGTTACATTTAAAGAATGTAGTATTTCTGAGTATTAAAATCAAAGTCATCATGAAATTTTCAGGCAAATGGTTGGAACTAGAAGAGATCATCCTGAGACACTCACAGCCAACCTTCAGACTGAGCCCAGGGATCCCAATGGAAGAGATAGGGGAAGGACTGAAGGAGCTAAAGGGGATTGCAACCCCATAAGAAGAACAATATCAACTAACCAGACCACCCAGAGCTCCCAGAGACCAAACCTTCAACCAAAGAGTACACATGTGGAGATGAATGGATACAGATACATATATAGTAGAGGATGGCCTTAGCTGACATCAATAGGAGGCGAGACCCTTGGTCCTCTGGATGTTTGATGCCCCAGCATAGAGAGATGCTAGAACAGTGAGGAGGGAGTAGGTAAAGGAGCACCTTCATCAAGTCAAATGGGAGGGGGGAGAGGAAGGATGGGATGGGGTGAATGTGGAGGGATAATAAGGAAGGAGGATATCATTTGAAATATAAATGAATAAAATGATTAATAATAACAATAAAAACAATCATCCTAAATGAGGTAACCTGGACACAGAAAGACAAACATGGTATGTAGTTACTTATAAGTGGATATTAACAGTAAAGGAAAACCATGCTATAATCCACAGACTCAAAAAAATCTATGTAACAAGAAATGTTCAAATGGAGATTGTGAATCTCACTGAGAAGGGGAATAGAGTAGACATACTTGATAGACAGGGAGAGAGGACAAGATGGGGGTAAAGGTGAGGATGAGAAAAAAGAGGAATAAGTTTGTGGAGAATGGGGGCTAGAGTACTGCGAAAGACAACTATAATCAGGGGTTGCCAGTCTCTTTACAGTAAGCTAGAAGCCTAGGGCAATGAAAATTCCCAGACATCTATGTGGGTGACACTAGCTAAGACATCTAGCTATCAGGAATATGGAGCCTGAATATGCCATCACTTGTAACCAAGAAAGGCATGAAATAGAATGATTTGGGCATCAACACAACCATAAAACCTTTAACCTACAACTCGTTGTTCCTATAAGATATGAAGATATAAAGATGGAAGAAGTTGAGGGAGTGGCCAACCAATGATTAGTCAATCTTGAGACCCATGTCATGAGAAGGAGCTCATCACTGACAATTCATGATATTCTACTATAATTGCAGATAGGAACCTATCGTAGCCATTATCAAAGAGACTTCACCCAGCTACTCATGGAAACAAACACAGAGACTCAGAGCCAAACAGCAGACAGAGGTTGGGGAATCCTACAGAAGTGGGGAGGGCATTGTAAGAGCCAGAGAGATTAAAGATACTATAAGATAACCTGCAGAATTTACTAACCTAGGCCTACAATGGCCCACAGAAATCAATCCTCTAACCAGGAACCATGCATGCATGTTACAGAGGCTGTCTGATCATATGTAGCAGTTGTGTAGCTTGGTCTTCACGTCATGAGGTATTCTGAACAGCATGATCAGGAGCTGTCTCTGACTTTGTTGTCTGGCTTTTTGCCAGCTCTATTTGGCTGCCTCCTCTAGCCTCAACAGGGAAAATTGTCCCGCGCTACGGTCTCGCCAGCAAGAACGAGGCGGCACACATAGGATCCTTCTGCAGTAAAAGCTTTAATGCATCTTAAGAGGGAGAGCATAAGCTTGCCACGAGTGGAGACTCAGAACAATTGAATACCCGCCCTTTATATGGGTCACAGCGCTTGCCTGGGACATGGAGCTTCCCCATTGGCTCCCGCACACCAGGCCAGATGCCGCCACGAGAGAGGCTGAGATTCTGAAGTGGAAAATTACCAGGTGCATGCGCACTAGCCTGTTTACAACTTGTCCTCGGCCGAATGTAGGCGCCATCTTGTAATGGCGGATGTGGGTGCTCAGGCGACTCCCAACATCTCCCCCTTTTTATTTCTGTAAGCAAAGTAGGACACTCTTAAGAGGGCGGAGACAGAGGTCAAATCCCCTGACCAAAAGGTTGGGCCTTGTACAGGAGAAGACCCCTAAGCTCATGCGCGCCCGAGGTCTTCCTGACCCGCCCAGTGCCGTTTTTTAGAGGGAGGGAAACTAGGGCACTTAACCCTCATGTAGATGACATATCTCTCAAGGTGGCCCACAACGATGGCCGCCTTGTGCGATGCTTTGCTCGACATCTCTCAAGAGCTGCTCAGACCAAACATTCTACCCAGTGCAATGAGACTAGACTCGCGGGTGTGCAAGAACTGTCTGGCTGGCGACCTACCGCTATTGTTTAAGCATGGACAGCCAAACACCGGCCGGGGCTCTTTGTTCTAAGGCAACAAACCACCTTGTCTCTTTTAGTCTGGGCCCTGAGTTTGCAGATGAGCCATAGGAGGAACACCAACCCACAGCAAAGCACTGCTCCAAACAATCCCACCCCCACCCATTCCTTGAAATAAGAAATTGTCGAGGAAATCCGAGAAGAGAGGCCCTCGGGTCAAGGACAGGTCAAGACGGGTGGAGTTGATCTGAATAATTGCTGTCGGCAGGGTGTCATCAAATTTAAGGATCTAATTCTGTAACATATACTGCGAAAGACTTTTAGACAGGTTAGCTGTTTTTGTAAATCTATCATATTGTATGGAAGTAACACAGAGTCCTGGCAACTTTTGTTCACAGCCCAATTGCGCTAGCTATCAAAGGACATCCAGTTGTTCTTGAATAAGATCAATGTGTTGGTTAACCAGCATTAGGTCCCTCTGGACTTGAGTATTGGCGGATACCTGTCTGTCTAGAGCTAAGGTGGCAGCTGCAGACAACTCATTAATGGTATTGGCGGTCTGTATCATTCCAGAGAGCGCAAGGGCTGAAGCAGTGACAGCCCCTGTAACCGCAGCCGCTGCCACCACACCTATGATAATGGCAGAGATACCAAAGTCTCTTTTTTGCCTGAATACGGTCTGATCCGCCGCAAAAGGACCTTGGCCAGTTAACATATCAAAGGTCCAATTTCTCTGTCTAGGGGTCGGTGTCGTAGCATTGGCTCTGGCTTGAGCTTGTGTAGCTTCATGCCATAAAGCCTTCCACTCCATATATTGGCCCATTGTAGGGAGCGCAGCCTTGGCCAGCATCTGCCAATCGGCGGGAGTCATGGACGCCCCGGCAAATCTCTCTAACATTACTATAGTAAAATTAGCATTTACCCCATACTTTCGAACCGCTTTAGCCAGGTCTTTAATTTGGCTGTACTCTACTTTGTCTTTAATCTCTCCCTCGTCTTTCGATTTACCAGGAGGTCCATTTTCATTGCTAAGATTTCGGGTACCCCTCCTCTCACTCCGTCCGGTTTCTGACATGGTGTCCTGGACCCTATCAGGGGTGATTTGCCCCTCCCTTACAGCATCTACACAGGCCCTACCTTGTTCGCCGCAATACAAAGACAGTAAAACCAAAATGAGGGCACTTAACACAATTAGCAAAACTTCAACAGCGTTAGACCAAAAAGGGGGCAACCCCAAATCAAGATCCAGGGTCAACATGCCTATCCGAACCTACCTCCCTGCAGTTCTGAATCCTCCCTGTTTCTAGGGGGTCTCCAAAGGTGCTTGATGATGACAAAGTTTCCCGGGTTTCGGCACCAGATGTCCGGCACTACGGTCTCGCCAGCAAGAACAACGCGGCACACATAGGATCCTTCTGCAGTAAAAGCTTTAATGCATCTTGAGAGGGAGAGCATAAGCTTGCCACGAGTGGAGACTCAGAACAATTGAATACCCGCCCTTTATATGGGTCACAGCGCTTGCCTGGGACATGGAGCTTCCCCATTGGCTCCCGCACACCAGGCCAGATGCCGCCACGAGAGAGGCTGAGACTCTGAGGTGGAAAATTACCAGGTGCATGCGCACTAGCCTGTTTACAACTTGTCCTCGGCCGAATGTAGGCGCCATCTTGTAATGGCGGATGTGGGTGCTCAGGCGGCTCCCAACAGAAAATGTGCACAGACTTACTATAATTTGATATGCAGATGATGGTTGATAAGCATGTGATGCCTCCGTGAGATTGTGGTAGCATACACAGGACCTGCACAGATTTTCATAATAAGCTTTATGTGTCCTTTATGGGTTTCAGTTTTGTGTTTTTGTGAGATTCCCAAGTGCTCAAATGAGTAGGTCTCTGTTTATACTGCCTACTCTTGGGCTCTTCTTCTGCTTGCATGAATTATCCAATTTCAATATATTATGTTTGTTTCATCTTTTTATATTTATTTTATTATAAACCTTTAAGAGCCATTGTTTTCCAATAAGGATAAGAGACAAAAAAGGGACAGACCTGACTGCAGTAGATGGAAAAGAAACTATAAGCAAGATATATTTTGTGGTAATAAAATATACTTTCAAAAACTGAAAAGCAAATAAAAGTTGAACAAAGAAATCTTTTAAAATGTAAAAGACAGAAAATATATTATGGAAAGACATTGTGATACCAACCTTTGGCTCGAGTGAGAGTGTCCATCCTCACAGGTAAGCTATGTTTCACTCAGACATATGCAAACACCCTCTTCCTCTTCCTCCCTCTCTTCATCTCCTTCTCACCCCCTCACTCCTTATCTCTCTGTCTCTCTCTGTCTCTGTCTCTCTGTCACTCTGTCTTTTTCTCTCTCATACAGAATTTAAAAATCACTTTTCTAAATTTGTCTTAGTGTGAGGCAAGAAACTCTGGTTTTTAGAGCTATCTATACGGAAAAAAAGATTCAGTACAATATATATCTACACCTTGTGCCATGATTCTGTGCATATACAGAGAACAATCTTGTAGCTCAAGGTTAGGTTTGAAAGTATATTGCAACCATAAGTTAGATGATTTAAAAGCTCTGGAAAAATGTGAGTTCATTTTGCAGACACTGTGGCAGTGATTCAAGTGTAATGTTAATTGCATTTACCACACATATCACTTATTTGAGTACAATGCATGTTTTGCTGTATTTTCTAAGACCAAAGCCCGACCTATCACAATTAAGAATATATATAATGTGTTGTTTAGCTTTAGAATTATATATGAGAAGGTATCCGATGAATTACTTTGGATATTTACTATTACTTTGGATATTTATTTTAGTGTAGAGAATTCTGTCTAATTTCAACTTCAGTGATTCCAGAAAAAAAATCAATAGGAAATTATAGTGACAAAACAAGTACACTGGAGTTTAACCATTGTTAGTTGAATGGGTTGTGAATAGATATTCACTTTTGCATTTATTCCTAGGCACGTGTCTGCAGAAAAAAATGGCAGCAAATATAATAAGTATTCTTGGGCAAAAATATTTGGAACAGAAAAATAAAGCTAGTACCGATGCTGTTCATATTCCTGCTCCATGTCTTGAACTTAAACTGAAGACAAAACTTAACTTGAATGATGGATATGAGATATTGAGAAGGAGGCAGAATTTGTAATTAAACTAAGTATGAACATTTTTCCATGTAGAAAATGAAGATGAAGATTTCTAGTGGGAACTCTGGTAGTGGGTCATCTGACTGCTATCTATTCTAGTGAGATATTATATAAAATTAAAAACAGAAAAACAAATATCATCCTGAGTGAGGTAACCCAGACACAAAAAGACATGCATGGTATGTACTCCCTTATAAATGGATATTAACCGTAAAGTACAGGATAACCACGCTATAATCCGTAGATGCAAAGAAGCCAAATAATAAGGAGGTTACAAGCATGGATGATGAATCTTTCTCAGAAGTGGAAATAAAATAGATATTGAGGTGGATGAGGAGAGAAAACTGAGTGGGAGAGAGGGGAAGGGGGAGGGGAGCAGGGCTGGGGCAGGGGGGGTGGGTAACAGGTGTGAGGATAAGAGGGAAAAGGTAACAGAAATTGTCTGTGGGAAGAAGGGGGAGGAATTTCTAGGATGTGCCAGACATGGGACTGTGGTGTGTGTGGTGGGTTTGGGGAAGGCCTCAGTATGTTTGTGTGTCAACTCTAGCTGAGACTCTTGGGAGTGGGTGTTATGGATACTGAAGGCAACCTGGACTCCCAGTGAAGGGATAAGGAGTACAACCCACCTATAAAATTTTCAAGCCCAATATGTCCTGCCTACAAGATGTGCAGGGAGAAAGAGCAGAGATTGAGGGAATGTCCAACAAATGACTGGCCCAAATTGAGACTTGTCCCATGGGAAAGAATCCCTCACCCTACTAATGATACTCTGTTATGCTTGCAGACAGGAGTCTAGCAAAACTGTCCTGTGAGAGGCTCCACCCAGCAGCTAGTAGAAAGAGATGCAGAGATTCACAGCCAAACTTTAGACGGAACTCCAGAAGACTAAAGAATTTTCGAGGTATGATTAAGATACCCGAAAAGGACAGGGACTCCACAGAAAAACCAACAGAGTCAACCAACCTGTACCCTTTGGGGCTCCTAGAGACTGAACAATCAACCAAAGAGCAAGCACAAGCTGGACCTAGACCTTCAGCGCATATGAAACAGATGTACAGCTTTGTCTCCATGGGGGTCCCCATACAACTGGAAAAGGGGAATGTCCCTGAATCTGTTGCTACCTTGTAGATTCCATTGCCCTAACTGGGCTGCCTTGTCTGGCCTCAGTTGGAGAAAGGATGTATCTAGTCCTACAGTAACTGGATGTACTTGTTCGTGCATGTGTGGTGTGGATGTGCCTGTGTGTGCATGAGCACGTGTTTGTGAGAGAGATGCCCGATGGGAAGAATGCCCCTTCTCAGAGCTGAAGGTAAGGGGTGAGTAGGGGATGTACTTGCCTGAGGGTGTACTGTGAAGAAAGTGGGACTGATATTGGAATGTAAAGTGAAAAATAAATTAATATCCTTTACAACTTTAACACTACCAAATGATGTGAACATACTTTAATCCACTGTTGTTGTATTAAAGAAATATTTATATACAAACTTGAATATATGTAATTTACACTACTAATAATTTTGTGACATTTTCAGCATAAAATCTTGTGATAAGAACAATGACAGGTTTCTTTAATAATTAACAGAAAACACAATTTATCAATATTTATCCTGTCATTAATATACACTGCACATTAAATAACAATGAAAATTAATAGGCCATAAGATAATTTATAGAAATTCTTGTGTTTCTGATGTTACTTAAAGTTACATCTCACAAGAAAGATGTAAGATCTGGTAATTTGAAAGTCAAACCATGTCTCAAAGAAAGGCAGCATAAAATATCCAAATGCTTCAATAAGGAATTACACATGGGGAATTTTGTTCTGTTTCACATGACATGCTTTATAAATGTCACATACTGTTAGAGACGTGATAGTGAATAAAATGATCAGGTAATATAAATGAAAAATATCAGCTTCAAATCAGCAGTAGTAAGTAACCAATCTGGAATGCCAGATGGAAAATTAACTGCAATTCAATTATCTATATTAAAATGACTCATAAGTGCAATTGAAAAAGATACAACATAAAACAGAGAAATTGACCATATGTAGCTGTTAAAGAAAGGTTTGTCAATGCAAAATAAATGACTGTTGTGCATAAGGCTCTTGTTTTGTCATGGGAGATGTTTATGAATATGATTCTAGTCACATCATATTGTGCTGTGCGAAAAATATTTTGGAAAAAATGTTATTTTCTGTTTTGTAACCCATGCAGATTTCAGATAAAAAATAATATTTTAGTATGAGGCAAAATTGTTTCCCCTTATATTCAATTTAAATGTTATACTGGATACACAAATTTGGAAAAAGAAAAAAGAATGGCTTATAAACTACAGAATATGACAGGGAACATTAAGCACAGTAGGAATCAGAGTATTAGGTTGAAGCAGGGATGAGATATACATATTGCCTTTTACATAGGAGAGAATTAATTTAACTAATTGTTTCCAGCTATGGGGCACTATGTAGAAAAAGCAGCAATGCTATAATTAAGTAAAACATATGATTTGAAAGATTATCCAAGGGCAGTATCAAAGTAATGATTATTCTGTTGTGTGCTCCATTACTGCAGATCAACATGTCCAATTCTGGGAAGCTATCTGTCAGAAATCTGCTTAATTGCCTGCTGTGATAGGATGATAGAGACTCGGAGGTGTTTGATGTAACATTATTTATGGTGGCTAAAGATAAAATATCCTAGTTATCTCCTAGTAGTAATGGACATTTAAAAATGAACCTAGCATAAAATAACACTCTAAAGGAAAGAAGAAGAATGAAAGTAATATACATATGTATAAGATATTATTTTTATCTTTAGCCAAAAATTATAGCCTATCGCTCTTCCAAACTGTACTGAAGCTACTTCCTATACAGTATCATCGTGAGACATTGACTGATCTATCACCACGAATGCAAATCACACAGACATGTAGGGACAGCATAAAATAAAATAACTCATTGACTCGAATAGAAATATGAGCATAATACGATATGGACACGTTTATTTGTTCCTATTTTATTATCACTATGATTCATATGCAGATAAGATACATGCAGTGATGTTTTTATATAAAAATGATATGAATATTCTAGTAAGTCCTCACTTAGTTCAGGTGAGAGCACCTGAAATCTTAGAAGTTTCTATAATACAATACAGTGTAATTAAGAGTGTTATGAATGCTAGCTTCCTGATAGTCATCAAACATAATTTCATTTATGAACAACCAGATCAAGTTTATGCCACCCATTTTTCTCTGTGACCACTGTTCTTTCTGCATTTGAATATTCAAATATTTTAGATTCTCTTACAAATGAAATTACGTGCCTATGTGCATAGGTCCAAAACATAAATCAAGTCATGTGTATATCATTTTCCTTGTTTAAATCTCAATTTTTGCTTTTATTATTTATTTTTATATATTATTTAGTATATTATTATTATATATTATTAGTATTTGTGTAATACTAATATATTATTATATATTATTTAGTAGTTGTATAATAGGACTTTATTAGTTATCTTATAAAAATAAATGTAACTAGATAGTATTTTTAATTATTTTTGAGCTTATAATATAATTTCACCCTTTTCCTTCCCTTTTGCTCTCTCCCATATGCCCTTGCTTGCTTTTTCTAAATTCTTTTTTAATTATTGTTTTTGCTGTGTGTGTGTGTGTATGTGTGTGTGTATGAATATACATGTATATTCCTGAACATATAAAGACGACCTTAGTCTGTATTATATAATTTTATTTCAAGGCCAAATATTTAATAATAGATAACCAATTGCAATGATTTTCCTTGGGGAAGAGATTTTTTTTTCTCCAGTTCTTAGCATTTCTGAGTTGTATTTCTCTGAGTATTTTTGAGGCCTCCAGAGCTTTACTCTCCTTCTTTTAGCATGTCTATTTCTGTTTGTTGTTTAGTTCATATTAAGTCAGTCATTTTGGTGAGACTTTATGACTATAGCATTTTACCAGCCTGATGCTCTGGCTCTTACCATCTATCCCTAACCTTAGCCTCTCTACAAAGTTCTCTGAGCCTTAGTTAGGAGAGTTGCTTGGTATTCATATAATTTTGGACTGAGCTATGCAGCTCTGCCTTTATATTTGTTGGTTGTAGATTTTGTAATAATCTTTGTTGCAATGAAAATTTTGCATGATGGAGAGAGATACTTTGTTAAGAAAGCTATGAGCACTGGGCTATCTTGAGTAGTGGTTTCCAGGGTATATATTTCATTTATTAAGAATGGTGAGCAAGTGGACCTAGCTCTTCACTGTCAGTTGCTAAAAGGACTATCCTTGATACTCTGACTTGATACATCTTTTTCTAGTTAGTAATTCTACTTTATCATACATTATCTTTCTTCTTAACTATGCATTCTTCCATTGATATCCTAGTATTTTAAATTATTTTTGCCTTCACTTCTTTTAAAAAGAATGATGTACCAATTAATATTACTTAATATTTTGTATTAAGTTGTATTGTATTGATTTGATAAGAGCAGGTAGTAAACAAGTCACTATTTAATAAAGGGGAGGAGAGGTCATAATAGCTCTATCATCAACTATAATATATTTAGACATTTGCTCCCACAACTACTGTGCCATATACTGCTATTAATCATAAAAGATGATTGAGTTTTTTCTCACATGGATTTTATGAATCTGTTGAGATTTTTATTCTAATTCCATTTATTTTATTTTGTGATGACTAGTATGCTGATTTCCTCTGTAAAAACAAATGTTCATTCCTGAATCAAATAAATTTATAGGCTATAAGTCAGCAACAAACCTTCTTTGATATTTTTGCAAATTTAGAGTGAAATTTATCTTTAAACTTTTTGTGTGTAATGGGCTTTCCATAGTTTTACAAAATTTACGTAAACACCATTGTTGACTTTAAAGCATAGTATAGTTGGTGGTTTAGTCCCTGGGAGCTCTGGGGGTTCTGGTTGGTTGGTATTGTTGTTCTTCCTCTGGGGTTGCAAACCCTTCAGTTCCTTCAGTCCTTTCCCTAACTCCTCCTTTGGGGTCACAGTACTCAGTCCCATGGTTGGCTGCAAGCATCCACATCTGTATTGGTAAGGTTCTGGCAGAACTTATCGGGGGACAGCTGTACCAGGCCCCTGTTAGCAAGTACTTCTTGGCATCTGCAATAGTGTTTGGGTTTGATGACTGTATATGGGAGGGATCCCCAGGTGGGGCTGTCTCTGGATGGCCTTTCCTTCAGTCTTTGCCCCATACTTTGTCCCAGATTTCCCTTTAGACAAGAGCAAATCTGGGTTAAAAATTTGGAGATGAGTGGGCGGCCCCATTCCCCAATCGGGAGCCTTGCCTAACTTCTGGATTTGGTTCCTAGAGGTTCTCTCTCCCCTTTGTTGGGCATTTCAGCTAATTTCACCCATGTTGGGTCCGGGGAGTCTCTTACTTTCCTGGTACCTGGGACTTGCTGGTTGCTACCACCAGTTCTCCATCCCCCATTGCTACACACCTCTGTTCAATTTCCTGACCCTGTGTATACCATCCCCATCTCCTCCCATACCTGATCTTGCCTCCTTTTTTCTCCTCCCAAGAGTAAACATGGAGGAACCCATGGTTCCAGCTGCATATGTAGCAGAGGATGGTCATATCTGGCACCAATTGTAGGAGAAGATGTTGGTCCTGGGAAGACATGATGCCACAGTGTAAGAGAATGCCAGGGTGGTGAGGTGGGAGTGAGTGGATGGGTGAGGAAGCTTACTCATAGAAGCAGGAATAGGGGAAATGGGATAGGGGGTTTGCAGAGGGGAAACTGGGAAAGGGTATAATATTTGAAATGTAAATAAAATATAAAATTTTATATATATATACATATATATATAAGTATATATATATATATTCTGATATTCTGGAATGTTACACTTGTAATGATGCTACAATTGTAGTACCACATGAATTTGGAGTAAATAATAGGTGTGTGTATGTGATCTATAAGTGCTATATAGTCACTTGTGTAAGTCTGAGTACATGATATATTTCCACATGTATGAGTGTAAGTTAGAGGGGAACTCTCTGTCTTATTACCATGAGACAAAATCTCTCACAGTACCTGGGGTTGTGCTGATTGCAGCCTAATGGTCTTTCAGTCTCTACTCACTGTAGTGCCAGAGTTAAAGGCACACATGTGTCTACAAGATGCTCTGTAAGTGGGTAATGGTGAATTAAGCTAAGGTCTTCATCCTTGCACAGTAAACATAGTTATATTTAAAGCCATCTCTTCAGTCTATGTGACTGAGCTTTTATTCCAAAATTATTCCCTAATATTCTTCTAGATCTAACTTATGAATTACTTGAGATTTTCAAAACATCAGAAAGATTTTTCCTAAGTACAATTTTGTTAGAAATTTTAGTTGAATTCAATCACTCAGAATATATATATATATATGTTTTATAATTTTAGACATTATTTTAATTTGTAAAATTATGATATATCTCAGTAAAATTATAAAAAAGTATAATACTTTTATTCCTAGGTCAATGTTATATAAAATCTTTTAGATGATGTGATAACAGTTATTTAATTATTTTCATTTCCATTTATCTATCTATAATCTATCTATCATCTATCTAGCCATCTATTTATTCTACATTCCAATCTCAGCACAGCCACCCCTTATCCAAATAGTCCCTACTCACATATCACCTACCCCATCTTTTCCTTCCTTTCTTTATAAGCAGACAGGGTCTGCCCCTGGGTGCCAACCAACCCTGGCTCATCAAGTCACCAGAGGACTAGACACAGCCATTCTCACTGAGGCCAGAAAAGGTAGCCCAGTTTGGGGCAAGTATTCACAGCAGGCAAAGATTCAGGGACAGCCCGTGCTCCAGTTGTTGGGGGACTCACATGAAGACCAAGTTGTATTTTTGTGGAACAGGGTGTGGTGGTCTAGTCCATATATGGTTTTTAGTTGGTGATTCAGTGTCTTGGAGGCTCCAGTGTTCCAGGTTAGTTGTCTCTGTTGGTCTTGTGGAGTTTCTGTACCCTCTCAGTCTCTTAACCTTTTCCTCAGCTGTTCCACAGGACTTCCAGAGCACCATCTACTGTTAGGCACTGGGTCTCTGTATCTATTTCAATAAGCTGCTGGATGAAGTTGTTGGAGGACAGTTAGCTAGGTTTCTGTCAGCAAGTATAAAGTAGTGTCATTAATAATGTCAGGGACTGTTCTATTTTTCCTTCTGAGAAAGATTCAAGAATCCTTCCTTGGGCTGTCCTTGTTCTTTAGGTGTTTTCGGGCCATGGGTTGTAGTGTAGGTATTCTGTACTTTTTGGCTAATATCCACTTATAAGTGAGTATATATTATGCATGTCCTTTTGGGTCTGGGTTACCTTACTTGGAATATTTTCTAGATCTATCCATTGAACTGCAAATTTCATGATGTCTTGTTTTTATTAGCTGAATTCTGTTCTATTATATGAACGTAACCAAACTTTCTTAATCCGTTTTTCAGTTGAAGGACATCTGGGTTATTTCCATTTTCTGGCTACACCAAATAAAGCTGCTTTAAACATAGTTGAGCAAGTGTCCTTGTATGGTGGAACATCTTTTGGGATAGAACTATTCCCAATTTTCTGAGAAACTGCCAAGTTGATTTCCAGAGTAGTTGAACAAGATTGCACACCTACCAGCAGCGGAGGAGTGTTCCCCTTGGTCCACCTGCTAGCCAGCATGAGCTGTCTCTTAAGTTTTTATCTAGGAGGAGTTGAGTGAAGGAAAACTGTTATCATATATAATATATTGTATAAATAAAAACTGTAAAAAAAAAAAAAAAAAAAAACACTTTGACCCAGGCAGTGGTGGTGCATGCCTTTAATCCCAGCATTTGGGAGGCAGAAGCAGGGAGATTTCTGAGTTTGAGGCCAGTCTGGTCTACAGAGTGGTTCCAGGACAGCCAGGGCTATACAGAGAAACCCTGTTTCAAAATATAAAAAACAAAAAACAAAAACAAAAACAAAAACACCCACTTTGTCCTGATATATATATTTATCTATCTATCTCTCTATATATATGTGTATTATATGATATATATGTGTGTGTGTATATATATATATATATATACATTCATATATATATCTTTAAATTTAAGATATAAATTTTGTTTTGTTATGATTTATGTTGAACTTAATATATTGTTGAACACAATTTACCATTTTGGAGGTAAAGATATTTGCAACAAATTTTTTATTATTTCCATTATTTTCTGAAATTACAGAATAATTACTTCTTTTCCTCATCTCTTTTCTAACTTCAAGTCCTGACATATACCCATCTTACTCTCTTGCAAATTTATGATTTTTGTTTTCATTAGTTGCATATATATATATATACACACTCATATGTGATATATGTTATATAGCATATATATTCATATACTTACAAATAATATATACATATATGAGTAAATACCTATATATACATTATATACATACATCTATACACATATATGTATACATAATATGTGTATACCAAAATGTAGGAATACATCTGCCTCTGTCTTTATAATATTACTTGCACATATATTATCACAACTAACCATTTTGCATTAGATTTTGATTGGTGTGTTCTTCCATAAAAAAGACGATTTCTCCCGTGTCAGCATACCTTATTTGTCTGTAATTTTATAAATAGAGTTCAGACCTCCTGGATTTCCACTTACTTTAGCACGTCTATTGTTGTATTCTTTGTTCAATTCAAGTTTAGGCAGTCATGCTGATGAGATGTTATGAGCCTCTCATTTTCCTAAATGACACATTCTCATAGAAAAATGTATAATCCTCTGTTTTTTCAATAATTCTGCTCTCTTTTTTCATAATCTTTTCTGATCTTTAGATATGGGAATTGTTTTGGAGATGTATTCAATGGGACTGCGCTCTACAACACTATTTTTATTGGCTGTGGCTTCCTACTTTTGCAAGGAAAGAGAAGTTTACTTGACGATAGTAACCTTACTTATCTCTCAGTAAAAGGACAAATATTTAGAATGTAGTTAAGGATGATTATGTTTTCAGTAGAATTACTTCTCTTCAATTTCTTCTTCAAGATTTATTACTTTATTAACCCTAGGCATTTGCATCATTTTTTAAAATGTGGATAATGGTCTGTACCGTTATTTCTGCTTTAAATCCTCAGGGTACACATCTATTCATTAATTTTTTTTATTAAATCATCAGGAAGCTGAGGGCAAAAATGAGTTCAAGAAATTAATCATTACCTTTATCACCAGCCCAGTTTTAGCAAGAGAAGTATGTCAGTTACTGCTTGTCGGGCTGCCTTTGCTCTTGTTCCTTGACCTCAAAAACTACTTAGCTCAACTATTAAAACTGTGTCTTTCTGAAATTCAAATTGTTCAGTAAGATTTTCTACAACAAAGCCATGAGGGAAACCATCTTAAGCTAAGGGTGATGGCAAATGTTAACAATCAACATCTCTAAGTTTCTTCCAAGAGTGGTGATTGAATCATTAATCTGCTCCAGCAAGAATGCTTGGAAAAAATCAAGCACTATTATTTTAAGTGTCAATTATACTTCACAGTGAGAGCCTGGAAAACCTTTAGCATTCTCTAACAATTCATAGATTAGGATGGATGTGATGACCACAAAAGCATCAAGCAAAGCAATGCTGCATAGCAGCATGAAGTCCTCAGAACATTTACTCCTAGAGTCTCAGTCTCTCCAAGTCTGAGGCACACCCTTCATTGTTGGGCTAACTGGTGTGCAGCATTCCAGGAGTTCTTATGTCATTTTGCTGTTCCTCTTGCAGGGCTCCCAATACTATGCTTTTATTTTTATGATATTTTTGTTAAGATGACTTAAAAATTTATATTTTCCTTTCTTTTTGGATGATTTAGGTCATGATATATGCTATTTGTTCGAATATCTAGGAGACTCTAACACTGACTTTCTCTGGTTCCAGGATTTTCCTGTGATTGTGTGTCTGATGAATATAGGGAGTGCAGATGATACATTGACTATCTTGAGGTCTGAGGATAACTGTGCTTTGTTGGTTTTCTCCTTCCACCTTTCTGTGAGTATGAGCAATTGAGATCTCTTTGTGAAGTTGGTTGTGAAGTGTCTATTATCTGGACCTACAGAAGCATCTTACTGGTCCTGTTTTAAAGTTTTGACCACTAATTTCAATTTTCTAATATGTTAATGTGTATGTTTTTATTTGCAAAATTTTTGTTATTTGGAAACAGTGAGAACTTTAAAAAAAATCTTTGAAGAATAAAAATAGTTTCAAAGCTCATGTGGAATCAAAATGAGTATAAAATTAGTGAGACCACATATTTTGTAAGGATAAATATCCACATGATATAAAGAATCACAAATGTAAAAACTATCCAATTCTAATTATGGATTTATCGAGACAACCTATAACCATAACCAAAGCTTATTGAAAATCTCAGAAGAGGAGCCAGAAAGAGTATGAGAGTTGGATGACAAGGCGTGTTGAGAAATGCTTTCTTTTGTGCATGACACTATTATGGCCATCAAACATCTCACAAACGCTAAAGTTACCTAAACAACACTCAAATATCAAGCTAGCCAAAATTTTGGCTATGACAACAGGTAGGTTTTTCCATCTCAAGTAGATGGGCTCACATCCATACACATATGGCCAACACTGATTTTTTTGTCATCAGGTTATGAAAGGGAAAACAAACATGAAGTTGTGATGGAAAATATGTGGATGACAAAAGGCTGTATAATAGGGGAGCAAGAATAATAATATTTCATTTATGCATTTATGAAGTTTTCAAAACTAAAGACAGCATTAAACACACACACACACAAAGTGAGCTTAATAGTCTGAGATATTTTACTCTCTGCATATATTCTGTGGGTTTCAGTATTTAACCCCATCTGCTACTGGAGAAAGCTTCGCTGATGATGACTGAGAAAGATACTGATCTAGGAGTTTAGCAAAATGTCATTAGGAATCATTTTATTACTCTGTTTCCTTAGTAGGTCAGTAGTATTTGGTTTAACATTAGGTCCCTGAACTATCTGATCTCAGGTTCTTAGTTATTCAAGCAGTATCATATATGGGCTCCATCTTGTGGAGTGGACCTTAATTCAAATCAGATATTGGTTGGTTTCTGTTATAAACATTGTGCCATAATTATATTAGCATATCTTTCAGTCAGTCAGCCATTGTCTACCAAATGTTTGTAGCTGGATTGGAGTTTATTTTTCTCTTAAAGAACATACAGAGGACATTCTGGTGCCTAAAACACTAAGTCATAAGGGTAACAGCTCTGCGTAGGTACAAATCTGACTTTTCTGTCTTCAGCAATAAGACAATTTCTCCAGAAATCCTACCCCCTCCCAGAAATACTGCAAGAGCCTAAGGGGATATTGTACACCAAAGAGACAAGATTTTTTAAACACTACAAGAGAGACACATAAATGGACTCACAGATACTTGCTCAGCATGCACATAGCCTGTCTGGGAGAGTACATAAAAATTAGTTGTAGTGTTGAAAGAAGTGGGCTGATCCCTCTATTCCTAACCAAGATGCTATCTCCAACTGTTAGACACTTACAAAGAAAATTTAGTTTTCTCCAAAGAACTCTATCTCACAGGTAAATCAGATTACTGAGAAAGTAGGCAATATGCCCAGAAATAGCTAGCCAACAGAAAATGAAGGAGAATGTGTACCTCAGGCCTTGGATTTGTTCTCTAAAACATATATAAAGATCTGCACATTGCAATGCATGCTGGGATCCCAGTACTGGGCAAGTGGAGACAGGAAGATATCTGAAGCAAGCTTTCCTAGCCTAAGAGGTGATGCTCAGATTCTAGGGAGCAATTATCTAGACACAAGGCTGGAGTCTGCTGAAGAACAATACCTGAGCTCATCTGCCAACCATGACAAGCACAGTAATATACTTGTGCGTGTATGCATTGAAAAGACACCATACAAACACTATATGCTTATAAAAATATTGTGAAAGTGATCCCTTTTGTAGCTGAAAATATAAAAGAGTTAAGCTGCTATAGATGTTATTACATAGTTCCTATAAAACTAAATATATGTTCACTTCAACCCATGAGAATATACAATACAACTGAAAACATATATTCAAACAATTACAGACACTCCTTTAAAGAGAACAACCAAGCTATAGAAACAGCTGACTGTAAAGTAACAAATTAATACATAAAATAGTTACATGCAATCAAATATTTATCTCTTAAAAAGAAGGAAATATGACATATGCAATATCATAAAGAAGCCTATAAAGCACTATTGTAATTCAGATAATAACAAAGGACAAAGTATCACATTCAAATTCATAAAAACCAAGCTTAGAATGTGATTACCAATACATAGAAAGGAAAGAAATAAGTAGTTTTTCAATGGGTACAAACTTAAGATACGGTGACTGAACATGTTTTAGAGATCTACTGTGTGTTGATAACACAGAGGATTAGCAGTACTCTTTTGGAAACAAAAACATTCTGTTGAGAATGTAGTTCAAACTAAGTGTTTTTACTTCAAAATCGATGGGGAAATTTTTAGAGCTGATGGATCCATCTATTATGTCAATTCTGGTGATGATCTTATGAGTGAATGTATTAATTTCAATCCACTAAATTAGATATGTGACAAGTAAAAAATATTCTCATGTCAGAGTTCACTAAAGCTATGAAAAATGTCTCAGTATTCTATTTACAAAGACTATGATTTATGTACATTACTGAAATACTTAAATAGTTTTTTCAAAGAAAGTTTGGTGTTATTACTACAGCATCAAAACATATTAAAACATCTTATACTGTTTGATTATTAGGGAAGAGTCAAATAAACGCAACATGGTAGAATAGCCTTAATTCTTAACGTATTTATTAGTATCTTGTCTAAATTTTCTTATAATTTACTATCTATTTTTTTTAGCCTGCCACAAATACTCATCAATAACTATATTTTGAATAATTAAACAACATACCACACATAAAATATTCTTAGAAGAAAAATTAACATATTTGATTTAGTGTTTGTCAATATTAATATACTACTATAACTGCAGATATAAGATATAATTCTTATTTAAAGCATTTAAATTGATTATGCAAATCACAAAATTATGCAAATCATGATGTTTGTTATGCATAGAAATAAACAGTCAATCTGTATCTTGGTTTCTTAATTTAAACAGTAGTCCTCAGTACTATGATTTGAGCTAGAAAAGATAAGATATAAAGATACTGATACTTTTTTAAGATTTTTTTCTCTAAAGTAACTAAATACCACACTAGATTATCTCATAGCTAATATCTTAATATATATTTGAGCACTGAAAGAATCTATACTGTGGATGTAATTTCTTAAGAATTCAGAGAAAAAAATTGTTAATCATAATGCCAAAATTTGCATGTTCAGATTTAAATCATCTTAAGTATTGATGAATGTCAAAAGCTCAGATATTCTTAGAGAGTAAAAGGTTGAATTTATTATCAGTTTGATCCATTATTAATGACTTCATTATATAATCATCAAAATCCTCAAATAATAATCATGGAACAGAGTTTAAAAATAGACTGCCTTAATTTGAATCATTTATTTTATAATCAGAAAATAATGTTGGAATATGAACATCACCCAATATTAGAGAAAGATAGACACTGTGGACAGTATATAACTTTTGTATGATGAAAATGACCTGGAAATAAAGCAGAAATATTCAGATCATCTAACATAATCATAAACGCATCCATTTTGGAGAAGAACTATTTCTTCTAATTATAAAATGATATAATCTAATTTTACATATGATATAATAGCTATTGTGTACTGCTTCTGTATAACCTACATCACTTGAAAAAATAAGCATATTATCTTTATTAGCATTAAGATAGTAATTTTTATAATTTTTACCATTTCAACTCAAATTGTGCATAGAATTCCTATAAAAAAATAAAAGTTAATGCTTTGAAGTGAATATAGTTTGATTACAACAATAATTATTTTTGGCTAACAAATCCTTCAAAAATTCAAAATAAATTTTTGAATATCATTTTCAAATCTAAATAAAGAAAAGTCAACATTAACAAAGAATGAATATTTGTAAACAAAGTACTATAAATATTATTTGTGTATTGTTTGTTTATTCATTCATTCTTTCTAGCTGTTGAATGTTCCCAAGTTTTCTGCTCTTTAATTCTAGTTGTTTTGTTTTTATTCTTATTATTGTATCACCCTTAAACTTTCAATATTATTTTCTGTGGGGAAACCACAACAAATATCTGTTTACTCCAGGTAGGACAGTGATAATGACCAGGACATTATAGCTGGCAAAGCAATGTGGTTTTGTGGTTACTTACAGAAGTATACAGAGATATTACAAGAGGATGGGTGCCCAAAGCAAAGTCTTATCCAGGAATGGAAAAAACTCATGGAAGCTGTGTCACTACAAGTCCCTGAACATTGTAGTTAGCTTCAACTGACAGCTGGCTCCTCACCAAAGTTTGCTTGCATATCCATTTCAGTTTTGGGAGTGTCTTGCTTCATGAGCCTTTGAAATATCTGTTGTAATTGCAAAATTTGATAAACTACCCTTATCCTTCTAGAAAAGGCAGCTTACATTCAGAGAAAGTATTTAGGTATTAGTAGTGGTTTTTGTAATTGTCATATACATGTATGATATGATATTCTCTGTCATTTCGTATTCAAAATGTGCTTGCTTGGGGTAAGGCACTGTAAAGACAAAGTTAGGATTGCCCTTCCAATTTTTGTTTTTCATTTTAACCTGCTAATCATTTAATTTGTTTACATTTTAAATGCTGTCCTCTTTCAAGGTCTCTCCTCCATGAACCCATCCTCCCCTCCCCATTTCCTTTACCTTTAAGAGAGTGGTTCCTACCCACCCTCCCACTGCTACCTCACCCTCTTACATCCCCCTTTACTGGGACAACATACCTCCACAGGACCAAGTGCTTCCCTTCCTACTGATGCCAGATGAGGCAGTCCTCTGCTACATATGTAACTTAAGGCATGGATTGCCCCATGTATACTCTTTGTTTGGGGGTTTTGTCCCTGGGATCTCTGAGGAGTCTAATTAGTTGATACTGTTGTTCTTCCTATGGGATAGCAATCCTTTTTTACTCCTTCAGCCCTTCCCCTAACTCTTTACAATCCAGTATTCCTCTCCCCTTCTGTACGTCCCGCCCATTCTCCCACATTTCTACATCCTACTCTTCCTCCTCCCTATCTCCAAGAAGATCCTCCTCCCTTGCGAGGCCTCCCCACTACCTGGGGCTTCATGTCTCTCAAGGGTTAGGCAAATTTTCTCCCATTGAGGCCAGACCAGGCAGTCCTCTGCTGTGTATTTTTCGGGAGCCTCAGACCATTTCATACATGATGCTTGGCTGTTGTTTCAGTGTCTGGGAGATCTCGGGGTCTGGGTTAGTTGAAACTGCTAGTCTTCCTATGGGTTGCTCACACTCATCCATAACTTCTAGCCTTTCCTTAATTCAACTACATTGGGCCCCAACTTCAAACCATTGGATGGGTGTAAGTATCTGCTTCTGTCAAAGTCACCTGTTTGTTGGGCCTCTCAGAGGACAGTCTTGCTGTGTTTCTGTCTGTAAGCACATCATAGCATCACTAATAGTGTCAGACATAGAGCCACCCCTTGAGATGGATCCCAAATTGGGCTGATCACTGGACCGCCTTTCCCTTAGCCTCTTCTCCATTTTTTGTCCCGCAGTTCTTTTAGACAGAAACCATTCTGGGTCAGAGTTTTTGACTGTGGGATGGCAACCCCATCCCTCCACTTGATGCCCTGACTTTCTACTGGAGGTAGACTCTCCTGGAGTGGGGACTCTTCCACGCTGTTGGGTATTCTATCTAAGTTCCCTCCCTTTGAGTCCTGAGAGTCTCTCACATTCCAGGTCTCTTGTACTTGGCTCTTTGAACATCATGAGTTTTGCAGGCAAATGGATGGAACTAGAAAATATCACCCTTTGTTAAATGCTTGAAAGGTACAATTTAAAAGTAAATTTTTAAATTGACTGAGTTCTTGATGTATAATGTCCTCTACTTCTATGTGCATATCTTTATCTTTCTTGGGAGGACAGAGCATCATTAATGGGGCAAGAGGGATAAAAATTTTTCCAGTGTTTGGCCTCCTGTAAAAAGACCTCAACACATACTATTGCCATCTCTCAAATGTTATTATCTAGGGACAAGTTATTTGTAGATGACAGTTTCTTTCCAAACAATATAGTTTTTTTGTTTGTTTATTTGCTTGTTTTGTTTTTTTGGCCTCCAAGAATTGATTTACATTTTACAATAAAACTCACAATTAGTAATTTTATCTCCAACAATACACCCAAACCTAATGGCTCTAGTTCCAAATTCTCATCTGAAACTGATGGAAAAAATTAGCAGTTAATCACACAAAATTAAAGCCATGTCATATACCCCCAATACATACTGGTGTGGAAACATTCATCTTGCAAAAGATAAGCAGAAGTGGGGTCAACATTAAGCCCTAAAGCTCTTTATCTTGCATCTATTGTCACTAAATATGCTATTCAGATAGCCTGGGCTGTCTCATTCACATTGCCTTGTTGGCTGTAGATCACATCGTACAGTTTTTGTGTCAGTTCCATTGCTTCTGCTGGCTTTCCTTAGCAGATATTCTGTATTTGTTTTTCTTTGAAGTCTCTACTTCTTCAGTTAGAGAGTTCACTGCATTTTTTACCTTTAATCACATTGATTGGTGCAGGATATTTGTGGGATCATTCAGTATGACCTCTGACTCATCTGTATATTGTTGGAGCATCAAGGCTTTTCTCTGCAAAGTGAATAGCACTGTCTATGATGACATAACTCTTAGTTAAATAAAAGTAGCATAACATGAATTATGAAAAGTTCTGTAGCCAGTATGGACTGTTATACTGCTGACCCTATCCACACAGTCTCAATGATGCTTGAGTTGTTCTCAATGTATATTTTCTATGGTTCTATGAAAACTAATGACTTTTTAAAGGTGATAATCTTTTGACAACTATGCATAGCCCTTCCCCTGCTCAAAGTTGAATACATAATATTCTTCAATAATTCCTGTCCTGAAAACTTGGTATACCATACTTATGGCAAATACTGTAAAATATCAAAAACCCAAAGTTGAAGTAGATCTCAGGGGGAATGTTCAGAATGACTCTTTTCTCTGGCTCCTCATATTTTTTCTCTTGGTAATCCTTGAAAGAGATTCTCAAAAGTGAAATTTCAGGGAAATAATATAATTAATAAATGTCTTAAACAAGGCCACAGTTATGGATTCTCACTGTAGTGACTCATGTATAAGAAGTAAAAGTAAAATCATAATTAAATGATTTACAAGATTGTCTTGATAGAAAACAGTAAGCTGGCTTCATACGCTTAATAGTTTGTGGTTTGTGGCTTCATGGCAAGACTGTACACTGTGTCATTTTATACATGACTGTCTAGCATTCTGTGTGCACATTTTAAGTTCTAAAGGGTATAAAATTAATTCATATTTGTTTATTAACAGAAATAGTCCTTGTGTGGAAAATATAATGATTAATACTGTCAACTAGAAAGGATCTAGAATCTCATAGGAAAAAGGAAAAAACCTCTGGTCTTACCTCTAACTGAATTCTAGATTGAGTATACTGATTTTATTAAGTATATTGAGTATATTAAATATATTATGGTGGAGTAGATGGCATGAACCCATGGTCTGGGGTTCCAGATTATATAAAAATATAATAGGACACTGAGCTGAGTGCAGAGGCAATAAAAACTTGCCCTGTGCACTTGTTTTAATACCTTTCTTATCATGATATACTGGACCTTTCAAATGCATCATAAAATAAATTCTTTCTTTCTTAAGTGGGTTTTTGGGTATTTTATTACTCTGAGACAAATGTTAAGTGATACAAATAGTTAGAAGAGGCATATGTCATTCTCAAATGTAAATAGGTTAGTAATGTTGAATATTGGTCTTTTAAGTGAGCCTGTAGAGAACCCCAAGGTATATTATAAATGCAGCAGTTTTTCCACATTTCATACTCTGAGTATTTCTACACACTATGCACTGCCAAATTTCCATGGAAAAACTTTTAAACATCAGTTTAAACTTTCATTGTTAAATAAACACAAAATTACTAATTAACAAATTACTGATAGTCTCTTACAGTTCTAAAAGCAGGCTAGGGAGCTATTTGTAATAACAAGAGAAATAATATAGCAAGTATTTTTGAAGAGTCTGACTATACTTTTCATGTAATTTTCTTTTATTCCCAGTCATAAAAAAAAAAAAAAAAATGCTTGTGAAGGAAAGAGAAAAGTAAGCTTCATTTATTTAAAATCTATGATATATCTTTACCCTATAGGACTTAAGATGCCCTCATGCATTATTAAAATTTTCAAGTTTTTTTACCACCATATATAGGGAATAATTAAAAATAAAAGCTGAAAATATAGATTGTGGACAGTGGACCATGAAAGATATTGGTCATCAGTTGAGCTAAAAGCTTAGAAGACCCAGAGACCCTGAAGTGATGGTAGGGGCTTCACCTATTCTCAGGCACCAGGCCCCTCTCATGTAGCCATGGCCCCCCATAGATTTGGGGCCATCAGACACATAAGGGAAACACCCTAAGCCCTTCCGCATGTACATAGGCATCCATAAAATCTCAGAACAAGACAATAGGAAAAGTGATGTGACCTGTGGTCATGTAGGCTCAAGACAGATCTCCATGTTAATGAGGTATCTAGAGGCTCAGAGGGCATAGCCAATAACCTTTCCATCCTAAACATTCCTCCCTGCAAAATGTATCTAATCTCAGGCCGACCCTGAAAAGAGGGCTATGGTTTTATACATACACTTTCCAGCGTGGCCATAAATAATTCAGAACCACGGACTGTCTCTTTTAATCGAGATTCACTCTATTCTCTTCCCCCGCTCCCAGTGGAGCCTGGATATCCAAGAGCCTGAAAACCAGGCCTAGTTGCAGGCCGGAGACCCCTGAATCAGCTCAGGCCGGCCTGGTCCTCAGAGTGCTCTTTCTCACCCAGAGAGGTGCCTTGACACTTCTCTATGGCCCAACACCCACCTGGAGCAGTGTGGGATAAGCACAGTTCTGCCTCCTCAAGCACCCTTGCCCTATGGCAGAGCAGATTCAGGAACCACAACTCAACAATAGGTAGGCAGATATATCAGTAAAGTATTTACTACATTACACATACAATGCCCCTGATAGGTATCCACCTAGATATGTTACTGACTATACATAATTACATGAATACAGTGCATACACAAATAGATACTATGGAAAGAATAAAAGATATCACTGGGCAAGTAATTTTTAAAAAAACACTGTAAACAGTAAAATGAATGCTATTAACAGATTTTAGGACACTTATTAGACATTTGCTATGGAGAATCCCACCAACTTATTATTTCCTAAGACTCCAATTTGCAGTGTGTTAACTTTGTGTAAAAATGATTTGAAAAATTAATTCATCGCCCATAATAAGGTTCTAGGCCAACTTTTCTTGTTCTTATGTTTATTTATCATTTTGGCATCTACAACTGGATCGTCTCAATAGCAGAATTTTTGAAATTTCTAACTGACATTGATATACTTTAGTTTAAATGTTTAGAAATTAAACCTTTATTGAAATTTGGTTAAAATAATATTTCAAGTACTATACTACAAATCACATCTGTGGTGTTTGAGTTTAACAAAGTGATGAATGTCTACATGAAATAATATAAATAAACTTAAATATGAGAAGCAATATTCTACACAATAGATAGATACATGAAAACTTACAAGTTTGGAAGGTATATATATACAAAATCATGCAACAAGGCAACACTACTATTGAACCCAAAGTTAGCTGTTAATAGTTCATTGCCAGGAATGAGCTATGTCCTTTGGAGTTGATAACCAGTGAGTTTTCACAGACACACAAAACATTACACCAACCAAAGAGTATACATAGAGGGTCCCATGGCTCAAGCCTCATATGTAGCAGAGGATGGCCTTGTCAGACATCAAAGGGGGGAATTCCCTTGGTTCTGTGAAGTTCGATGTCGCACTGTAGAGGAAAGCCAATGCGGGGAGGTAAGAGTGGGTTGGTGGGTACCACCGTTATAGAAGAGGAAGGGGGGTTTGGATAGGGGGTTTCAGGAGGGGAAACTGGGAAAAGTGATAATGTTTGAAATGTAAATAAATAAAATATCCAACAAAAAAAGAAAATAAACATTACACGCTACTGTTATGTTTTTGGTTATATTCCAGATAACATGGAAAGATTCTAATTCTGTAAGTTATTACTTATCTGAATGAAAAGTATGGCAAAGTATAGTCAGTTTATAACTGACAGCATCATCTCTACTGGCTAGCTGTCATAATGCTAGAAGGTGCTATGTAACCTAGAGAAATGGAAACCTAACTTATACACAGATATGAACACTATCAGCTAAAATTATGGACATAGAAAGATATGACCACTGGTACAACAGTGGAATAAACATAGTAGGCATCAACATCTATCTTCTGACTAGATTAGTGATCCACAGAACAAAATGAATCTCACAAATGACATCATTATCATTATTAGAATCTCTGGCTAGACAGGTTATAAACTCTAGAGAACCACTTACTACCTACCATTCCACTAAATGGGTTCAATTAACTTACAATTATACCCAGAGTCCATTCAAGAATATTGAAGAAAATTCTATTGGCAGTTGATGCTGGTTAACATAGTTACATATAATAGTTATGGTACATAGAATAAGAAACTTCAAAATTCTCAATATGAAATGGGACATATATACCTAACTTCACATTCCAAGGGTCAGGCATCATGTGAAAAAGGCTTGGCTGTACTGTCTGTAAGAGCCGAAGACTGTAGGTAACTACAAGGAATTACCATCTTCTAAACAGAATAGGGAATCTGTATATATGGATACCACAGTGCTTGAAATGGCATGGTCAAGATATGTGCAACCACAAACCACACTAATTACCAGTGTACTACACCCCTTGTTATAGAGTTATTGCCAATGTTAGACGCTGGTGGATAGAGAGAGATGGTTATTACTAAGAATGTTGCCTCTGCTAAGTTGACCATCTCCAGTGGAAGACCACACATACAAAAGTATTTGGTAGCACAAATTGGACTTGAAGATTAAAAAGATAGGAAATGATGCCCTGGTAAGCTAACTATACTCCAGGTGATGGCAAATCACTCATAGGCATACAGGAAGTCCTTAATTGATTCAATGATTATTTAAATAAAAGAGGGCACATCATGTTAGAAGGGAATAGTGATGAATGGTAAGAAGGAATCTGGAGGGATATAAATGAGATAGATTTGCTCAAAATGCACTATATAATATTATGAAACTAATGAAGAAAAAAATTTAATTTACAAAAAAATTAAAAAGTAAAAACGTTTTGGAACTAATCTCAAGTCTTCCAATGTCATTCTGTTAAAAATTGATTTAAAAAATTATGTAGTACTTGAATATAATTTGTTAAATATATTGTATAGGATTTTTAATTGTTATTCATATACTAATTCAGAATATATGCTATCATTTTATGTGCAATGTTTTCTTAAAATTTTAGTATCTACTTTTGAATATAGAAAGAAGGAAAGAAGAGAGGAAGGAAAGAAAAAAATAGGAAATTAGGACAGAAGAAAGTAGGTATGATTATAATGAATAATAAGTAGAATCATCATCACTATAGATTGGGAAACAGTACAAAAGGCTGACTTGAACCAGAGCACAGTATTGCACTTATTGAAATACTATATTAATTCAATTAATTTTATAAAAAATTATGTTATTTTAAATTAAAAGAATTTATTAATTAAAAATACTTTCACCTTTGGATAGATTCAGAATAACCAGTGTTTTGTTTTGTTTAAAAAAAGAATATATTCATTTTGCATAAGGTATGATGAAAATAAATAAGTTTTTAATAAAAAATTTAATTTGCATTTTATATCTAATGTATTTAAAGACATAAGTTTCCACTATTCTATTGTCAATGTTGCTTTGGCAAAAAAAAAAAGTGTTGAGGGATTCCGGCATCTTTCAAAGTGTCACTTGTATGTTTGGAATTTCTTTGTCCTCCACAATCCCCCACAAAATTAGGGAGTTGAACAGGGTGAATTGAAGTAAAAGTTTAGTATTTTGAGAATTCATCTACCTACATTTCTGAGAAACAACTAAGAATTGTTATAATTTATAGTTGTGAGTATTTAAAAATCACACAATTCATTTATAAATTTAACAGTCTTGTAAGCAGTTGAATAACATGCATTTGGTAGTTAGGAATCAAATTATTTGTATTTAAAAAGAATACAACAACTTCAAAGCTCAGAAACCTAAGGTCAGTCATGATTTGAAAGAAGACATGCTTCCCCTAAAAGACTTATCTTCATTCAAAGACTTATCTTCATTAAGTGAAATATATATATATATATATATATATGTGTGTGTGTGTGTGTGTGTGTGTGTGTATACATATGTGTATATATAATACATATGCATAATGACACATACATTATATATAATATACATAATAACACATAAATTATACACACACATTTAGATAGATAAATATATATATATGTATAATTTGTAAATATTTTTTTGAAAAGATATACTTCCTAGAGAACATTCTATGTTCTTTTTCTTTTATTCTGTTATTGGGTCACTGGACAGGAAAGATGCACTGACAGCTGATGGGTGCAGAATGGACCACATCTACAGTGATTGTTGGAATTGCTATCTGTATGACAAGACAATAGATCAACTGCCTCTGTATTAAAGCTGCACTATGCTTTAAGAAATGAGCAGCATCTTCAAACATGGCTGTATTTTCTTGACCTTGACTTTTCCATCCATTTACATGTACTCAATGGAACCTAATTCAATATTGTGTTCTTTGATATTCTAACACAAGAAACACTAGCCATCTGCTGCAGTTCCCATGAGTTAGCAGAGACCATGATTAGAATGGTCCCAGTAAGAATACTACAATCATCATTAAAATCATTATCAATAGAATAGAGATTCTAATTTTTTTCTGAAGTATCTTTTTGTTAAAACATACTGGGAGCTTGTAAAAATTGTTTGCATTTAAACTTTGGAAAGCAATTTAGCTTCAGTCTGTGGTAAAGTCTTGTCATTATTACAATCTGATATTTATATAAATTTAAAATAATCTAAAACACATAAAAATTTGGAGCATTTTACCAGTAAAATCATGGTTATACTATAATAATATCCACTTTTCAATATTTTGAGATATTTTCCAGATGATAGTTTTATAACCTTTGTTTTATTTTTGTAGATTAACAAGTGACTACTCTCAGTTTCTTGCTTAAATTGGATAATTAATAACATTGCTATCTGAAGACATTTTTTATAATTCTGATGATACCATCGTTCATGAATATTTCTCATTCCCTAATGTGCAGTTTTTTGCAAAGCAATTATGTTGAAATGTTTGTAAAATTATTTTAAAACTATCAAATAAAATGTAAGTGATAGCATAATATAGTAGATATATTGTCATAATGACTGAATTGTGTTAGGAATATGCCTCTTTCTTGCATGAACTGTCTAAATGTTACTACTGATGCTGATATTACTGCTATCCTAAATCAAAAATAACCATTATATTTCAAAATAATTAATTTAAATATAAAGTTATGACATAAAGGATATTGCTGTAAATTTATTATGTTCTGTGCACAATACATTTATCTTTATCTTAAAGCAGCAGTTAAAAAAATATGCCTGTCTTCCACTCTGAGAAATGTATTGCTTTATCCTGCCTTCTAGAATTAAAGTTCTTAGCCTATCTCTCTTATGTATTTTTTACTCAACAAGTCAGTTGATGCTTTCTAAATGGTGATTAAATGGTCTCTTTCCTTCAGCTAAGAAGGGATTGCCTGGGATTTCTGACTACAAGGAAGATGAGGAAAATTGTATTTGGGAAGATGACCTAATCAAGGAACATGATTTACGGTTATCAGACATCTATGGACTTTTCTGCTATATTTGTAGAATATGCTGATGGTATTTAACTCTCTATTACCTTTATTCCATATGATAGAGGTTACACAAACTCACCCAAAATAATTGTTTTTCTGAGGAACATTTCTATTTCCCATTAAAAATAAATTATTAAAAATTCATTTTCTACTTCATTTACAGAATATTAGATTTAGATATTTTTTAGCTTAAAAAGATACTGCCTAAGAAGTTTATTAGATTTCTATATTTGTGACTTCTTGTCAGGATTTTACTTAACAAAGCATGAGAAAGGATGAACAGGGTCAGAGTTGACAACAACATAGAAACACAGGGACTAGAGTTCAGGAGACTTCATAAATAATAACCTCTGCTTCAAGTGTCACTGAAAAAATGATAAAATTAGAACATTGAATCAAATTCATGTTTTGTATGATAAGCCTGACTTTGGACAAAATGTTTTTAGTTGTTTTCATTTGCATTATCCTCATTTGAAACATTACCAAGCACAAAAATATCTTTGGTGGTTTCGTGTGAGACTATACCTGGGTATAGTGAAAAAAATCTCTGTTCATCCCAGCTGGCAAACTGATATGAAACCAAACAATGATACCACCAATATCTAACTTGGTGAACCAGTGAGATTCATTAAGATGACTTACACAAATATGGGTTTGGGACTGGTTACAGGAGTGGAAATGACTCAGATATCTGCATCACCACAATCCCACCCAGTATGGCTAACACTGCATAAAAATTGGACATCTGGAGTATTCTGCACAATCCTCTGGTATCTCCAAATTTTGAAGACATATATTCCAAAATATGTCTCTGGTCATATTTATATTCTTTCTAAACATTACGTGTCCTTTCAAGTGTCTGCTTTAGGGAAACATTGTATCACCTGTGTCTGTTTCAGTGAAACATTCCCCCACATGCCCGCTTTAGCAAAACAGCCTTTCAGCTATTTGCCCCAGAAAAGCATCATTATGACCTAGCAGAATCTCCAAAGAAACCAAACATTGTCACTTCAGAGGATGCTTGAATCTCACTCAAAAGCAGAAATAAAATTGTCATTGGAGGTCCATGGAGGGAGGAAACTAGGTGGAAGAGGGTAAGGGGAGGGGAACAGGAGAAGGGGATCAAACGTAGGGAGAGCTGGGGAGAGAACAGAAATTTGCATGTGGTGGTGGTGGTGGGGTAGAGGAGACATCTCTAGAATATACCAGAGAACTAAGATGGGGGCAGCTCCAGAAAGTCTAAGAGGGTGTCTCTTGCTGAGAGTTTTAGCACTGGGGGATATGGAGCCTGAAGTGGCCACTTCCTGTACCTAATCAGGACTTCCAGTAGAGGAATAGTATGGCAAACCACCCACAAAACCTTAAACACAAAATTTGTCTTGCTTATAAGAATTGCAGGGACAAAGATGAAGCAGACAGTGAAAGAATGGCCAACCAATGACTGGACTAACTTGAGATCCACCCCATGATCAAAAATGAATCACTGACAACTATTAATGATACTTTCTTATGTACGCCAACAGAACCCTAACATAACTATCCTCTGAGAGGCTCCAACCAGATGAAAACAGATGACAATTCCCACAGCCAAACATTATACAGAGCTGGGGAAGTCTTGTGGAAGAGATGAGGGGAAGGACTGAGAAATCTGTAGGGGATAGTAACTCTCCAAGACAACCAGAAGAGTCATATAACCTGGAATGTTGGAAGATCACAGAGATTTAACCATCAGCCAAAGAGCACACTAGGGCTGAACCTAGGGCCACTGAACATAGATAGCAGGTGTGCAGCTTGGTCTTCATGTGGGTCTCCCAAAAACTGGAGCAGAGGCTAAACTTGACTTTGCTCCCTGACTGCAGAGCCTGTTCTCCTAACTGGGCTGACTTGTCTGGCCTCAGTGGAAAGTATGTACCTAGTCCTGCACTGAATTGAGGTGCCAGGCTGCTTTTGTTCCTGGGGGTGGGGGGATTGTTTCACCCTTTTCATATAAAAATGGAGGGAGGAGGCATATAAGGTGTGTCTGTGAGGAGATGGAAGGACATTGGCAAGGAAGTAAAGTGAATAAATAAATTAACTAATGGAGAAAAATGCCAGCAAATATATGAATATATTCCATTTGGGGAGGCTTTAGGACTCCTGTCATCTCTTTTATATTGGATTGTTCCTGTCTTTAATTCCAGAATATGGTTACTCCAAGAGATAAACTAAAGAATATGTTACCCTCAATATATTCTCTTTTTATATTTTCCTTTATATAAGCAGCTCCATTTTTTTTCTGTTAGTTTGGACCTCTCACCTTTTCTAAAACTAACTCCTTTCACTGCTTGTTGAACAAAGGGCTTCAGAAGCCTGAAGTGGCCAGAATATAAATTTCAATTCACCTTCCAATTCAATAAAATTCTTGCTATGATGTTTGTCAGCCAGCCTCTTAAGTATGAAACTAGGAATTTTAGATCATCAGAACACAAAATTCAGGGAAAAGAAAGCAAAAATTTGCTAAGAATTTACTTAGAGCTATGATGCGTAGTTCCATTCTGACTTACAACTGTGAAATCCAGGACCTGCTAATCTTGGCTATAGAAAACATTACTCCATGTCTGAATGATAATTCAAATCATATGTAGATGTCTGGAGAACCTAGCCCCAGCCTTTCAGACTATTGTCCCTGTAATTGAGTTGTTAAAAGACAATTTTGTGATTCTATCAAGTGGCTTGCTTCAAGATATCAGAACACAGTGCAAGAGCAGTTATTTTCATGAAAATTAGCACATCACAACATTTCTTTAGCTATAAAGTGTGTTCCAGAGTCGAAAGCAAGTCTGTGCAGAATACCATGATTATGGACAAGGCATCCCATAATTTGAAAATAAAATGATAATTTGAGAAGTATTGCATTTGGTAAAGAAAAGACAAAGCTCGAATAAGTATAAATTCCAATAAAAATGAAGTATTGACTTAATCTATAATGAAACTGGCCACTTTGATATTTGGAACTCTTCCCAGCAAATGACAGCACAGGTAAATTCTGCACTTAGTATCAGCTATATACACATCAGTCTTGGTCGATGGGTACTCAAGAAAAAGGATAACTATCAATCACAAATGAATTCATTTTATTGACATGATTTCTGAAGGTTTTATTTTGCGTGGTAAGCTTTTGGTAACCATTTACATGGGGAAAATGTTATATTCATCAAATCTACCCATTTGAAGAGGTCTAGCTACATATTCCTTACTTTAATATTGTTCACCCCTCTTCATTAAAGTTTCTTTCAAGTTTCTGTCTGTGCAAAAAAGTCACTAGCTTGGCAACAACCCATTAAGCACAATATTTGGTATATAATTTTGTGATTGCCCATTTGTATCCCCCAAACTGTGCAACATTATATAGTATTTATTCCGTCCTCTAGTTCTATTTTTACTATTTTCCTCTTTCAGGATTATCAGAGAAATTAACTAAAATGCTACAGCTCTCTCTTTTGGGTGCTTTCTATATTCAAAACAATTTATGAACTATATTCTAGTCTTTTTCTCAATTGAAATATTATGGTGCACAGTGCATACTTGAAGACAGTAGTCATCATAATAAAAGTTAAAACCATAAGAAATTGGTGCCATTCTTCTTGCAAATTACTTATTCCTATGAGATATTATAGAGTCCAAACACACACACACACACAAACACACACAACACTGTGATTTGATGATGGAGTCTACTGTGAACTTCCAAGATTATGGTTCAAATAAACAGCTAAGATCACATGGATACTTCAAGATGGTCAGCTCAGGTAGATGGGTTCAATTTTAGCCCATTACCTTTAGTTTAGAGCCAAGTTTACCTAAAGGTTACTAGTGGACCAAGAATTGGTTCTCAAATGCAAATAATTGACTGCATGTGATGACAAGCACTTACTCCAAAATACCAATGTCGTTCCATGTGATTAAAATATAGGGACCTGACAAAGGCTCTACTTTGCTCTCTATATCCCATTGGTACCTCTAATACTATAGGGATTTTATATCATAAGACTCAAAGAGGAAAAAAGTCATGTGCAATGCCGACTAAATCTGTTGCAAAAATTATTTATTCAGAGTACCATGGAGTAATAGATTTTTTTTTTTTTTAAATTTTTGAATCACCTACAATATAGCCCAGGTTAAAATACCCAAGTAAGGAATGTGGTACCTCCAAAATTTATGGACACATCTAGTATTTTTTTAGTAATAGTAAGTAGTGGGTACAACTAATTATAATACACGTTAGAAGAAATATCTCTGTGTTTTATATGCTTTTAGACTTCTGTAAATTTTGCTGAATCAGAAAATTGTTGACTTTTAGTTGGAAGTATTTCACATCCTGTGATGTGCATATCCATTACTAGCAAGTACCAATAGGTCACTACCTCCTGTTCACTTGATCCAATCAGGACAACAACCTAAACCTAATAGACCAATGTGATATACCAGTCATATTATCTTTCTTTATTTCTATTGCTAAAGAGTTCCTGCACTGTTGAGATATTTAACAATAATAGTATGTGGTTGTACCTGTGAATTGAAAGTAATATACTTCTGGTAGGTATTATGGACAGGTACTCAGGGAAGGGTATTTGTCATATCAATTAATGTATACCAGATTTGCAGAGATGCAGGTCTACTCAAGTAGTAGAGCATTATCTGGTATAAGCATTTGTGGCTCCTACAGAAGGTTCTAGAATACAGAGATAAATGACAGAGCTATTCCCCTTCTCACAAGTTCTTTCTTATAGTGTTCTTGAATGGCGCTTATCTCCTGGAGATTCTCATTGTGGAGGATTTCCACAATTTCTATGTTCTAATTTTCCCCAAGCCTTTGAATATCTTAATAAATATTAAACAAAAGAAATATGACACATCTATACATCATTCACATCAGCTATCATTTGACAAGAAACTTCAGTCAGACAATTAGAAAAATTGTTAGATCCTATTTTTAATTGTGTGAGATATAGTAATAAGCCCATCCTCTCTTCTCAGTGCATCCATATCAACTAATTTAGCCTAAGGTAGTTTTATGCAAGTTTCTTCCATCATGACATATCTAGACCCTACTAAAATTTTTTTCCTGATTCACCAGATCTTTTCTTATGGGAAATTAGTATACCCTAGAATTTCTTTTTCTATTTATTTATTTATTTATTTATTTATTTATTTTTGGTTATTTTATTTATTTACATTTTAAACGTTATCCTCCTTCCCGGTTTCCCGTCTGTAAATCACCGATCCCATCCCCTTCCCCTCTGCTTCTATAAGGGTGCTCCCCCACCCTCCCTCCTCTCTCCCCTCCTCACATTCCTCTACACTGGGACATCTAGTCTTCACAGGACCAAGGACCTCCCCTCCCACTGATTCTAGATGAAGCCATCCTCCACTACATATGCAGCTGGAGCTATGAGTGTCTCCATGTTTATTCTTTGGTTGGTGATTTAGTCCCTGGGAGCTCTGAGTTGTCTGGTTGGTTGATATTGTTGTTCTTCCTATGGTGTTGCAAACCCCTTCACCTCCTTCAGTCCTTTCCCTCATTCCTGCATTGGGGTCCCTGTGCTCAGTCCAATGGTTTGCTGCAAGCATCCAAATCTGTATTGGTAAGGGTTTATTGCACCTCCTCATTGGTACAATCTCACTTCTAAAGGCTAGATGTGAGATTGTACCCCTCAGATCAGATTGTATCAGCTGGGTCTGATAGATTTTGAGTCAAAAGTTGGAATTTAAGTTTCCTTTTCTTTCTTTCTTTTTTTTTTTTCTCCTTTTCTCTCTGGCCTTGCTTACTCCTGCCTTGCATTTAAGTTACATCCTGAGATGCATCTTCATTGTCTTGTTTGTAAGCTTCTTTTGAAGGTGGTATTTAAGGAAAGATAAATACTCTAAGCCAAGGGTAAATATATCAACATTGCAAGGATAGAATGTGAATGTTTCTAAACCCATAAGAATCAGAGAGTTCAATAACCCTGTCCAGCCACAATGGTGTTTTCCTAAACATATTCATCCACAATCACATGCTCCAATCCTCTAGCAATCGGTGCCCACATTTTAACTTCCCAGTCTCAAACATTCAGTTTCCTCCAAAGCCTAACAAGCAGGCTAACCAAATCAGTATATTCTTAAGCTTTTCAGAGCTATTACAATGTTTTATGTTGAGCATCACTAAAGTTTATTTGTCCTCACAATGTATTGTCCTCACAATATATTGTCCTCAACAAATATATTTATTTGTTGTAATTTTTATATAATTCATACCATGGGCTACCAGTGCTCTCTACATTCTCAAGAGAGTCTTTTAACCATGTGTAGAAGTTGAGTCAGAGTGCCTAATATCATATCACTAACTGCATTTAAAAAAATCCTTCCTTACTCCAAAACTCTTTCTCCAAAACTACCTCTGGTACTAAAATTTGTCTTTAAAAAAAAAAAGCCTCACTAGTAGCAACCTGGTAATGAAGCCTTGTAAGATACCTGGAAAGAAACTCATCCTCAAGATTTCTTGGAAGGCCAAGGAAGCTAGATCAACATAGGTAAAAGTTGGTGACAACAACATATGCAAGAGCTGTGAAAAAAAAAAAAGAGCCCACCATTGCAAGAAGAAGGAACCACAGGTGAGCAATTACTTTCACCCTTCATGTTAGCTTTATCTGGAAACCTATGTGAAAAAGAAGACATCTCCTGGGGAGGGTCTTCTCTTAGTCAAATTGTTTTAAAAGTTCTCTCAGAGACCCATTCAGAAGGACATGACTTTCTTGATTATACAATCCATTCTACTGATAATCAATATAAATCACCACAACCACTAAACAAGTGTTCATATCTGCCTGGGATATGTCTAATATATAAAAAGAAATTAGTCCCAATAAATAGTATAAATATTATCAATTATTCTCAATATACATACAGTGAGGAAATGCATGACAATGCAGGAAGTAACTAGAATGGAAGTGATAGAAGGGGCGTGTACTCAATAGTGCCAGTAAAGCTTAAGCCAATCATTTGCTTAAAGTAATGTAAGTGTTTGAAACTTATTATCGATTTTTAGAAGAAAAATATGACTTTTTAAAGTTAACTAGGGATTAACAAATTAAAAGAACAAGAAAATGCATTTATGGCAGAAAGAAATACTATACCTCTACAGTCACTTGTCCATTCCCTACTTTTAAAGATCTTGCTTTCTATGAATTATTCAGTTTTCTCTTCCAGTTTAGCAAACATAGGTCTTGTAATTTGTTGTTATAACCTTCTCTTTCCCTTAACATCTGTTCATTATTGACAAACTGTTCAAATTGACAAAGATAAAGTCATCTGAGAGAAGGAAACTTTATATTGTTTAAGATTTTATTTATTTATTTATTATTTAGTGCATATGTGTGCTCTATCTGCATGTACTCATGCATGCCTGAAGAGGGCATCATTTCCCATTATATGTAGTCATGAGACACTTTGTGGTTGCTCGAAATTGTATTCAGGACTTTTGGAAGAGCAGCCTGTGTTCTTAACCTCTGAGCCCTCTCTCAACAATACCACATTTTTTGAGAAGGGAACTTCAGTTAAGGAAATTCCTTCAAAAGATTGGGCTGTACACAATTTTATAGAGAATTTTTTTACTCAGAGATTGATAGATAAGAATTCAGCCCATTGTGAGTGGTAACATTCCTGTCTTAGTCATCCTAGATTCTATAAGAATCCAGGCTGGGAAATCCATGAGAAACAAGCCACTAAGCAAAATCCATGTCCTCTGCATCAGCTTCTGCCTCCAGATTCCTTCTCTGTTTGTGTTACTATCCTGTCTTTCTTCAGTGATGAACTAGAATATGAAAGTGGAATACCTACGAAATCTTTTCTCTCCAAGTTGCTTTAGAGATGATGTTTTATCACAACAATGGTAATCCTAACTAAGAAGCTATCTTCTTCATTTTCCTTCAGAAACAACATTGGATTTTTTCTGTGCTCTCTCCATCTTACTTCAAGAAGGATGAGGACTTATGCCTAAGCATTTATCTGAAGTATCCAGATAAGTGCCACAACAACCTTCAGCAATTCCATTCAAAATGGGGTTTCTGGAATATATTTATGCTTTCCTAAGTGTATTGTATGGACAGATGTTTTCTTAATTTAGCATTCAAGAAATTCTATGAGATGGAGACTCAGATAAAAAGTGGTACACATACATATCGAAGACTACTGATACACTCAGAGGTAAATATATTTGCCTGCATTTAATTTTAGGAGTCACATAGTAGAAAAAAAGATGCTTGCAGGTTGTCCTCTGATTTTCCCACATGTGCTACTGGTAATGTGCCTACAGAAACACACAGAAAGGCTGGTAGGCAGATTTACTATATATTTTATGATATGTTTATTAATATCTTTTGAATTTTTCTGTTAAAATTTATCCCCTATTCAAATTTGCTTTTCTTTATTAATTACATATTACATTTTATTAGTAGTATCTATAATAGCTCAATGAGGTCATAGAGCACATTTCAAAGGTTACTTTCCTCATTTATGTAATTTATCTACAACTGTGAACTTTTAGAAAGTGGGTCAGGTCTCACTGTGTAGCCTATGTTGTCTTCAATTTAAAACTCACCTATGAAGGATTGCATTTCTAATAAATGCATGATCATTAGCTAATTTCTTGATTTGTGTTGCCATGTTGAAAATCTATAATTGGATAACATCGCTCTGTTACATTTGTTGATGTGTCCCTTATAAACTCTGATTCTATAAACATGGTTAAAGTTACCTTTGAGAAATAGAAAGTTGACTCAGTGGTTAAGAGTATCTTGCATTTTCAAGGCCGATTGTTTGGTACTGGATAACCAATTAGTTTGCTCTTAACTTGGGCAACCATGTGTTCAGCTCCCAGTTTTTCTCAGTATTCTCTAGTCCTCTTTTAAGCATGAGGCCTCAAGGGCTATTTCAAGTCCACACTGGCATGCTCATATGTCACCTTCATTGATCTCATGTTTGGGCACTCATATAGATGAGACTTTAAGGGTGTAGCTTCTGACATGAGTAGGAGACACAAACACTAACACTAATCTCCTGTTCCTCTTAATGTTAATCATGTCATTATTTAGTTCACTTTGCATCAATTAGTGGTAATTATGTTGATAAACAGATAAAATAGTTGATTAAGTAATGTTATACCAGTGTCAATAAATGAAACTAAAAAACCAGACTAACAAAATTGACTGGATAATTAAAACATTGTTCCTTATATTTAAACATATAAGATCTTGTTTGGATTAAGCTAGTCTAAATATTTTATACAATTATTTTCATATGTGAATAAAATATTCATTAATTACTTCTCACCATCAGTTTTTCCTTCATTCTCTAGAAAATTATATAATTTATTTCATGTTTGATTATTTTCTGAATATTTTACTTTAATAAACTACTCCTAGTTGTTTGTTTAAGTCTGAGGATCAGGATTTCAATTCCAACACCTACAAAAAATCCAAGGCACATCTGTTTGTCCTGTGACTCCAGCAATAGTGGGTGCACACAGGCAGATACTAGGAGCTCACTGGATATCCTTCCTATCTAAAATGATGAGCTTCTGTTTCAGACGGAGACTTAAGACAGCAAGAGAAGACACTGTAGGACATTTTGTTGTTATTGTTGTTATTGTTGCTGTTTTGTCCATGTGCACAGACATGAACACTCACACCTCAAGAGTAAATCATATATACATACTTCATACAAACATAACATAACACATACACTATATAATAAAGAACAATTACTCTTCTCTTTTTAATGTTATTACCAAGAATGAGGAACTCATTTATAATTGTCTAAGAGAATAGTCCATGAAGATATGTCAAGCTCATTATTATATAACAACTCTTTTTCCTCACCCTTTTTTAGAATGACCATCATCATTACAGATGTTCATAAATGCTGACGTGGTTGAAGGAAAGAGAACATGAATTGTATAACCCATTTGTGATGGCTGTACTTTGCCTGTTTTAGTACGTGCGTGGCTGCTGAGTTCAAACGGAATGCCTGTTGGAGGAATGTGTTGGAGAGTGGAATACTGAGATTACCTGGGAGAAGGTAAGTTAGGGAAGAAGGTCTTTGTGTTCTGTTGGCATTGGGTCAAAGAGGAAACAGGAAACGGAGGTCACAGTGGGTTCCCTGCTCTACAGCTAGAGAAGAGACTTGGGTAATTGGATAGCAGGTGGTGTATGAAAGATGTAGTTCTTCCTTCAGCCTACTTGTTGTACTGGAGGGGTGATCCTTTGGTTGGCAGGGAATGTAGTGAAGACTTCTAGTAACGGAGCATATGGAGTCTGAAATGGCCATCCTTTGTAACCAGTTAAGATTTCCATTATTATGTCTGGGTTACATTTGATTGAGTTGTCCAATAGGTACTATGGCAATCCCTAAACAAAATAGGCTGACGTTAGGATACCAGGTCACTGTCTGGAAACTAACCCCATTGTCCCATTGCCAAGAACAACATCCATACAATTCATTGAACATAGAGAGTTCAAGTGGTGCAGGCATGCAATCCTATCTTTCCACTGTAGTCTCTTTTGTATGATAATACACTCTGTAGGTTATGGAAAGAGAATCCTGGACAGCAACCCAACCACAACACCTCCACTAAGAATCTGTCATGTCTGCACTATATTCTGGGGAAATGGTCACATAGAATTTGTGGGGGTGGCTCACCAATCTTCGGTTTAACTTTATGCCTATGCCAAAAAAAAAAAAAAAAAAAAAATACAGCTCATGTCTATACTAGATGGCTAGGCAATGAAGACTGTATATCCTAGAGAGCTATGGTAGAGTCAAGTGCAACTAACAAAACAAACAATGAAATTTTTCCTAATAATATTTTTCTATACTTAGAGACTGGTACACTGACCAGTGATCATCAGAGCAGGTTCATCCAGCAGCAGAAGGGAGTAGATGTTGACCCAGATCCAGAATTGAGTAAAGAGAGAATCTAAATTGATGGTCTTTATCAAGTTCTTTTCCTCAGAAATCAGGAAACCCCATGGAAGAGAGGTAAGAAAGATTGTCAGAGTCTGAGGGAATGGAGAAGAGAACATGGCCTATTGAATCAACTAGTCAGGGCTCATATGCGTTTACAGAGGCTAAAATGGGCAGGCACAGGGTCTGCTGCATATGCATGGGTCCCTTGCATTTATGTTATAACTCTTAGCTTGGTGTTTTTACTAAACTCATAATGGTGGGAAAGGGTGTATCTCTGATTCCTTTTTCTTCTCTTGAGAAAAATATTTTTCTCCTTTTGGATTGCCCAGCCTAGATATACAATCTTTTGATTTGTCTTATTGTTTCTTGTTTTGTCCTGTTTAGTTGTTGTCTCTTAGATATCTGCCCTTTTCTGAAGAGAAAACAGAGAGAGAGTGCATTTGGGAGAGAGGGCAAAGGGGTATGGGTCCTAGAAGACCTATGGATGCAATACATAGTGTAAGAATCTATTTTCAATAAAACCTAAAATTACAAAGAAAGGTTTTTCTTTGCCGCAAATGATTATTAATACTGACTCATTTAAGGTAAAGATTTTGAGACCAAGTGACCCAAGTGTCTAATGTTGAATGGAGTACTCATTGAACCCATCTAAGTCTCAGAGAATATCACGAAGTTGAGATGTGGACATATATTATAGGTGGGTAATAGAGAAGAGGTATATAAAGCACTGTTATAAGGACATGACATGGCAATAGTCCTTTTAAACTTATGGTATCTTTGGTTGGCTGCATAGATAAAGCATCCATAACACAGAACATTCAGTAACAGATAGTGGCTAAAAAGGGTTCTTCCTTGCCTTGAGAACTACTGGAAGTTAAGGGATACTGGAGTAGATGAAATTGTTGTCTTCAGTGATATGAAGATGGGTAAATGACTTTTGCTCTTTTGAATGACTCTTTATTCATGACTCTACATATTGCCTGGTTTAATGCAGTGAACCATAAAGCAAAATGTAAAACTAAAATATCTAAAAGAGGATAAGGGCTTGGTTGGTGGACATATAACAGGTGGGGTGGGGCTGGCAAAATAAGAGAGACAGGAAGGATGAATGTGACTGTATTTATGTTTTTATAATACTTGGTACATAGAAGAGAAATTACATTTTGTGCATGTATCACAATATCACAATATGCCATTAAATGCATAATTATTATGTTTTTGGGTTACTATAATAAAATAAACTTAACTTAAAAATAAAACAAAGTATGTGATTACACACACATGCACACAATTTGCATGCATATACACAAATATTATATAAACATATACTATTGTCAATCAATAACTTAACCAAAATATAAAATCTACTTCTCTACTGTCAAATTTTATTTCCAAGAATGAGAAACACATATAGAGTTGTTTAATAAAAATATCTACAGCGGTGGCTCTATCTTACTGGACAGTCTTAATAAAAAATAGTAATTGAATATAGTTAAATACATAGTTGTGGAGATCTTCTATCTTAAACTGTTTTTTTTCAAGTCATAGGTACTGATTTCAGAACATTAGGTACATGATTTTGAAAATTCTACATAAGGCATTGAGCATAAATGTTTTCAGTTATTTGTAGTGACCCTATATATTATTTTAATAGGTTCTCACTATGTAGCATATATGGTCCTTATACATACTATGTAGATCAAGCTGCTCCAGAAAAATTATAGACTTCTTTTTACTCAGCTCATCTCCTTCTATATGATGTGTGTTTTTGTGGCTGAGAATCTGGTGGAGGTAGAAATAGCTACCTTGTGCTCATGATTACCGAGGTCTTGTCATAACTAGTTTTGTGTTTTACAAGAAATTCCTCAATCCTCTAGTTGTTTATGCTCCTTTTTTCTGGATACTCTGTGGCATAGAAGGGGTGATATAGATGGGATACAGCATCTGTTTTTATTTTTTACTAAATTTATCCACATTGCAGGAGAATTTGACTGGGAATGTATAAAAAGTTTTAAATATTAACTTGTATTTGTCTCATACTTGCCCTTAGTGAAACTGATTTTTCAAATATTTATTGAAAAACCATTTAAGTTTTGCTTTTATGTTAATATTCCATTTGCAGTTTAAGCAGTATAATCACCATGGTATACTGTGACTTGTGATGATGAATAAACTTAAAATAGTGAGTAACTTGAAAGAATCAATTAAACATAAAATATCCAACTATTCTTACAGTTTCCAACCCATATTTCCAACAATATAGAAAAATTTTAAAAACATTTTATATACCTACTAATTTAATTACATAAACAGGTTGAAATGTATGTTTACATTTGCTTTGACATAATCATTTAAATAATTTTAAGCTTAAATATAGATTCATAATTAATTATTATTAAAAATGTTTTTCATATTTGTAAATGATTCCTAAAATATTTACCTATGAAACTTCTTAGTTTTCCTTATGTTAAATGTTATTTTCTGTTTTTACAGATTCATAAACCGAATCTAGAGAATAATTCTAACCAAGTAGTTCGGTATAAAATGGAATTTTAATTGCTACTTCAATGAATGAGTTCAATGAAACTTATTTACAAGAAAACTGGGTAATGGGAACTGTAATTTATTAGAGCAATTAGAGTATCTTGTATAAGCAGTGATGTAGAATAAGCGGTGAGATTCCATATGGGACCACAGCACATGAGAAGGAGCACTCAGGTAGATTAATTCTAGACTTTTTCTTGCCGAACACATTGTAGAATTTCTTCTGGTTTTCTAAGATTATTAAGATTTAGAGATGAGAAGTGATACAAATTTGAAATATATCATAAATATATTTATGAAATATATTTAAAAAACGAAATAATATCTATTTCCTTTTCTACAACAGTTACTAGTTACTCAGATTTTCTGAGTTTTATAAATTCAAAGGTTGTATAAAAGAAGGCCAAATAGATGTTTGTATTCTCATATTTATTATAACACTAAAAAAAAAATGGCTGTAGATTTTATGCATGGATAAATCTCATGAGAATATTTCATCAAAAAATTATATTCAAACATAAAAATAATAAGATCCAGTCACTGTATAACATTGTTGAACTTATAGTTATTACATTAAAAGAAGCCAGATCCAGTACAGAAATATTGTATTCGTTGGTTTCATTGAAGTTTAGAGTGTGAAGGTGATTCTGACAGTCTGGGAAAATGAAGGAAGACATAAGATGAGGAGAGTAATGATGTGATATATAAAATAATTTGCATTTGAAACATATATTTATGTTTTTATGATATTGGGCTCCACAGAGAGAAATAACATTTTGTGCATGTATCAAAATATAACAATATGCCATTAAATGCATAATTATTATGTTTTTGGGTTACTGTAATAAAATAAATTTAACTTAAAAATAAAGTATGCGATTATACATACACATGCACACACGTTTGCATGCACACAAATGCACAAACAAATATAGATAGATAGATAGATAGATAGACAGATAGATAGATAGATAGATCCCAATATCTGGGAGCATCACAGGTACATAAAATATCAGCATGAAAGTAGTCGCTACAGAATATTGATCATGCTGTTAGTGGCATTGTATGTTAGCTGAAGAAGCAACACAGATCTTTGCATCTTATTTTCACGTTTTCAGTATTTGGAAAATTAATGCATACTATCTTCTTCCTGCATGCCTGATGAACTAACAATCCGCTTGCTAAGATGAAATTATTTACTAGGAGAAAGTAATTTCAATTTTACTCTCACAGCTACAATCTTTTTAACTTGAAAGTTTGCCAAAAGATTTTAAGAAAGTTGTGATACCATGACAAAGGGGAATTATGAAAAATAAGTTTTACAGGTAACTCTTAAACAGTAAATTCTATACAACTAAACAATCCACTCAAATCAAATAATATGCTGGCTTATATCTTCCCCAAAGCAATTTGTCACCAATCTACAATTTTTAAATAACATTTCCAAATTGTGCAACAAATGAATTACTAAACACATTTTATGTTGAGGAAACAGATTTAACTTTGGTTATTTAAACAGATATATAACCATTTAAAAAACATAATCATTTTATAATACCTGAAAACTGAACTTAAAAACAATGTTCACTATATATGTAAATTTGAAGTAATTTCTCACTGGTAGAATCTATATATAAATGACTCACGACTCAAATTAAACTGTTTCTTCACATGCAACATAAAAATGTTAGATAAATTAAAGACCAAAATATAAAACACCACACGCAAAGCAGAGAAAGTGAAATCCTATATGCAGTGGAAGAAAATAAAAATTAAATGCTCAAAAGTTAAGTCTAATAAAAGATGCTAATGCTGCTTGTATTCTAATGCCAATTTGGGGCCTCTAAGACTCATCCCAAAGATGAGAGAGACCACATGTAAGATAATGAGTGATCCACACCTAGCTAATTATGATTGCTGAGTAAAAATGCTAACAGCAAATAGCTGGGCAAAAGAGACATAGCTGGGTTGAGGTTTCACCAGCTTGGGGAGAGAGAACATGACGGGGAGAAGGAAGAAGGAGATGGAAGCCACCATGGAAAAAAAAAGAACATGCAGGAGAAAGAAGGAAAAGACACCATAGGATAGCTGAGGCATAAAAACATGAACATGTGGGCTGGCCAATTGGAGTTAAGAGCACCTCAGATGGAACACAGTAAATAGTAGTAAGTAATAACTCAGATTTATCAATAGGAAAATATATTCTAACAACATGGAGTGTAAGCAGCTGCTGAGCTGTTGTGCTGCTTAAGACTTTTAAAAAATATAAATGCTGTAAGCGTCTTTCATCTGAGAACATTAGTACTCTCAGGCAGGGAGGAAGCTCCAGGCTCAAGATTTTTACTACCAAAAAACCCCAAACAAACAAACAAAAAAAACCCCTCTCTTTTATTTAAATTAAGAAATGAAAAACATAAGCACCTACTTATTTTATTTGGCTTTTAAAATATTTTACACAAAAAGACCCTCATAATGCTAACCAGGAGAGAGAATGGGAAGCAATTTTAAGAACCTACGCACATGACACTTAATCTCTAGCTTTAGTGAGGTAACCTAGCAGATAAAAGTAATTATTGTTTAAGACTGGGGGCCTGTTTTTGAACATGGGATTCCTGTGTGTTTTGTCTGGCTTATGTTTTGTCAATACGACACAAGTCAGGGTCCTCTGTGAAGATGAAAAACTTCAGATAAGAAAAAAACTCTCCACCACTTTGGTTTGTGAACAAGCCTGTGGTGATTTATGTTTAATGACTGGTGAGGGAAGGCTCAGCTCTCTGTGGGTGGTGCAATTCCTTAGTAGGTGGTACTGGCTTCTGTGAGGGTGACAATGGCATAACTTTATATAACAAGTAGATATGCAGACTGAGGTGGCAACCTCCTGTAGCCAGGCAGGATTTTCGGGCAAGAGGGGGGAACTTCAATCCACCCACAAAACTTTCAGTTCATTGTCTTGATTAGAAGATATGTGGGGATAAGGACAGAGCAGAGACTGACTGAACGGCCAACCAATGATTGCCTCAACTGGGGATCCATTCCATATGAGAGCCCACCCCTGACACTATTAATGATACTATTCTATGCTTGCAGAGAGGAGCCTAACATAAATGACTCCTGAGAGAATTCATCTCAGAGCAGATGGATGTAGATGTGGAGACCCACAGCAAAGCATGAAGAAGAGGCCTGGGACTCTTGTGGAAGAGTAGGGGATAGAAGTGAGCTTATCAGAGGAGTCAAGAACACCACAGATTCAGCTAGCCTGGGACCATAAGAACTCATAGAGCTTGAGCCACCAACCAGCAGACTGGACCTAGATGTCTTATACATCTGTTGCAAATGGGCAGCGTGGTTTTCATGTTGTTCCCCTAACAAATGGAATGGGGGTTGTCTCAATCTCTGCTCCCTGCCACTGGATCCCCTTCCCCTGACTGTACTGCCTGTGTGGGCCTTAGTGTGAGAGGATGTGCCTAAATCTTTTGGGTTTGTATGTCCCAGGGTGGGTTGTTACCCAATGAGGGTGTCTTCCATTCTCTGAGGAGAAGAGATAGGACAATGGGGGATTTGTAGGGGTGAGACTGTAGGGAGAAAAGGTATTGGCTGTAATCAGGAAATAAAGTGGATATAAAAGTAAAATTAAAAGAGGAAGAAGAAGAAGAAGAAGAAGAAGAAGAAGAAGAAGAAGAAGAAGA
>JADRCH010000010.1:21738535-21764344 GCA_019843965.1 Rhynchomys soricoides
AAGAAGAAGAAGAAGAAGAAGAAGAAGAAGAAGAAGAAGAAGAAGAAAGTTGACTAAATCATTGGGAGGAATCCAGTAAACAGTACTCCTTGATGGGCTATTCATCAGTTTGTGCTCTGAGGATCTTGTCTTGTGTTTCTGTCCTGACTTTCCTAAAATATGGACTAGAGGATGTAAAATTAAACGTTCTTTCCTTTCAGTATTGTTTTTGGTCGTGGTGTTTATCATAGCAAGAGAAACCTAAATAGAACAATATATAAACAATAATATGCAAAGGAACATATCTGAAACCCCAGCACTCACACAGTAGAGAACTGGAGAAAGCATGCCTATAAATTCAGGATCCAGAAAGACTAGAATATATAGCAAAACAGAAGTAGCAAATGAGACCTTTCTTTAACAAGCTGGAGTGATAGAACCAATTGCTCTAAGTTGGTTCTCTGTCTTTGACATGTGTGCTGACACATGAACCTGTAGTCACACAATATGTATCATATGAACACAGAGAAGAAAAATAAATAAAATTACAGAAAAACAAAACCAATACATAACATGTAACTATAAAAATCAATAAATAAAATATCAGCAATGAGGGAGGAAGATAATATCAGCACAAACTGAATTTTATCAAGACTACCAATCAGGAAAATATAAATAAAAACAATGATATTTTCTGGTTTCCTTTTAAATCTGAAATGCAATATTACAAGTTTTCTTTAAAATATTCAATTCAAGACAAGCAGTGGTGGTGCACGCCTTTAATCCCAGCACTTGGTAGTCAGAGGCAGGCAGATTTCTGAATTTAATGCCAGCCTGGTCTACAGAGTAAGTTCCAGGATAGCCAGGGCTACACAGAGAAACCTTGACTTGAAAAACAAATTTTTAATTCACTCATTAAGTACTTGGTATATCTGTTTTTTCTTTTCATTTTATGACCAAATTTCTTGGTATTCAACTTTAAAAATGAAAATCTGAAAATAGAAATGTCTCGCTGTCTAGGTTTCACTATAAGGAAGTGTAAGGATTGAAAGATTACAGGAGGAAACCTTGGAAGATAGGTCATGAAAGAGCCTGTAAGACTCTTAGAAATGATCAAAGATTATCATTAGAATCATATTGGAGAAGGTGAGTTATGACTAACACTTCATCCTCACAAAAAATAGACTCTGCTCTTTTTAAAGTATATGATTTTATGACATAGATATATACATTATTATTCTTCAGGAAGCTAGAAGTTAACTTTGATAGTTCTTAACGTAAGAAGTGAAATGAACCAAGGGTGTATGTACACCTACCTTGAGACCAGATCATATCAGAGATAGGGCCTTCAATGTAGTGTGGGCTTTAAATCTGAGGAGAATGAAATTGAAGATGTGGTCAGGCAGTGTACTTTAGAATATCTTCTTTAAATTATTTAAAATTATTTTTAACTTGCCCTGTGTTTTAATTTTATATCATTAAACAAGATACATTGTCAAAACTTAGGTCTATTTTTGAAAATTCATATACTGAACATGCATATTCACACAGGTATTCATTTGAACTTGCCTTTGTTCTTTAAGACTTAAACCATCCCACAGTTGAAAGAAAAGTAGAAGTTCCTAATAACGCATTTCATTCTTCTAATTGTAAGCTTATTAGTCCTTGAGAGAGGTTATAATCTCAAAATTCATGAGATATATCAATAACTGTACATTTTCTAACACTGACAGTGTATATTTTCTGATCCTGAATTCTACACAGGGTGGCAAATGCCCCACATGCATAAGTGAATGTATAATAATTGTGAAATTATTTCAACAGAGTGAGGTTGTGGAAACATTGCTGATATAGTCAAGAAATGTTATCATACAACTTACATGGCAAGGGACATTTATATTTTACATCTTTTCCTTAATTAGTGTGTATATGTGTATTTGTGTGTGTGTGTGTGAGAGAGAGAGAGAGAGAGAGAGAGAGAGAAAGAGAGAGAGAAAGAATTATTGGTGCTCAGGTTAGAGAATTAAGAGTTAGTTTTCTATTTCCACAGATGGGTTTCTAGGACTGAAATCAGAATGACAGGCTTAATTGTAGGTTCCTTTACACGTTTAGCCATTTCATTTCAATAGTTCCTACAGAATGTAATTTAAGTAGTAAATAATATAGAAGGAAATGACAAATTAATAAATACAGAAAAGAAGTAACAGCCTTCACTGTTTGTATTCACAGGAAAGGACAGGAAAATGCATAATTATAGACCTAGTAGTTATCTAAACTAATGGTTTAGTGTTGAAGTTCAAAATTATTGTCTTCTTTAGAATAGACTTTGAGATCTCTAAAGTTCATAAAGTTAATTCATAATTACTTGAAATTTAACTGAAATTAAATTAATATAAAGCATTCATCTTATATGAGTAAGTAATGATTCTTGAAGTTATCATGCAATATTGTTGATTCTGTAAATACATTTCTTTTTATGAAAATACTTCATTGTTCTAAATATACAAATGAGTCTACAAAACAATCTTGATTCTAAATTTTGGAGAGTAATTGGAATAAACACATGGCATAGTAGAAATAAATAACTGAACATGCATCCAATGAGATTTTTAAAGTCAATTTGACAATTAGACAAATAGACAATTAGCTATATCTTGATAAAATATCAGTATAATTATATACACTTTTATTTTATTTTCTCAATTTAAAGTACTGTACTAGTGTCAATAAATCTTAGTAAATCATCAAAATGACAATAAATTTAGTCCTAATATACACATTATGTTTTAGTATTGTGAATATTTATAAAACAATTATGGACAGTAAGCACATTCTCAGGATATGGATTCCTTATTAGTGGTTTTTAAAACAAATATGTTAATGCCAAGCATAATAAAATTATGGTTGACCAATACACCAAAGAATGGATCATGATTCTTCACCAGAGGTCAAAATTGAAGGATGTTTTGCATAAAACAAAGCTTATTTTAAATATCCATTATTGTAAAAATTCATTACACTTTGAAAATACAATTTTCATTGCTTCTGTTGGTGCTGTGTTGCATATATAAACAAGCCATAAAGTCTGAAAAATTTTGTGAACAGTGACACCATAACCAACTGTATACATTTTCTTGAAATGCTCATTTCTTGTCATCTACTGAAGTTTAAAAGAAATTCCAAACTTTCCTGTTTGATATTTATAGGTCTAATCTAATGATCTTTCTCCATTTATTCACATTGATTTATTTGAACATAAAAAAATAGCTTCCTGTGAACTATACACATTTGACATTTAAATACTTATTTTTATGTAAAACATGCATTTATATTCATCAAAAGATACAGAATCAAAATGATATTGCCATTTTAACTGAAACAAAAATCTGCATTATACCTTCATAATTTATTTTAAATGTAGAGTTTTCAGTTATAAGCATTTCCCTCCTGCAACTTATTTTTCTTTGAAATAATATGTAAATAAATAATTTTGAGAGTATTATATAATATAAATGTACACAAACATATATGTTGTCAAATTAACCTATTTTATAAAAGTTTGAAGTATTAACTGATGTGTGCTCTAAATATCTCATTTCATTATGCAACACGTATAGATGTGTAGTTTTATTACATGTATCGGTTGTACTTATTCCACATCCTGAAATTGTTTGCAACACAAAATTATGTCTACATGTGGTCATATAATTTTAGTATATAAGTTAAAGCTTTTGGGGTAAGTTTCTATTCACTTATAAACAAACCAAAGAGTCATGGGACAAAATAGGATTATATATTTTGTCCTATATGGCAGTAATGATTTTAAGTACAAATATTTTATATGAACACATTTTATATTCATACTCCTTGTATGTGAAATAATTTTCAAATATAAATATTATACTTAATTTGTCAAAAGTTAGAAATTAAAACAAAATTTAAAGGCTCCCTTACTTTTCAGTTAAAAACTTCAGTATTGGTCACTCATTACATTTGTTTTGACTGCTACACTGTCAATTTATATTATTTATGTTGTTTAAACATCAAATAATCTGCTTAACTTTAAAACTTACTACCTTTCAGTAGCAAATTGCAAACTTAGAGTGAGAAAATATTGTTATATTCATTATATTTTTTGCTTTGTCATATTTACTAATGACATTTGCTTACTTTCTAACATTCATCAACATGAAGAATATATATTTAAAATTTTATCAAGGATGAGTAGGATTGCATGTAACTAGTGCATTGTTTATTGTTAAAAAGTATTGAACTCAAAAGGTTATCATTCACAAAGAGACAAGAATAAAGACATTCATTGGAGTTATGAAGAAACTCTGATTAATTCTTTTTTTTTTTGCCTAAATATATTTTTATTGGATATTTTCCTTATTTACATTTCAAATGTTATCCCTTTTCCTTGTTTCCCACCCAAAAAATCTATCCCATCTCCTCTTCATGATTCTATGAGAGTGTTTTCCCCCACCCACCCCTTCCCCCCCCCTCCTTGTATTCCCCTACTCTTGGGCATCAAGCCTTCACAGGACTAAGGGCCTCTCCTCTCATTGATGCCCAACAAGGCCATCCTCTGCTACATATGCAGCTGGAGCCATGGGTCACTCCATGTGAAATCATTGATTGGTGGTTTAGTCCTTGGGAGCTCTGAGGGGTCTGATTGGTTGATATTGTTGTTCTTCCTATGGGGACCAGCACCATTTATTGAAGATATTTTCTAGACAGACAGTTTATAATGATGGAGGGGTGTGGCAGCAGACAGCTAGTTGTGGAAACTGAGACTTTGCATTTTCAATCACATGCAGAAAGAGTAGATTGGAAGGAGGTTCAGTTGATGAACTCTCAATTCACTCCTTCAGTTATTCATCTTCTCTAGAAAGTCTTCACCTCTTAAAGATTTCAAAATCTCCCAGTGACTCCAACTAATGACCAAGTGTTCAAATACCTAAATCTATTAGATTCATATATCATTCATTTCAGGACATATTTTTAAAAACTTTTTTATTCTTCTTTTTTTCTTCTTCTGTATATGAGTTCACTGTAGCTGTCTGTCTTCAGACACACCAGAAGAGAGCATCAGATCCCATTACAGATGGTTGTGACTCACCATATGGTTGCTGGGATTTGAACTCAGGACCTTTGGAAGAGAAATCAGTGCTCTTAACCACTGAGTTTATTCATTTCTTTAGAACTGTGGAGCAATATTTATATTTATTTCAAAACAGGAAAAAAGATTTTCAGAGTAAGAAAATATATTAGATATCTCAAACTTTATAAGAAAAGCTCTCATAATTTTTAGACAGATTTTCTTTGATTTTGAGATAAATAATATACATTATATTTAACCTTGATTGGGAGAAATATTGTCAAAGGGACCACTGTTATATTTCTACATTTTAATATATTCATTAAAGTTAGGACATAGAAATACATATTGAATGCATGAATAAATGATATATTTTGTCTATTATAATAAAATAGTGATAAACAGAGTAAAATTCAACCAAAATCAATAGATAATCTTTTTTATGTGTTATATTTAACATACAATTGAATTCATCTGTGTGAAGAATATTTTATAAAATATATTCTATCTCTCAATATTTCTGAAAAAGAAAAAGTGACATCATGCCTACTCTTCATTTTTCAAAACCACATGAAAATTCAGGTCATTTATGAATTTCTTCAGGTCTAAAATATAATGTTTATACTTTGTTTTCTCAGATCTTATATTATCAGACAGAATGGAAAAGTAACTGTTCAATATCCAAGTTTATTTTCTTTGTACTTCGCAGTTGTGTCATGTATTAATTTCATATTTAAAAACAATTTCTTGTGATATTCAGAAGAATTAATTTATGAAAACTAAAGCAATATCTTGAAATTAATAAGAAAAATGCAAACCTTTTAAAATGTGAAAGTTCACCAGTATACAAGTAACTATATTTTAAAAGTCAAGTCTTAAAGATATAGTCCATGGATAGACATACTTTAACATAATTGTTATCAAATTGATATCTGACATTTAGAATTTCTGGTAAAATAATGTCTAATTCTTGAAATGCACTGCACAGAAGAGGTGTGCACACTTATTATTTATCTTCAACTAAAAGTAAATACTTTAAATTTTAGAGACTTGAACCAAAACAGGATTTGAAAAAATATGACAGAGAAACATTCTTTTTGTCTCAAGACCATGTTAGTGATCTGGCATTTATTTGCACTGCTTATTCTAACCTCTGTCCAAAAAAAAAATGACAATGTTAAAACTGGGTATGGTGATGTGGCAGTGATGGAGAGTTCGATTTTTATGAATAGATGAGCTGCCAAGTGAATTCTAGGGCAGCTTGAGATGTAGAGTGAGATACTTTCTCAACGTGTAATGAAGCAGACCAGGAAGAAGGAAGGGGAAAGAAAATAAGAGGGAATAATATTTAGATATATGCCTTTGTTCATCCTTTCTGGGACATCATCCTAGCAAAACAGTAATAAAACAAAAATACAATTATATTAAATATCAAAATAGCTATCAATATAATTAAAATACACATTTATAAAAATAGTGCACATATATATTCTATGAATAAAAATAAAGTCATAAGTGAAATATTAACATTTTTACACTATCCTAATAGCATAACCACCACCATGATCTATTTCAAATTTAAATTATATTTCAGGATATGATATTACTATGATCTATTTCCTCCATTAGATTGGCACATTTACTTATTTTTTTATTGCTAATTATTATTTTTATTGGACATTTTCTTATCTACATTTCAAATGTTACCCCTTAAACAGCCCTCCTCCGGAAACCTCCTATTCCCTTCTCCCCTGCTTCTATGAGAGAGATCCCCCACCCACCCACCATACAGTCTGGGTTTGGTGACTGTGTATGGGATGGACCCCAGGTAGAGCAGTCTCTGGATGGCCTTTCCTTCAGTCTCTGCTCCAGACTTTGTCTCCATATTTTCTCACATCAATATTTTGTTCCCCATCTAAGAAGAACTGAAGAATTCACACTTTGGTCTTCCTTCTTCTTAAGCTTCATGTAGTCAGAGAATTGTATATAGGGTATTCCAAACTTTTGGGCTAATATCCACTTATCAGGTGAGTGCATCTCATGTGTGTTCTTTTGTGATTGGGTTACCTCATTCAGGATAATATTTTCTAATTCCTTCCATTTGGCTAAGAATTTTATGAATTCATTATTTTTAATAGCTGAATAGTACTCCATTGTGTAAATATACCACATTTTTTTTATCCATTCTTTTGTTAAGGACATCTGGGTTCTTTTCATCTTTACACTATTATAAATAAGGCTGCTATGAACAGAGTGGAACATGTGTCCTTCTTATATTTTAGAACATCTTTTGGGTATATACCCATGAGTGGTATAGCAGGGTCCTCAGATATTACTATGTCCAATTTTCTGAGGAACTGTCAGACTGATTTCCAGAGTGGTTGTACCAGCTTTCAATCCCACCAACAATGAAAGAGTATTCCTCTTTCTCTACATCCTTGCCAGCATTTTCTGTCACCTGAGTTTTTGACCTTAGCCTCTGACTGTAGTGAGGTGGAATCTCAGGGTTGTTTTGATTTACATTTCCCTGATGACTAAGGATATTGAACATTTCTTTAGGTGCTTCTTGGCAATTAGATATTCATCAGTTGAGAATTATTTGTTTAATTCTGTACACCATTTTTAATCTGGTTATTTGATTCTCTGGAGTCTAATTTCTTGAGTTCTTGGTATATATTGGATATTAACCCTCTATTGGATGTCGAATTGGTAAAGATCTTTACCCAATCTGTTGGTTGTTGTCTTTTCCTATTGACAGTGTCCTTTCCCTTATAGAAACTTTGCAATTTTACGAGGTGACATTTGTCTATTGTTGATCTTAGAGCATATGCCAATGATACTCTGTTCAAGAAATTTTTCCCTGTGCCCATGTGTTTGAGGATCTTCCCCACTTTTTCTTCTAATAGTCTCAGTGTATCAGTGTTTTATGTGGAGGTCCTTGATCTACTGGACTTGAGCTTTGTATAACGAAATAAGAATGAATCATTGTGCATTCTTCTACAAGCTGACTGCTAGTTGAACCAGTACCATTTGTTATTTCTAAAATTAAATTTCGACTGTAAGAATAAAAATATTTCAATTTATTATTATTGTATGATAATTACATTTTACTTCTTAGTATATTAGATTAAGAAACACCCACAAAATTAGTTAATCTTATCTCCAGGTATGTATGTGAGGACATCTTAATAGTCATTTAGACTCTGAGTCCCTGACATAAAATAGTGATTAATATTCTTTATATATTCTTCATATGATAGCATTATTGAGAGGTGTTAAATATAGAAAGTAGGAAGTATGTCTTTAGGAGTGAGCTCTTGGACCTACCATCTCCTGGACTCCTTTTTTTTTTACTTTTCTCTTCATCGTATCCATCAAGAAATGAGAAATACCATCAGTGACAAGTTTCTGCAACCATTATATTTGACATTATTGGTTCTACAAACATGTGTGAAACCTTATGGACCTGTCAAAAAAACTCAACTGCAACAATTAAATTGTTTATGTCAAATATTTGGTTACAATGATAAGAAATCTAACATACAAATTAATCTTCAAAAATTAGCATACTTAGCTACCCTTCAAATTTTTGAGCACAATTTACCTAGTCAATATTTTATCTTTCTTATTTTTCAGTTACACTTATATTTTTGAAGTATTAGATAAGCATGAGTTAAAAACATATATCATAAGCTGTAGGATGAAATATAGAGATATTAAAAATCTCAGTTCCACATTCTTAAAACATTTATAAAATCCTTTAAATGGTTGTTACTAACTAGTCCACGCAATAAAATGTAAATAGAATGCTGTGGGACAAATATAGTTAGATTTGAATATAGCCTAAATCTGTGGCAACATATAGGCATTTTTTTAAATAAATAATTTTCCACTGGAGTTCTGGTAAGATTGCAAATAAGTTGTGGATAGTATAGGAAATTGAGTCCTGAAGATTTGGAAAGACAAAGACTTTAAGAAAAGCAAGAAAAATACTGCTAAATTTGAACGGGAAAAGTAGAAATGTAACTCAATGTAGTGTTGGTGAACATAGTCTTTGAAAATACAGGAGGAGGTATGCATGACATTGAGTAATTCCCAATAGATTTGTACATAGAAAATGAAGAATAATTACATTAAGTGCAATGCATCAACTGAGTTACTGTTTTAAGCCAAACAGTTTATGAGGTTTGGGGTTTGATTGATGAGTGATAAAAATACAACTTCTCACAGGTATGAAAACCTAATCCTTGTGTTTAAAAAAACTATTCCCAATACAAAAGAGTAGGATAAATGGTATACTATATTCAAATACCAGATGGTAAGTAAACAAAAGGCATAGTTAAATCTACGGGACTTACATACATAGGATTTCTAGTTACTCGCATTATTTTCCTCATGAGTTGCAATTTACTCTCAAAAATTTTGGGACAACTATGATATAAGTTTTATTTTAATTTTAGAATGAGAACATAGATTGTTGGGAAATGCTGTTTATAAGCATTTGCTCTGTATCAAATTATACTAAGGAAGAAAAATAACATATTTATTTGTCTCTATGTTTATCTGTTCAAACAGAGAGATGATGTATACATATTTGTGACTGTGGAAAACAACTATGTGAACATATTCTATTTACAGAGAACCTAGGTTTGATTTATTCATGGATGTAAGCATCCATTCTTTGTGTTGCAGTCAACTAAAGGGTCTTAACATATCTAAAATCGCCTGGCAGTGGTGGCTTACGCCTTTAATCTCAGCACTTGGGAAGCAGAGGCAGGCAGATTTCTGAGTTAGAGGCCAGCCTGGTCTACAGAGTGAGTTCCAGGAAAGCCAGGGCTATACAGAGAAACCTTGTCTCAAAAACAACAACAACAACAACAAAAAACATATGTAAAATCTTGTATTAAAAGGATTTTTGAAATGATATTGTCTATCAGTAAAGATGTGAGTGACCTTAGCGAAAATGCTCAACAGTGGGAAGATGGAACTTGAAGAGACCACTTCCAGTAGTTATCAACCAACCTTCAAAAAATTTGAACCAGAATTATTCCTGTCTAAACAAAAAATGTGAGGACAAAAGTGGAGCAGAGATTCATAGACCAGTGACCAGCCCAAGTTGGGAACCATTCCATGGTGGGGCACCAAATCCTGACACTATTATTGATGCTATGTTGTGCTCACAAACAGAAGTGCAGCAAGGCTGTCCTCTGAGAATCTCTACCAGGTGACTGAGACAGATGGAGATACTTACAGCCAACCATTGGTCTGATGTCAGTGAACCCTATGAAAGAGTGAGGGGAAGGGTTGAAGGAACTGAAGGGGATGGAAATCTATAGGAAAACCAACATTATCAAGTAACATGGATCCCTGGGAGTTCCCAGAGACTAAGCCAACAATCAAAGAGAATACACAGGCTGGTCAGAGGCTACTAGCATATATGTCCCAGAGGACTGCTTGCCTGTAAAGACATGATCCTCCAGATAAGGGGGATGCCTTGAGGAGGGGTTTACCTTCTCACAAGCAAAGGGGGAATATGGGGTCAAGAACTTTGGAAGGGGAAACATGGAGGCAGTACAACATTTGGGATAAAATTTAAAAATAAAAATTAAGGAAAATTGTCTCAATACCTGACCATCTCCACAAGACTGAGTTGACCATAAACAAAAGTTAGTAGCTATGACCATTGAAAGCTCAGTATTGTTTTAAGTCATTGTTCTTGATGCAAATGAATACACCTCTACAGATAAAAGGAGGAAAAACCCAACCTCTTAACCTGATCCTGTTTGCTTAGTTCAACTCAGAGATATCCAGCATTCTGCTTATTAGTTTGTAATATTAAGTTATGTTTCTCTTTTTAATAATGTTGTACATTAATGTACAATTTTATGAAGTACAGAGTGATGATTCAGTATATGTATAAAGGAGTCCAATAAATGACTCACAATATAAAAATCAGAGTTCAATATTCTTGCACCTATATAAGTGTTACATCAGTATGGAGACTTACCTGTAATCTCCATCCTGTGAAATGAAATCTCAAGAACAAGGTAGTTTTAATAGATGAGTAATTGAAGCCTGGTTACTAGATTATGATTTTTGCCTCAGTACGTAAGGTGGGCAAAACCTTAAGGAGACAGTCAATGTTACTATCAGGCTTCTCACAGGCATATATATCGACACCTTAACTCTCCCATATATGTTCTAATAAATATAGTATTAATTCTCATTATTGCATATAGGTACAGATAGAAAATCAATACAATAAAAATGTATGTATATTTATGTATATATGTCAAAAAAAAATAAAAGAAAAAGCTAAGTGTCCCACTATAACCTACAAAAATTCTTAGACCAAGAAAACAGAAGTAAGAAATATATATACTTATACTTAAAGAGAGAAAATATATAACTGTATAATACAGCAATAGTGTAATTACATTTTTCTGAATATTTCTAGATGTTATATTGTTATATTCAACTCAAAAATCATTAAAGTTTTTTTCTCATTTTCATGCCACATTTTTAAAGGTAAAAATGGAAACATACGTGGTCTTGACACCCAAATTTCTATTATTAAAATCATAAACCAGTAGTAATGAATAGAATTATAAAATTGAATTTCACTCATTATTAAATTCTTCTTGGATTTCACCAAATACATGATTTTTGTTCTATGACTCCCCCAAATAATATTACGTTTAACTTTCCTATTTCGAGATTTTTCCAGTTTCTCAAAATATTTCCGATTCTCATTGTTTTGATGAGTTTGAAGTCTGGAGTAGTAGTCTTTAAATGTTTTCTTTAACTCAGGCGTTAAAATGCCATTTGTGACCAGGTGTGACATCACAAAACATTTAATCCTAGAATCTGGAGATAGAGGCATGAGGATCTATGTGAGTTGAAACCTAGTCTTGTCTACAAAGCAAGGTTCAGCCTACACTGTGAGGCCCTTTCTCTATAAAGAAACAGACAAGCAAACAGATAAATTATAAAATACCATTACAATAACTAGGCTTGTTAAGAGAAGGAAAAGATAGAAATAAAGAATTGGTCTCATCAAAAGGAACAGGTACATTTAACTAATGTGGCATCACTACCTATATGGACCGTGTCCACGTAGTAGGGTTGTCATTTCATTAGTTAGGTTTCTGCATAGTAATTTTTTCTTTCATATTCATAATGCAAATCACCTGTATACCTTATGATATAAGGTATACACAGATGTTAGCCTGTGTTCCAGTTATTTATTTATTTATCAAAGTAATCATTTACATCAATGTAGACATAGTTTTGTGTAACATACTTTGAGTTGTAAAGCAATGTATCTTATTTTATTACTTAATCTGTTTTGCTTTGTTATTGGAAACATTTTGTACTTTGCATAGTTAATTAATATCACATACACATACACGTATATCTAAAATAAGTTGTATAAAATGATATCTAGATCATTTTATAAATGCACCATGTATAAATGATATCAAGATATCATTTTATATACATATTTTGATAAGACTTACTCCCTACTGATACCTGTAACACCTTTAAAATAACTCCTACATTCCTGCATCTCCAAATTTAATGTCCTTTTTTGTTTATTTCGTTAAATTATCCTTACAATTTAATTAATACTAACTATAAAATCCTGAATTGATACATCCATATGAATCTTAATCCATCATAGACTGTATTTAAAGAAAACCATCTATTTTGTTGTTTTCTGTTTTTTTTTTTTAACCTGTGAATTTATAATCATTCCTCAGATATCAATAGATCAATAGGACTTTGTGACATAATTCTCTTCCATGCCAAGTCTGGCTTGACACTGTGAAAATCTTGAGTTTGCTATCATAGTCATTGTTAACACCCTTGGTCCAAATTCTTTGTGGTGTTCACCAAACATTATTTTGATTTACGTTTCTACTCCCTCTGACTCTTATACTCTTTCTGGTCTTTCTTTACCAGTAATCCTTGAGCTTTGGGAGGGGTAATTATGATGTGTCAATTAGAACTGAATGCTCTGCAGTCTCTTATTCTCTGTATACTGAGCAAGAATGAGTCTCTGTATTAATTACCATATACTGCATAAAGAAGTTTGTCTGATGAGGCTTAAAGAATCCACTAATCTACTGGTATAAAAGCAAGTTATTATATTTTGCTTTAATAGTGTCTTTTTTAGTATAAGTAATAACCTATGACTTATCTATTTACAAGCTTTTTTGTTCCAATAGTAATTTCAGACATAGATTCCACCTATGAATTGGGCTTTAAATCCAACTACTGCCACTATTATACCAGTTTACATATTTTGTTAATAAAATTGTTTTTTTAGTTCACAGCTAGGTATGTGATTAATAAATATTTTTCTCCTCTGGTAGCACATTCCTACACTGTGAAAGCTTAATACTAGTGTGAGTTAACTATGTGCTTCAGATCCAATAAGTTTGTTTGTTGTTTGATTGTTTCTTATTTGGGAAGCTGGATTAACCTGTTTAGTTTATAAATGTTTAGAATTGTGCTGATGACTTGGAGAGCAATGACTTCAGATGTGTGGAGTGAATCAAGATCAATCTTCTGGGTGTCTCAGCAGGAGACTCACAATGTAAAGCCTACAGGTTAAGAACTGTTCTTGAAATCCATTTTAAAAACCTAAACATGAAAATTAAAACAAACAAACAAACAAAAACAACAACAAACAAACAAAAAACAAAAAAAACACAGTATAGATGATAGGCCAACAGTTATTTTCCTTTACCATTCTATTTTACTCACAGAACCTCTCTTTAGGTTCACTAATGGCCAACACATAAAATAAGAAAGATATTTACATAGAAACCTGAATGTCTGGGCTTCCTGAGAAGATCAGATTTGTAACCAAATGGCAAGAAACAACTTGGTGTTTATATTTTGAGATTCTTGCAATAGTCGCAAGTCCTGGATATTCCTTATAAAGTGCCAAAACCAAGGTCACTGACATTTTTCTCTAAATATGCTTTTCTCTATTAATTTAAGTAAGTAACATGTTTAAACATTTCAGCATGATCTATGATTTAAGGAACAAAAACATAAATATTTGAGAATTTTTAGCTGTCCAGCAGCCATGGATGAACCAGGTCTACCTGAAAGGGAGGCTGGAAATGAAAAAGAGATGGTGTGAGAGAGAAGAATGAAGCCCAGACAAAATTTCTGATCAAGGCTTGAACTTTATTGTTCTGTACTCCCTTTAAAGGGAAAGCCCAAAGACCCAATCCTTTGTTTTAGCAAGCTCAGCAGGCAGTCGACTCCTCTAGGTTCCTGTAGGAAGTTGCAAATGCTGAGAGGCCAGACTGGCTCCAGCCAGGTTTGTTTTTCACATACAAGGCTGGGGGAAGGGCACAAGAATTAATAAACCGTATAGGGATAGAAAATATGTATTCACCTTAGATCAATTACAAATTTACTTTTGAAAACTTTTTGTGCAGCAAGCTACTTGAAATATTTCTATTTACAAACCTCATTTAATTACCACTTATATTACAAGTTCTCATTTGAACCCATAACAGGAGTCAGTATCACCTAAAGAGATAAATTAAAAACAGAACATCAAGCTGGTTTTACTTCAAGGCTCATTTAATATAAATGATCGCTATGGCAGCAAACAATAAAGAATTAAAAAGAGATCCCATTCATAATATATATATCACATACTTTAATTGTCTTCATTAGGGATGCATGAAAAAGCCAAAACGGTTTTCTGGTGGCAGAATGTAATGATTCAAGGTATAAATATATCAACAAGGGAAAAATAGCACATAAAATGCTTTCTGACTTGTCACCTGGAATTAGCAGCATCTCTCCATGACATTATTGTAATTGTCAAGCCTTTGATTCAGTTATTAAATGTGCAGATGATGAAAATGCCGGCTGGTCAAAGAAATCCAATTATCAGTGAAGATTATTCTCAGAAGTGAGCTACTACGTTAGACACAATATGAACTCTTTAAAATGATTCTCATTTAGGCAGTCTGTAAACGCTTTTTATATAAAAGGAAATAATACAAAGAATGCAACAGGACTCTCTTTTAAAGTTAGATAATACTTTTCCTACTAAATCTTTCATATTTGGACCATATTGGCATTTGAGTAGGTATAGTTTTGTTATCAGAAAGTGACTAGTGTATTGGAGAATTTTAACCAGAAACTTTACCATCTAGTAATACTGTTTTTGTCAACACGTTTCTAGAATAAACAAAACAGTCACTACACTACTAAGATCTCTTGCAAATCAAGACTCTCTCTTGCAAAGTCACATTGCTTATATCAGATTATTTTTTAGTATTCATACATGTCCTAAATAGATTCAACCATAGAAATTGTAAACATGCAACATTAGCACAGATTTCAAGTCATCATTTATTTTAAAATCTTAGAACTGGCAATGGTCACATCTAAATTTATTATGTTATTCTGAGTTCACTCACCAAACTTTATATTACAATGTGAATTAAAGTCCTGCACTATCCTAGGTATTAAGATATTTATGAGTATTGTGAGAGAAAGTATAAAATTCATCTGATTTTATAATAATTTTATATAAATTTCATCTTAACAGTGAATGGTGTCTAATGTTTGAAAATATCACTAAAGAATTATTAATTGATCAAGGTTAAGACTTTTGGGAGAGAAAAGAGCATTTCAAGTAATATATATCTCTTGCAAGTATTAAACACTAAATGTGCTACTTTTATGGTAAATAAGAAGAGAACATAAAATATCCCTTAAGTTATAAAAAAAAAACTTCTAATAGCTATTTCTCTTATGTAAATTCAACAATTTAGGTGCATTTGTGTGTGTGGCATAATATATACATAGCAATATAGCAATAAGTTATACACTGCTTATTTGTGTCCCCTGACCCTTCATTGGATTTAAAAGGGAACTGAGAGCCTAGAAAAATACTTTCTTTTCTCTAACTGAATATATACTCATTAATTTAATACTCACTAATTTTACAATACTAATTTAAGATGAACTAATTTTTCTTTAGGAGATGAGAGGCAGCAGAAAAAGCTTGGAATAGGACTAGGAAGGTGTCTTCCAATTGTCTTCTAACTCCTTGTAATAGATGGGATTTCTAATTGTTTCTTCTTCTTAATACCATGTTAGCTGGCTTACAAGATTCCAGAGTTTCTCATGTCCCTGACTCCCATCATGACACCAAAGCATTGTTATTATAGACCTGTGTTACCATAGCAATATTTATGTGAGTGCTAGGTATCTTAGCTATAACATCAATATCCAAATATTTTGCTGCACTGTTGATTGAATTCAAGAATCTAGAGCCCAAGAATCTGAAAACCTACTATGTACTCATTCCTAAAGCCTTAGTTGAATTTCTAGGATTTAAGTACTCTAATCATAAATTATATAGCTTAATATTTCTTATAATTTCAAAAATATTAAAATAATAAATGTATACTCAAAAGAAAAACAAAACTTTGGACCAAGGAGATACCATAGCTGTTGTATACATCGGACATCCTGAATTCTGAACCCTGTAAAAGCTAGATGGTGGGGAGTTGCTGTAATTTGAACAGTCCTAAGATGAAACAGAAGGCAAAGGAAGTAGAATCCTATAGAAGCACAGGTTCCTGCAGCACAGCAACAAAGAAGAAAAGCATTCCCCAACAAGGTAGAAGCAAGCAACAACACACCAAAAGTAGTCCAAGACATATACATGTTCACTATCTCATGCAAAGAATCTCATGCATTAAAATAAATAAAAAGTCAGAATATTCAGAAACTTGATAGAAAGCAATACCAAAAATGTATTTATAAATTAAATGTAATTATACCCAGTATAATTTCAAATTAACTTTTACATTAAAAATTAACTTTAGATATATGTACCAGTATTTTTCTCCAGCATTTCTTTTAATGTGTATGTGGGTGTAATCTCTAATTTCACTGCTGTTATTTTATGAATTTTCACAGATGAACTTAAACTTAATTGGCTGTCTGTTTTGATAACTTTACATTTCTCTTGAAATTGTGCTTCTCCACACGAAACACAGATGGCAAACCTAAAATAGCTGATTACAACCGAACAGAAATGTAACTGAAAACAAGGGAAACTAAAATTATTCTCTTATGTATATTTTTTATTATAATTAGTTTTTGAAGTTAAAAGTTCTAATTTATTTCTGGCATCTAATAATATATTGTAATCTATGTATATGGACAAATTCTAGAGAAGATGAACATGTGCAACTGCATATGTTTTAGTTTGCAATACAGAAAAAAAAAACAGAATTTTGTACTGTTTTGTCTGACGGAAAGCATATCAGTAGTTCTGATAATCACAACACATCAATATACCATGCATATTATAAAAATATAAGTAAACATATTTTCTGAAGCATAATCACTGATTGGATTCAGTGAATTTAAAAAATGACTAAAACATAAAGATACAAGAGTGATATGAAAAGGAACTATGGGAGATATTGGAAGAGGGAGGCTGGGAATAAAAATTCATCACATAGTTGTATGAGATTCTCATACAACTGAATGAATGAATATATAAATAAAATTAAAAAACTAAACATTTAAATATGTCTAAATATATTGAAATGTGTATTTGAACTTAATTTTCATATCTTAAATCTCTTGCTGCATTTTATCTTTTAGGCATTATTTTTTTAAAAGTGTATATTATAACTTACGTACAACTGGATTACTGTTTTATCCTACTATTTAAAATATGCATGTATACTTTCTGTATTCTTCTGTATACGACAAATAATAAAATTTATTGAAGTATAGCTCTTTCAGTTGTAAAATATCTTCATTTACTTCTTTATTCAAGTGTATAATTTTAGAAATTTTTGATTACATATCTTTTCTAGAAAATAGCTCTGAAGAACACAAGAAACTAGACATCAACAAATCAAATAATCCAATTACAAAATGGGATAAAGATCTAAATAGAAAATTCTCAGCATATGAATCTCAAATGGCCAAGAAACATTTGAAGAAATGTTCAACCTCTTCTTTTTTTTTTTTAATTTTCATATTTTATTTACATTTCAAATGTTTCCCCCTTTCCAGATCTCCCCTTTGGAACCTCCCCATTCCGTCTGCCCTCCCCCTGCCACTATGGGGATATTCTCCAACCCACACACCCACCCACCCACCCACCCAACCCCTTCTTACTCATCAGGAAAATGCAAACCAAAAAGGCTCTGATATTCCCTCCTACACCTGTCAGAATGACTAAGATAAACCAATTCAAGGGAGAGCACATGATGCAAGGGTGTGGAGCAAGTGGAGCATTCCTCCATTGCTGGTCAGAGTAGAAACTTGTACCGTGGTGAAAACAGTCTGAGAATGACAAATATTATATGTCCTCACTTAAAAGTGGTTATTATCCATAAAGTAAGGTATAATCATGCTGTAATCTACAAACCCAAAGAAGCTAAGTAACAAGGAAGGCCCAAGAGGAAATGTTTGAATCTCATTGAGAAGGGGAAATAGAATATATATCAGGTGGGGGACTGAGTTGGAGAGGGATTGAGGAAGGGAACAAAAGGAATCAGATGGGGTAGGATGGATGAAGACAGTATTGAGAGAGACAATTTGAATGGGAGGGTCATCACTGAGATGAGCTAGATACCTAGGACAATGGAAATTTTCAGGAGTCTATGAGGGTACCTAGCTAAGACTCCTAGCAAAGGGGAATACAGAGCTTGAAATGGCCATCTTCCATAACCAGGCAAGACTTTCAATGGAGGGACTGGGACACTAACCATGTTACAAAATCTTAGATCCAGTTTGTTCTGACTATGAGAAGTACAGGTGCAAAGACAGAGCAGAAATTCTGGGAATGGCCAACTAATGACTGGTCCAGCTTTAGACCTACACCATAAGAGAGAGACCATTCCTGACACATCAATGAGGCTATAGTATATTTGCAGACAGTAGTCTAATATAACTAATCAGAGAGGCTTCACCCAGTGAAAAATGAAAACTGATGCAGAGACCCACATCCAACATTAGGTGGAGCTTGGGAATCCTGTTGAAGAAAGGAAGGAAGGATTGATAGAGTCAAAGGGCTCAATGACACCTGTAGGCCTATTTTTGTGCACTCTGTAAAGATTATTCTTGTATCATTCAAATGCTGATTTCAATGGCCCCCTCTTATCTATTTTCAATCTGGACATGGCATTGTAATCTTATTCTAAGATTCTTCCTTCTCAAGTTTGTGAAAACATTGCTCTTAATTTGTTCTTTTTGTTATAAACTGACCAGACAATAACTGAGAGAATAGGGTGAGATTTCTGCCTGGCTACGCAGTGTGGGCGTGGGGGTCTGAAAGGGAAAAAAGAAATGATTCATCCAGGAGAAGAAAGGTCCAAAGGACACCATGGAAAAAGACCTGACGCAGAGAAAGGCAGTTCAATACAAAAGGCAAGTATCATGGGGATTTGGGCTGAGAGGTAGACAGAGTAGCTTAGAGCAATAGCATAGTTTAATAAGTACTCAGCTAATGTTCTGTGATACTTACCAAATAAATCTCATAGTCTTTGTCTCATTTATTTTGGAGCTAGCCAAGTGTTTTGCTTGTTTTGTTTTGTTTTTTTAAAAAAAAAATTAATACTTTAAAATATCTGTTTACAGAGACCATAGAAAACTTCCAGAATCAAATAACCTGGGCCTACAAGGGCTCATAGAGACTGAACCATCAACCAGAGAGTATCTACATATTTGGAACTGATATGTAGTTGGGTTTTCATGTGGTACTCACAACAGTGGGAACAGGCGCTGTGTCTGACTGTGCTGATTACCTTTGGATGCCTTTCAATGAACTGGACTGACTAATATAGTCTCAATATGAAAAGATGAGCTTAGTCTTACTGAATTTTAATATGCAAGCCTGGTTATTATCCAAGGGAAACCTCTCCTTTTCTGAATAAAAAAGGAGGAGGGAAGCGTGGGAGAAGGGAGGGGAGAGGAGCGACTGGGAGGATAGGAGAGAGATGTGATTGGGATATAAAGTCCTTAAATATCTTTTATTTTTTTTAATTTGTTTTTTACATACTTTATTTATCTTTCAAATGTTTTCCCCTTTCCAGGTTTCTTCTTTGGGAATCTCCTATCTCATCCTCCCTCCCCCTGCCTCTATGAGGGTAATCCCACACCCACCCACCCACTCCTGTCTTCCCTGCCTGGCTTTCCCCTATCCTGGGGCATCTAACACCCTCAGGCCCAAAGGCCTCTCCTCCCAGTGATAGCCAAAAAGACCCTCCTCTGCCACAAATGTGGACAGCACCATGGGTCCCTCCATGTGTATTCTTTGGTTGGTGTTCCAGTCTCCGGGAACATGGGGTGGGGGGTAGGGGTCAGGCCAGTTGCCAGTGTTGTTCCTTCCATGGAACTGCAAACTCCCTCAGTTCCTTCAGTCCCTTCCCCAACTCCTCCATCTGGGACCCCATGCTCAGTTCAATAGTTGTTCTGAATTTAATCTTGGGTATTCCGAACTTTTGGACTAATATCCACTTATTAGTGAGTACATACCTTGTTTTTTCTTTTGTGACTGAGTTACCTCACTCGGGATGGTATTTTCAAGTTCTATCCATTTGCCTGTGAATTTCATGAAGTCATTGTTTTTAATAGCTGAGTATTATCCTATTGTGTATATGAACCACATTTTCTGTATCCATTCCTCTGTTGAGGGACATCTGGGTTGTTTCCAGATTTTGGCTGTTATAAATATGGCTGCTATGAACATAGTGGAGCATGTGCCCTTATTACATGTTGGAGCATCTTCTGCGTATATGCCCAGAAGTGGTATAGCTGGGTCCTCAGGTAGTATTATGTCCATTTCATATATAACTTTCTTAATAATTAAAAAAAGAACTTATGAGACAAAAATTAGCTTAAAATAAGAATATATCTACATTTATATTGATTTATTTTAGCCTTTTTGGAATATACTTAAAATTTCAGAATTTTAGCCAGGATTTAAAAATAGATTTAAAAAATATTTTTCTTTTATATTTATATATTTCCTCTTTTTGCAGCCATGTTCAGAGAAACTTTTTACTGCAGTTCTTTAATGAAATTCTTCATTATTGTTCAAATACTGAGAAGATGGGCATGTGCGTTTTCCATGGAAGAAGTGACATCAATACCATACCCTATCCCAAAGTTATATATCATAAGACTCAAGGCAAGACAAATGAAAGAGCAAGAGAATGGGGTGGGGTATAGTTAGATGCTGTTCCCAGGAAATGGCAGGATGTTGCAAACATGATCTCTCACAGTAGCCATGGCTACTTGCATGAGACAGGAAAGAACAAGACACTTAAAAAAATTCAGTATGTAGAGGGAAGTATGGTCACAATGTGCCGCTCCTAGCTGAGCATATATACTGCTACTTAAGGAATGACTACTTCTAGGTAGAACTGGGTAGAATTGGAGAGAGTGAGACATGAGTAGATATGAAGAAGAAATGTAAAAATTTATGGTAGTTCAGATAAATAAATTTCCATTTCAATAAAATGTTTGTGACTTCCAATTATGATTAATCAAAGCCATAGCCCTTGAGAAAATAATTTAAGATATTCTTAAATGCCTCATGTGAAAACCTGATTAATTTATTTTATATTAATATACCTATTAATTAAGAAATATATTTTGAGAATGCAATCTTCTAAAATAAATTTAGTATGAGATGACCTTAAATTGACTAAGCTAATCATAAAGTTGTTATTCAACCATATAATTCTCTTGCATATAAAGAAATATGTCATTTATAAGCATGTATTCTCAGTGTACATTGTTAATAGGCATATTGACACAAAATAAACTTAACAAGTAGAATGATTTATATTGGTTATCTTATTTATTTACATTTCAAATGTTGCTACTTTTCCAGGTCTCCCCTCAACAAACCCCCCATCCTATTGTGCCTCCCCTTACACCCACCTACCCACTCTAGTCTCACCTTTCTAACATCCCCCTTCTTATATTTTTTGTTGTGAGTTTAGCCTTTAATGACTGAGCCATCTCTCTAGCCCTCCTCCTTCTTAATGAAATAAAAAAAAATAGGCTATTTTAAATAAAGAAGAATTATGTTATCCTTTTTCTATATTATAAAATGTTTATTCAAGTATTAGAAAACAAATGTAAAATCTTTTAGAAAAGTTATTTTTTCTTAATATAAATATATTAAGATGTAGTGGAATGTTATGAACTTAACTGTGTTCTCAATCAAGTCGATTAAAAGGAATGGACAAAAAAATATAGTAATATGTAATATTGAGAAATCAATCCCTGAAGAAGGCACAAAAGATAAAGGAAGAAGAAAAGAAGAGGAAGAGGGAGAAAAGAAAGAAAGAGAGAAAAGGAGAGAGAAAGGCAGACAAGGAAAAAGAGGATGAAGAGGAGGAGGGAGACATTCTTATATATTTCTTTGTCATCATATGAGTTGAATTGTTTATATAAGGTTTAAATCTGCCATGCAAAAAGAAACAATACATATTACAATGAGGTTTTACAAACAGCACATCACTATTAGCCATATGACATATTACATATTTTATAAAATTTTCTAAATTTTAATTTAATATTTTATTGACAAACATTTTTCATCTATATAAATTGAGTCACAAAATCTTTGGTACATAATCTTTAACTACAGTAAATAGTATGATAGCTTAATTTAATTCTACTGTACTGTCAGAAGCTAGAGTTACATAAGTCATGGGGGAAGATGCTATAATTGCTAAATATGCTAATTAGAACTTACAAACACTTAACCTCTTTGACCCTTACATAAAATAAAATGCAATTGTGTTTGCTTTTTGGCAATAAAACATAATTTTCTTTACTGAATCTGTAAAGGTCAGACTTTGTAGTACATTTTTAAATGTTCGAACATCATTAAGATGTAAATTAGTCCACCCATTATATAAATAAATATTTTTTCCTCACAAAATTTAAAATAGAACTAGCCATACGACCACTTCTGGGTATAAACACAAATGATTCCCTGGCAACTAAATATGTTCATTGTTCCACTCTTCACAATAGGGAGGGAATGAAACCAACCAAGATGTTTATCAAGATAAGAATGTATAAAGAAATCATGTCATTCATACACAGTTACAAAGGAGGATGGAGTATTATCATTTGCTGAAAATGGATATAAATAGAGATCATATCGAGTAAAGTAAGTCATAGGCCAAAAGATAAATATCATGTCATTGCTCTCATTTGTGGTCATTAGATCTCTTAACAGATATTGAGAATCATCTGGACTTATGGATTGGATATGGAAACAAAAAGATGCTGAGGGAATGATGGTGAAATAGGAGGAGAAAAAGTAGAAGAGAAATCTAAAGAGGGGAATTAAAGAAGCTGAATATTGACAAAGTAAAAAAATACATGAAATATGTTGTCTATATTAAACCCAATACAATGGATGTGTATCCCTATGTATTAAAAGTCATCACAAATGGATGTCTTTATCTGTAACTCATAACTTCCACTTTACACCATCTGAAGTGGTCTCTTTCGGGTTTAGCCTGTTTTGTCAGGAACCTTATTTTACAAACAGTTACTTCCCCTGTAAATAACTTGTATGCATGTTGAAAATATTTTATTCTTTCTGACATGAGAACTCACATCACGCCCATCAACACTTATACTGCAGTACAGGACCCGAGGCATGCGGGTCTTGCTACCCTTATACCTGCCACTCCAGTCATATGAAAACTTCATTTTTTTATCTGAAATTCTTTACCCTTTTCCTACAATATCAAGACCTATTTTTCCTCTTCAAAATATCAGTTCCATATTTCATTTTAAGTTGAAGGATTGCTAGTGGCCTAGTTTCACAAAGTTATGCAATTATAGACCAGAATCCACTTACTTGCCAGTAATTGGAGTACAGCCATCAGTAAGGGAATAATAGCAAGGCTTAGAGTTCAGAGTAAAGAACAAAAAATATCATGCAGCTTTTGCAACAAAGGTAGAATGGTGCTTGTCCACAGTGTCATTATGAGCTTTAGTCAGTGTAGAATTTTAATTGCAGTTTGCCTTCTTTGGAATAAAAGATCATGTTCTAAATGCTTTCCAATAGAATTAATTCAGAAATCAAATTAAGGCTTTCACATTGTGATTTGAGCTAATATAACAGATCTTTCATGCCAAGAAAAGAGAGAGAAGCAATCTAGTGGTAGCACTGTCTAGTTATTCAGTGTGTATAGTTACTGGTATCTAATGACATTTAAATTATTTCAGGTACATTGAGAAAGTCAAGATTTATAACTCAAGAAAAATGATATAGATTATTGAAGGCATGTTTTATCTTTCTACATCCAATGATGAAGACATTTTCACAATGCTTATGACCCTGTATTTGTTCAGTTCCAAACTAAACTAATAATGGCTTTTAGAAATGGCATGTTCATACCTCTGATTCTTCATCAGTGATAGGACTTATTTTTTATAGCTGAGCATCATATTCAAATGAATACTAATGTTTTCATTCTGCTACACATTCACTTACAAATGTATTACTTACGACATAGACGGCTGGAATATAAAAAAAAAAAATCAACTGTGTATTCCTTCTTAAAATTCCCTCTAAACTGGTTCTAAAATGTGTAATAGTTGTTGCAAATTCCATAGGGTTGTTTCTTGAAATTTTTTAAACACTAAAAATGGGGTCCCCAATGGAGATGTTAGACAAAGAACTGAAGGAGCTGAAGGGGTTTGCAATCCCATAAGAACAATGGCAACCAACCAGACCCCCTAGATCTCCCAGGGACTAAACCACCAACCAAAGAGTGGAGGGCCCCTTGGCTCCAGTCATGTATGTAGCAGAAAATGGCCTTGTTGGATGTCAATGGGAGAAGAGGCCCTTGGTCCTGTGAAGGCTCCATGCACAGAAGCAGGAGTAGTTGGTTGGGTGGGTGGGACAGCATCCTTGTAGAAGTAGAGGGAGGAAGGATAGGATAGGGGGGTTCTGGAAGGGAAACCAGTAATGAGGATGAGAGAAATATCCAGTAAAAAAAAACATAATAAAAAAGCACTAAAAATGAACTGAATGAAGACATGCATACATTAATTTCCTCTGTACTCTTGATGTGGATGGGTCTAACTTTTTTAAGTCCCTGTTTTGGCTTCCCTGCAATAATGGATTGCAAAATGAAATGGTAACTAAAATAAACCATTTCTCTTTAAAGTTGATTTTGTCAAGATATATTGTCACAGCAATATGCAGAATTATTTCTTCTAGGATTTACATACAAACTGTGATACATCATCCAAGTGGATTATGCTAACAGAACAAAGTGGCAGTGTAAAATTTCAGTGGAGTGTACAAAATATGGAAGATGTCAAGTCAATGGAAGTGACCAAGCACAGTGGCCTGGAAAAAGTAGAGGTGGACCTAATCTGAGAGTGCAGCCGCTGTACTGCTGAGGGTTTGCAGGGTTTGCAGCTTCCTAATCTGCCAAAGCATTATGCATTATTTCATAAGTCTCACAAACAAGATATAGACATGATAGTTTTGATATTTTTCTTTCACAGATTTTTGATTTGCTTTTTTATTTTCTTTTTTAATTCTCTCTTTTGTCAAAATCAAAAGAAGATGAAGAAGAGGAAGAGGAAGAAGAAAAAAGAAGAAGAAGAAGAAGAAGAAGAAGAAGAAGAAGAAGAAGAAGAAGAAGAAGAAGAAG